>VDFB02105785.1:458236917-458374392 GCA_007258455.2 Sequoia sempervirens
GATTGTCCAGAAGCAAAATCAGTATCCTTTATTCCTAAATTTTCTGTGGTGAGCTTGAAAGAATAACTTAAGTGGTCAAATTTCTTGCTCATAATAATTCTGAACAGAATATAAATTAGATAATGATGTCCAAGGATCACAATTCAAGGAAGACATCAACAACATAGAAGAACTTAAGACATAGATGCTATAAAAGAGCAAGAGTCAACAAACAATATTGACATACTGTATGGGTTGTAGGTTTGCCTTCAAATCCATCACCCCTAGCATACATGTCATCTTGTGTGTGACATGTATCAATCAACAGTTAGCTGAGCTACTTGTCCTTGCAACCCCTAAACCTGTATCGATATAGCCTGAAGTTATGCTTGCAAAGCTGCTACCTACTCCGTAAATGTCCTAGCACACAAGTAGTCATACTCTAAAGGAAAATTCAGAGCAGCCATAAATTAGCGGAAGACATACTTTGGGTGTCTCCAACTCCGTAAATGTCCCGCAGACAACAAGTCATGCAAATGCAACAACCCTAGCATGCGTGAATGCAAATGTGGAAGCACAGACAAGGCACTTGAATTGCCTTTTACTATGCCATGCACCAAGCTTCAATTCCACGTGCCCTTCATAAAAAAACAGACAAAAGATTAGGTAGTCATTTTTAATACTTTCTCCTCTTCTTTTTATTGGACAGCCTTCTCAAGATTCTTTTTAAGAAATCTAAACCCCCAGCAAATTAGCGAGCAGTCAGATAAATCATTAATTTTAATGCAAAAAAATAATACTAAAATGAAAACTTGGGATTATGATGTCTTGCCCACTTCCCAATGCACAGATTAATAGACGTTTTGCTCGCTTGAAAACATTAGTCTTCCCCTAGATAGGCAGGGACTAACAAAGAAGCAGTAAAGGAACCAACAACTCATATGGAGGAGAATCAAGTGTTGACAAAGGAACCAGAAGTTCATGTGGAAGAAGAAAAGACAGAGAAAGACAATACCTAGAGTTAATATTTGTATTTATATTCTATCATCGCATATAATTTTGTTAATAGCTAATATGGTATCAGTAAGTTATCCATACTAAATCTAACCCATTTAGTCCTCTCTTGATCACAGACTTAGAAATAATCTACTTAAGGATTCCTACCTTGAACCACCACAAGATTTACTCTCATCAAAAAAACATGCTAGAGTAGACCATTTATTAGAAAATACTAATGAATCTAGGAATTCCACGTGCTTTGTAAAAGATGAAAAATTTGTAACATATCCAGCCAAACATAATCATAAAGAGTCTGTACAGCAGTAAAAACTATCTGCATTCATTGAATACACCCAGCAATAGAGCAAAGATGAAACTATTTAATTACATTTAATTCTGCAGTGTGAAAATTTGGAGTCAAGGTGGGATGGGAGGAGTTAGAGAAGTGAAATCTCACATGTTTGAACTGTCAAGGAAGATATAGCAACCGCGGACAGAAAATAGCCAACATTAACAAGAGCCATTTTAAAAGAGATCAATGGATTGAATGCAAGTACGTACTGCCTATTTGAGTACTTTGACAATTTTACATCATGCAAGAAAATATCATGGACACATCAAAAAGTAATTCAATGATATTGATTTATGTTCGACTTTGGATTATTTTAACTCTGAATTGAAATCAATTGCTTTACTATTTAATTGGTTCTTGTTGAATAAAATAAAATATTTAAGATAAAATATATGAGAGTAAAGTAAATAAGAAACACTTCAATATATTATTGAATAGAAAATTACATAACAATTTGATGATTTTTGAATAATTACAATGGCAGCTTGCTGCTGTATTTATAGATTTATGGAAATATCTAGAATATCTTAGAAAGACTAAGAGAAGACTCAAAAAGGAAAAATCTAGAAAAAGACTAGAATGAGATAGAAGTTTCTATCTAGAGATGGAAGTTTCCATAATCTAGAACATTCCATAAGATAAACATTATCTCCGACACTAAGACTTCTAAATACACACTAAGACTTCTAATTACATTATCAAATAAACATTATTTCCAACAGTTCTAATGGTTCATTTTCAAAAACATTCTGCACAACCCATTAACATGCAACCAAATTCCAAAGTTTGTCTTAACTAATAGAACAAATTCATCTACTTTCCAAGTCATATACATTTGTTTATCTTACAATCAGTATAATGTAAGAATTTTTTAAAACAAGGAGTATTGGATGAAATACCATTTGCTATTAGTCATTATCAATCTTGTAACAAAGATTAAACTATAAAGAAGGATGAGTCACATAGAGTTAAGGCTTGACCAAGTGACAATTTTATTTGCAATTAATAAAGTCAGCATAATCTATTTCATGTCCATAGATTTTATGAGGATCATATCCATTCAACTCGACATGTTGTGGGACCATTTGCCCTAGAGGAATGGTAAATGGTTGGAAATCTGTGTCATTAATGACAAGCCCTATGAGTTTGGCCTCTTCTTTCCCCTGGCCTAAAAGGAGAGAAAGTCTAATGTTATTTGCATCACATGCACTACAAGCATTTATAACTTTATAATCAATTGGAACCACCCAAATATGTGGTCCCTTAGGCATGTGTGAGGCATTTTGCAAGTATTTATTAAGTACTCTTAATTCTTATAATTTGTAAATCTAAATATTTTACAAGTTGATTTTACAAAATTGAATTTTAGTTTAATTTTTTTTTAAATATTATTTTTGATTGGTTGACAACTAAATTATTAATAACTAATTGCTCCCATCCCATTGTTGGAGAGTTTGGAGTTGTATGGTGTTGGATTGCTCAAACACTTGAAGCCTTCATGATTGCTAGCAAAATCTTGATTGAATGTGATGCAAACATGGCCTACATGCTCAAGATGAATGCTCTCAACTCAATAGTTGAATTGACATGACTTAGCTATGAAAATTTTAGGTGATGAATGTGAAGGATTAAAAGTTATTTTATAAATTTTAAGAAATTAGATCAAGGGTCAAAATTGAGATTCAATGCCCACGAAGAAGGGTTGAGATTGATCCTCAACACCTATAGATGAGAGTGAATCAAAAAAGATCAAAGGATGCGATTAGTTAGAATTCAAATATCTCCACCATTTTAGGAAAATGGTTAGAATATTTTAAATAAAGGTGGAGATTAGATTTGAAGAGCAAGGGCTAGAAATAGTTGAGACAAGTTGAGTCAAGATATTTTGAAAAGAAATATTCCTTGAGAATATGCTTTGTGGAGGGAAAATAGGATAATTGAATAATTATGGAAGAGAAATATTAGAAATGGAATAATTAAATAATTAGGATTATTTAATTATATGGGATTATAAGAAATATTAGATGTGTCTAATTAAATAATTAAAATTATTCAACTAGGGTGATAAAGGAGAAAATTAGTGATAAAATAGTGAATTAATTAAACAATTCAAGATTATTTAATTAATAGAGGGAAATAGGGTTAAATGATGTTAAAATGGGATTAATTATGCAAATTATGTGAAATGATGCTAAATGCAACAATGGTAATGAAAATGATGTCAATGATGGAAAAATACAATTTTAGAATGTGTGATATGTGTTAGACATTTTTACATGTTTGTACATTTTGCCCCTCTTTGACACAATGTACTTGCTATGTTGTTTCAAAGAACTTGATGCTCAGATCAGGATTGGGAATTTTTTAAAGATGCCCCACTATGCTCTGATGGTTAGTAGAAGAATGATAAGATGTTGGGTTTCCCCCTCGAGAGGTCGTCTAAAAAAATTGCTTTTTTAGGTTGGGCTCGCAACAAAGTTTAGGATTAGTTTAGATGTAGAGGATGAAAAATTAAGTCCTAGGGGTCATAGATTAAGCTCAAGATGATCCAAAGTGCTGAAAACTCAACCTAGGAGGGTGATCGTGGGTGAAAACCTATAGTTTGGGAGTTAAATTTGAAATTAGGGTTCATTTGCTCCTCATTTGTACATTTAGCTTTAGAGGATTTTTGATCTCTAATGATCTGGTGCTTCAGATGTGCATTTTCTATGGCAATGATTCCAGGAGTTCCACATCAATCTGATGCAGTTCAACAGTACCAACAGCTAGTCAGCGTAGGGGTTGTGGTATGCAAGCTTCTAACTTTTGCTTTCACATTTTTTTGTTTTTTGTTATTAATAGGAAAAGTTAGGATAAACAATAGTGGTAGGTTTTTAAGATTGTCACCTATGTCGTTGTTCGATTGTGCTTGTAGTTTTGTTGTGCACACTCTTGAAAAAGGGCAACGCTATTGCTTAAAGTTAGCGCTATTTCTCAAAAGTGATGAGCTAGAATGTTTGTGGTTGTGAAAAATGAATGTGTGTATTGCATAATTAGGAAATTGTCACTATTGCACAAGAGCGAAACTCTTGCATGTCAAACATATTTTCCTTTGCAAAACCTGACCACTCTTGTAAACTAATAGGCTCGCTATTGAAAAATTTTAACACAATTGCTTAGAAGGATGCTCGCTTTTGTAGAAAAACACTGGTTTACTTGATTTTAGGTGCATATTTAGGTTACCACACTACATCCCCTATATGCTAAAGTGCGTAGACCACAAATCCTCAATAGGATAGCATAGTTCTAGGAGTTGGAGAGGGATTTTCTAGAGGTTGTTGGATTAGACCACATCACATATATGTTTGAGATTTGGGTATATCAAGCCATGATGATAGTGCTAGTAGAGCATTGGCAATCAAAGACAACTACCTTCCCCATTCCCACAAGAGAGTGCATCGCTACCCTCAAGGATGTTTGGATGATTTTGCATATTCCTATCCATGATGAGTTGGTTACATATGATGTTAGGAGAGGTACATAGGCTATGTAGAGGATTTTGGGTGTTCGACACCTAGTAATGGTTGACACTCAAACCGATCTTACTCCTTTCTTAGATTATGTAGATGATATGGTTATTGTGCTAGCTAGTTTGATCATTGATCCTTTGATGCCAGATAGCATATCATAGAGATTTCCACTTAGTTAGGGCATTGTTATTGACCATATGATGGAGGTGGGGACCCGATACGCATGGGGACCCTGTGTACTAGCACATCTATATCATGAAATGTATGAGATAATTTACCATGAGGATAGTAGCATTTCAATGAGTGTTAGCCTACTCCATGTTTGGGCATGGAATCGCATTTTGATCACTTGACCAATGGGCATTGATCAGAGAGATGTCGAGGATCCATATTCGTACAAATATCATGAATGGATCTATTGCTGATATCTTGGCAGATTATAGTACTAGATATCTATTTTTGATGATGACAAAGTTCATGTGGAGGACATATCTAGATTGTGAGGTCTAGGTTGATGATCATGAGCACTTAGTTTATTACAAATAGACATGATACCTCATTGGTAGAGTGGATACCATTTTGGAAAGGTATCTTCCTGATAGAGTCCTTCAATAGTTCGAAGAGAGGCAAGTCACACTCGCTAAGAATTATCATGCTAGATATGCACGAACTATGAGAAAGGTCAATGCATGGGGACCTTGGGTGGATCCCAAGAGAGTGGTATTGAAGTTTAGAGGAATAGTGCTACCTTTTGGATGGGGTTGGGAAGTCAGACCTAGGGATCCAGGGATGATTCACAATTTTGACACATGGTGGGCCAAAAGACAACAAATCAAATTTACCATTTCTGCAGGAGGAGCATGTGTAGGGGGTTTAGTTATAAGGCAAAGGAGGAGAGGTGGTGTCATAGGTAGAAAAGAGGCTAGGCAATGACAATGTATCACTCTTGAGTAGCATTAGAGGGAAAAGCAGAATGAGCATGATGATGGGTAGCATGATGGGAATGTGTCCAAGGATCAAAGAGATAGGAAGAGGGATATCTATGATCCCAGTCATTAGCATGTACATGTACCTTAATCACCCCCACCAAATGGAGATTTAATAGCTTGGATCACATAATTCATCACTGAGAGAGATCAGGCCATTCAAGATAGAGATGCTCAAGAAGGTGAGAGAGACGTAGAGATAGGACAAATACATTCCTCCGATACACATATATTCATCCTTACAGTTGGGTGGGATCAGGCTCTCAATGAGATGGATGAGGCAGTACAATAGAGAGATCAAGAGTGGAGATAGAGAGTTCAACTAGAGATAGCTTAGGCATCCTTTATCCATAGAGCATAGTACCAATAAGAGAGACTTGATCACGAAGGAGAGAACCTATTAAAGGACCCTCTACAAGGCTTAGGTTCTTAGGGCTTAAAGATGACCTAGGTTTGGTGTGAGGAGCAGCACTACAATAGTTGAGCCAAGAAAATTAGGTGCCATCATCCCCACGTGAACCTCAAGGTATGTCTTCTACTCCACCCTCGATTGAAGGTACGCAATCTACCCCACCTCAATTAAATATTGATGAAATTGTTAATGTTGAGATGTATGTACCTAAGAGAACACCACCTAGAATTTTGCATAAAAAAGCCAAAGTATTTGATTAATATTGATGAGGATATTTTGCAACACATGGAAGGTAAGATTTCAACATGCTCTTGTAGAAGATATGTTGATAAGATTTGGAAATTATTCTTTGAAAGGCTAAATGAGAGCGCAAGATGTCAACTATTTCTTGAAATGATGCGGGGTTTAAAGTATAGAAAAATCATAAAGACTCTTGGGTTGAGAACATCGAATGCATCAAGTGAAAACACTATTGTGAAGAATCTAATGGATGCTTATGAGAGTGTGGGTAAGACCTCACACTCAAAGGATAGTAATGTCACCCGACGTGTCATTACATAAGCTTTGGTAAGCTATCAAATGAAGAGAGCTCATCTCATTTAAAAAACAAGTGAACAAATGAGAATTAGTAAATTTTTTTTATCAAAAGCCATTCAAAGGCGATGAAGAATTGAGGGCACTGATTCAAATGAATTATGGGAATTCTCAGGGAGACTGCCACAAAAAATATAAAAAAGTTGTTGAAGCATTGATAACACTAATTGAAGAGTATTGAAAGAATAATACAAGGCCATCTCTGAATCAAAGGGATGTCGTAAAAAGGAGAATCGGTAGTCAGAACCATGAGCCACATCCAAAGCTTTTATTGGATATGACTCAAACCCAATATTTATCATAAATTTCAAAATGATTACCCTCAAATTAGTATTTCACAAATATTTTTTGAAATGATTAAGCCTTTTTATGTCAAGATAAATCACACACACACTACTTGTTGTTGTAGATTACATATTGAATTCTCTAACCATTATGACGTTTATCGTTCTATATGTTTAGATTTGCATACTAATGATGTTTTACAGGATTGTGGCATAGAAGCCCCACCAAAATCTTCAAGAGAGTTCTTATCAAAAAATTTATGTGAAATAGAGGATGGCCAAATATTCTACAAGATAACATGCTTGGATGGTTCATGCGAGTGTTGCGGTGGCTTGCAACGAATGCCAGTATGTAAACATATGGAAATCATAGATGAGGTGGGACAAAAACTAGTAGAGTTCGAGAAGTATAAAAAAGTGGCATACATTACAAAAGATGGGTCTCAAGAAAAAAGGTGTGATTTGGTTATTCAAAATATTATAGTGTATCATTTTATGTCCATGTTTTGTGACAATATAGTGTATGAGTATGCAAGGCATACCCATAGAGCCTGATGGCTAGACACACAATTAAAACTATGCAAGGACACCTTTCCAGTTGGTAGCATAGTATTAATGGTTGAATTTGCAAAGAACTACACTCTACATCCACAATGTGAGGTGTAGTCATAGTATTATAGCTCCACATAGGTTTCAATATTTGTGCACATAACATTCATTCATGCAGTTGATAGTACAAAGGACCCAAGGAAGGTATTGAGGGAGTATCACTTTTATATTATTGATGATCGCACACATTCTACAGAGTTCGTGCAAGGTTACTTCTAGATGTTCTATAGTGATTTGGCTCAGAGGGGTATAACATATGGTCGACATATAATATGGTTGGATAAATGTGCAACATAGTTCAAAAACACATGCATGTTCTACTGGCTGTGTAGGATGCATCTCACTATAGGTGTCCAACATATGTGGAACTTTTGTGAGGCCGAGCATGGAAAGGGGGAGCATGATGGTGCAGGAGCATGCATGAAAGGAGCATTAGCATGAGAAGAGTTAAAGTATAAAGACAATGCAAATTTGATAGATGCAAGATCAATTGTCGAGTGGTGTAATGCTTCGATTGATCCAGGTAATGAAGGCATGCCTTCAGTTCATAGATTTTTTTAGTGGATGGATGATACTACCATTGCACCATATGAGGATTGTTGTACACTAACAAGGTTGAGTGAGCTACTCTCTTTCCTTAGTTCAATTGTAGGTTCATGGAGTATCGATACACATAAGATGGCATGCTTTTTTTCTTCATGTACAATGAAAGCTTGTAATGATTATGAGTCAGGAGTGTGGGTTGACAAATTGTTGACAAGTTATCTTAGCCCACTTCACATGTATCGCCCTCCAATGACATTGAAGCTAACACAGATGGAATCATTGATCGACTTTGACCACATATTAGATCTAGTTCAACTAGGTAATATATCTACTTGCTTAGTTTTTGAAATTCCATATTGTTATTTGAATTTGTACTATATTCGTAATGTTGACTAATTTCAAGTGATTTGCTGCACATATCAATGCAGGGCATATTTATGTAGTTATTGCAGATGAAGACAATGAAAAGGGAACAAAATATTACTTATGTTGTTGTGTTGAGGCCAAAAAGAAATTGGAAGCCCCAGTTATAGATGGAGAAAACATCGAATATAGTATAGAATCAGTTGTTGTTACTAGAATGTGGCTTAGAAGGTACCCACATAAGAGTGTGAAACAGTGGTTGTTTTAGGACTTTGACACACATCATAAGATTCTTCATTACGCGAACCTTGTCATGGCATCCAATGTTTGTTTGACCAAATATGGAGGTAGAACTTTGAACAAGACCTTGTGGAAGGTCCATGATTCTGACCATGACGCAATACTTGACACAATAAAGAGTAGAGCAAACTCAAATGGTTCATTGGATTAATTTGTAAGTATATGCACAATGGTTCTTATTAATTTATACTTGTATGCACGTTAATTTGTTTGATGCCAATGATATCATCTTATTTTACTTTGCGTATCTATAAGTAACCTGGTAAACATTGATTGGTGTCCCCTTGCAGAAAATGTAGATTTATGAGCCATCCAAGAGGATCTCTGCCAGAAAAGCAATCTAGATTTATTTGCATATTTTTAAGTAACCTTATCATGAGTACCTATGATGTAGATATTATAAGAGCATCTCAAATTTCAAGATATTCTATTCATGAGAGGTGTTGTGTGCAATAGGTTTCTTGGAACTCCCAGTGAAGATGTATGACCAGGAGTGACTAAGTTGAGAGACTACTATGCTTATTTGTAAGTGCCTTCCTTCTATTTTCATTTCATTTCCATTTTGGATGTTGTTTCTTTTTATTCTTTTACTTTGTGTATCTTTCACTAAACTACTAAAAATTGATTGGTCTCTCCTTGTAGAAAATGCTAATTTATGAGCCATCAAAGAGAATCTTAGCCAAAAAAGCAATGGAACATCCTTATTTTGATGATCTTGAAAAATCTCAATTCTGATTTCAAGCCATTCTAAGAGAGTGTGTGAAGCTTTGTGAGGGAATCTCAAGTTACTCATTTGAAGTTAACCTCATAATGAGAACCTATGATGTAGACATTATAAGAGAATCTTGAATGTATGAGTGACATTGTAAAATATTTGTGAGAACAGAGTACCTAAGTCATTGCAATGAGATTTACTGAAATATTGAAATTTGGTGCATGGGCACCAAGGTTATTGAGAAAATTTGGTTCATGGAAGTCTTAGGTTAGTTTTGTGTTTTGAGTTTTGTTAATTGAATAAGGTCATATTAGACCAATTGATTTATAATGTAGTAGGTCATGTTACAAAAAAAATAGTTAAGCACAATTGGAAAGATGTAGAATCATTTGTAAAAGCTATTTAAAACCTCTTGAAGGCTCAAACAAAATGTAATTTTGCTGATAGAAGAAATTCAAAATTGACAACATTTTCTCAGTATTTTGTTGGGTTTTCTGAACTTTCTTTCCCTTGTATGGACCTGTACAAGTCCTTCTTGCTCTGAAACCTTTGGAATTATGTGTAGTGTGAAGTAGCTTTAGTTTGCATAATTTTGGAGGTTCTAAGACAAAATATTGAGTGAGTTCTCTTTAGTACTCTACTGCTCCCCTGATTTAACACCATTTGCTTATTGAGGATCTTCTAAAATGTGGATTTGACCCATTCCACTTTATGTTTCCACTGTTTCTTATTGAATGGGTCATGTGAAAAGTGTAATCTAACTGTATAGGGGATTTGGAAGCCTGAGAGGTCATTTTGGTTAGTTTTGAGTGATGCCCTAGGGTTGGGCAGAGAAAAATGCATTTGAAAATGGAGGTTTTATGAATGGTTTTAGTGAAATGTTGATGGATTTGGCTTGGTAATGGCATAAAATGTCTATGCAGACCTAAATAGGTGTGTTAGAAATAATTTCGAAGTTTGGAAAGCCCGATTTATGGTAGATTTAGTAAAACCCTAATTTTATGCATGAAAAGAGAGGGTTTGCTGGGACAACACCCTAGAAGCCTTGTTTTGGTGTAATGACCAATGGATTTGATATTTCGAGTCACAATTAGTGACTTTCCAAGGGATTGTGTGATTACAAGAAGTTTAAAAGGTACTTTGTTTGGAAAAGTGGGGTAATTCTAGTAGCCTTTTAGCAGGCCAGTTTGTTGGTTCTCCATGATGGCACAAAGAAACTTATGGGGATCTTTTTTGAATCTTGCAGTAGGAATATGGTAAGTCTCTAGTGATGATTTTTTGGTCTTTGTATGGCCTTAGCAGTAGGATAACTTCATTTGTTGAATATTGAAGGCTACAAGCCTTTTGAGTGTGTTTTGAAAAACTGGGTGTTTTAGTGATCAAAGATTGGGTTTATTACTTGAAAATTGATTAGTTGATGTTGAAAAGAGTTCCTCCACCTTGAATTGCATCAATAAGCCCTCTTAACATAACAAACCCCAAAACCCTCTTCTTTCACAAGTTAGGCAAGGTTTTATTGAAAAAACATACTCTAAAACTTCCCACAACCAACGAAAGCCTGAAACACCTTCAAAAAGGTCTGCACAATCTTAAAATTTCAAGAGATATCACTGTCCCCAAAGATTTATTCAAACCTTAGCACTAAACCACCATTTTCCACTAAAAAATGCACCATTTGACATCTAGGGCATCACCTAAAAACCATTTACTCGCCTCCCTTGCACAAAAAACTTTGCACACATGTTTTATAACCCTAACTAAGCCTTTCCATCAAGTTATAGAAGCATACAATGGGTGAAAGGCTCAATATGACATTTTAATGCACTCAAAACCCTTAAAACAAGGTATACAGATTGACCTTGAGTAATTGGCTTCTAAAATACACAAAATCACTTGAAATACAACCAAACAAAAACTAAAATAGTGTTAAGTATGCTTCCCACTAAATTCCATAAAAAAAAGAGCACAATAACCTTGTACGAAACTGTACAATTCAAGGAAACATCAGATCCCAAAGTGCAAAAGGGTAGCAATCTTTGATAGGGTATTACTCGGAAACCATGGTAGTTACAAAATCTCTATTTGAACCTATGAGATCATGTTGGGCCCGTCTACAATAATTTCTCTCAGTTTTTGTTATCTCGAAGTGGTTTTCCCATTGTGTCCAGTTTTCACTTGATGAAAAAAGTGTCAAATGCAAGCAGTGAAAAGTTGCAAAGTGGTGCAACTTTTGTTCTACAGCTCATGTGATCAACCGGATCATTTCAATGCATCTGATTAGGTGTGTTTACACTATACATGTTACTCTTTCACACCCAAACACGTGGAATCGCTCTGAGCTATGTTCAACTAGATCGATCCCTTAAGGGTCTAAAGTGCAAAATGGCTACAAACTTCAACATGTTATTAATCAGATATTGTGATTCTTAGAAAATTAGCATATGATCCTATGGGATCATATTGGGGCCCTCTACAATAACCTCTCTTAGTTTTTCATTATTTCAAAAGAATTTTCCCATGGTGGTGAATTTTCACTTGGGGAAAAAAATGTCAAATGCAAGTAGTTGAAAGTTGCAAAGTGGTGCAAATTTCGTTCTGCAACTCGTGTGACCAAACAAACTATTCCAACATGTTTGAATAGGTATGTTTATGCTAGAACTATTCCTTTTTCACACCTAAACATGCGGAATCGCTCCGAGCTACGTTAAATTGGATTGATCCTTTAAGGGTCTAAGGTGCAAAATGGCTATAAATTTTAGCATGTTGTTACTTGAATACCGTGATGCTTAGAAACTTCTCGTCTAATCTTATAGGATTACATTGAGCCCCTCTATAATAACCTCTCTCAATTTTTGCTATCTCTAAGGGATTTTCCCATGTGGAAAATTTTCACTTGGGGAAAAAGTTGTCAAATGCAAGTAGTTGGAAGTTGCAAAATGGTGCAACTTTCATTCTATAGCTCATGTGACCAAATAGACTGTTCCAACATGTCTAAATAGGTATTTTTATACTAGGAATGGTCTTCTTTCATACCCAAACATACGAAATCGCTCTGAGCTACGTTCAACCATATCGATCCTTTAAGGGTCCAAAGTGCAAAATGGCTACAAACTTTAGCATGTTGTTACTCGGATACCGTAATGCTTAGAAATTTATCATCTAATCCTATGGGATTGAATTTTACCCCTCTGCAATGACCTCTCTTGGTTTTTTCTATTTCAGAGGCATTTTTCCATGGTGGTGAATTTTAACTTAGAAAAAAAATTATCAAATGCAAGTAGTTGAAAGGTGCAAAGTGGTACAACTTTCGTTCTGCAACTTGTGTGACCAAACAGACTATTCCAACACATCTAAATATGTATTTTTATGCTATGCATGGTCCTCTTTTGCACCAAAACATGCAGAATCACTCTGAGCTATGTTCAACTGGATTGATCCCTCAAGGGTCTAAAGTGCAAAATAGCTACAAGCTTTAGCATGTTACTCGGATACCATGATGCTTAAAAACTTTTAGTCTGATCCTATGGGATTGCATTGGGACCCTCTATAATAACCTCTCTTAGTTTTTTCTATCTCAAAGGAATTTTCCCGTGGTGGCAAATTTTCACTTGGGAAAAAAGTTGTCAAATGCAAGTAGTTGAAAGTTGCAAAGTGGCACAACTTTCATTCTACAGCTCGTGTGACCAAAAAAACAATTCCAAAACATCTGAATAGGTATTTTTACACTAGGAATTATCTTCTTTCAAATCCAAACACGCAGAATTGCTCCGTGCTATGTTCAACTGGATCGATCCTTTAAGGGTCTAAAGTTTAAAATGGCTGAAAACTTCAGCATGTTGTTACTTTGATGCTGTGATGCTTAGAAACTTCTCTTTTGATCCTATGGGATCATGTTGGGCCCCTCTACAATAACCTCTCTTTATTTTTACTATTTTAGAGGCATTTTCCCGTGGTGGCAAATTTTCACTTGGGAAAAAAGTTGTCAAATGCAAGTAGTTGAAAGTTGCAAAGTGGTGCAACTTTCATTCTGCAACTTGCGTGACAAAACAAACTATTCCAACACTTCTAAATAGGTATGTTTATGCTAAGCATGGTCCTCTTTCACACGCAAACATGAGGAATCACTCTGAGCTACGTTCAACCGGATCGATCACTTAAGAGTCCAAAATGTAAAATGGTTGCAAACTTCAACATGTTGCTACTTAGATATCATGATGCTTAGAAAATTATCATCTGATCCTATGGAATCACATTGGTCCCCTCTATAATAACCTTTTTTAGTTTTTTCTATCTTAGAGGCATTTTCCCATGGTGGAAAATTTTCACTTGGAGAAAAAGTTGTCAAATGCAAGTAGTTGAAAGTTGCAAAGTGGTGCAACTTTCGTTTTGCAACTCGTGTGACCAAACAAACTATTCCAATGCATTTGAATAGGTAAGTTTATACTATATATGGTCCTATTTTGTACCCAAACACACAAAATCGCTCCAAACTATGTTCAATCGGATCGATCCCTTAAGGGTCCAAAGTGCAAAAGGGAAGCAATCTTTGATGGGCTATTACTTAGAAACTGTGATGCTTACAAACTCTTCATCTGAGCCTATGGGATTAAGTTAGGCCCTTCTACAATAAGCTCTCTCGGTTTTTTTTATTTTAGAGTTATTTTCTTGTGGTGTCCAATTTTTACTTGATAGAAAAAGTGTCAAATGCAAGTAGTGTAAAGCTGCAAAGTGGTGCAATTTTCGTTTTGAAATTCATGTGACCAAAAAAATTGCTCCAATGTGTCTCAATAGGTATGTTTACGCTAGGCATGGTCCTTTTTCATACTCAAACACACATAATTGGATCAAGCTACTTTCAACCACCTTGATCCCTTATGATGGCATGCAAAAGAATCAAAAAGAGAAACATACGTATGACAGTTGATTAGAATCCATTCTTGTAGAATGGTTTTAGCTTTGATTAGAATCCATTCTTGTGGAATTCTATTAAGTTCCAAGCAACTTAGAAGTAGATTTCTGAAACAGGTTTGAACTTGCTCATACAAGGGTTTGAGTGTAATATGTTGAAATAGGCTAATCCACCTATTGCTTAGGTTGTGTCTCAATGATATGCGCTTGATGTAAGTAGGATAGGGAGTAGGAATAAGAAAATAGAATTGGTAAAGGCATTGGAAGAGATTACTAATGCTACCTTTGTTGAAAATTTTGAATTGAGGTCCCTTAAAAACAAGACTAGAAGAGGTGAAAAGAAGAAATTGCTTAAAAATAAGTTAGAATAGGTTGGAAATAGGGTGTGGTTGTGGAGTTTGATGTGTTCAAAAGGTTTGCAAGGATAGGGGAGGTCAAAAGTGTGTTATGACATGATTCCCTAGTTGGGAAAACAAGGGTTTTGAATGAAAAATAGAGGTTTGAGGGAGTAAAAGTGGGTAAAGTCAGGGGGCAGCATAATTTTGTCGTCAATTAAGTTTGTGTAGGTAGAATGAAGAGTGTTGGAAGAGGTTTTGAGGTTGTATGAGGTTCAGGTTCGGGTTCGGGGGTTTGGTTCGCTAGTTCGGCCAAAAAAATTTGGAGGGTGGTTTAGTTCATTTTGGGTTCATTGGTACAAAAAACATGTAATATATATATATATATATATATATATATATATATATATATATATATATATATATATATATATATATATATATATATTAGGAGCATGACTTGGGATTAGAATATCATATAACATCATATAAACAAAAAAACCACCATAACCTTGAATGCAATTTAAAACATGCATGAAAATTATTCATTGTTGAATCTTGAATTGCGATAGCTTGATATATAGAGTCTATTGATGCTAGAGTTCAATTTGTATGATTTTGAAAAAAGAAGCCAATTGAGTAGAGTTATTAGCATTCTTCAGAAATCATAAGAATTTGTTTAGTACACTAGCCATTTTGATGTCTTCTTGTAGTATCAAACATTATTTTGTATCGTTGTTACATTGTTCTTGAGAGTGGTAGCTTAATATAGCTCCACAATAAAAAAATCTGGTTTACCTGTGTAGTGTAACAGTGGCATAGGTAAATTTTTATTTCAAAGAACCAAAGGGTGACTGCATAATTGAAGTGTATAAACACATATATTTTTGTAATATCAAGGACACTTTTTCACACTTCCATGCATTGCTAATCTAAAAGGAAAAGTATTTTTCCTAATCTGTATGCAGCCATGCTTTTGACATTGTCAAAAGAGAAAAAATTCCTGAATGATGCAAAGGCATGGCCAAGTAGTTCTAACTCTTCACATGAGAGAAGAGAGATGTTGGAGAGTACACCAAGTCAGTGAGAACAAAAGTTTAATGTGAATTATTTTGTAGTATTCCTATGTTTCTCCATGGATGTGTGATAAATTCTTAGTTCAATGATACATAACAAGTTTTGAAAAAAGAAAGTTATCACAATCGACTTTCAATCTAGCAAGCAAAAATCAAAGCTCAACCTCTTGGAATGAAAATTATTGTTTGAAAAAAAAATGAATAAGAATGAGGTAGTTAAGGTGTTTGAAGTGATTTAGAGGTCACTTTTAGGGTTCCATTGGGTGTGGGTCAAAGTCAAACTCCATAAAACATTAAAAAAATGTTCAAAAAAACACGTTTTGGATGCCTAGGCATGCAGGTTTTGTCTTGGTTTGCCTGGGTTCTATCTAGGTTATGCCCGGGTTCTCTTGGGTTCTGACTGGGCGAACCAAACCCAAAAATGAGGTACCTTGTTCGAACCCATAGGCAAACTAAACTAGGACCTATACAAAGAGTGAACCAGGACTAGAACCAGGGCTAAAATAGAAGAACCTAGTAACATAGTTAATGTGTCAAGAAGTTGACTAGTTCATCTACTCTGGATATTATATTTTGCAAGTGTTGTGAAGATTATGTATCTTTTGCTTAATTAAGTTATTCCAATCAAAGGATTAAATATATTGGAATGTTTTTATGAATAATTTCATGGAATACCAATTGAAAACATGTTTATTGCTTTTAGATAAAGTTGTTTAGCATCAATCAATTAATTTATTCAAGAAAAACCACGAAGGACAATAATGATCAATGCTAGTGCTAACCAATTAGTAAGTATACACATGAATAATTCAAGCATGTACATGTGAATAAGGGAAGCACAAGTAGTCACAAATATGTAATCCTTGAAGTATACACACGAATACATAGTATACACAACTTAATACAAAGTATATGCATGAATACAAGGTATACGCATGAAAACACGTAAGTTGCAAAGTATACATTGGAAAAAATGTAAGTCACAAAATATACATGTAAGTTGTATAGTATACACTTGAATACACATAACTCATATCTATTGAACCATGAATTTATAATGCAAATACGAACACCATCGATAAAAAAGATTTGTATTAACCAAATAGCCATGTACGCATACATCAATTTATATGTCAATATAAGTATAAAATATAGGTACAAAATAGCCATATAGGCTTACGAGAATGCCATATAGGCATACAATGTCCAATATATCCACTACAAAATATGCACAAAACTGCCATGTTGACATACAACAAAGGGCTATGGAATAAAAATTCATTTTTCTCCATGTTCTGGATATAAATTCTTTCCCTTTGCTTGTTGATTTGATGGCGATAAGTTCGTCACTCATTTGTTCTATGCTCGAGGAGTGCTCTTGTTGTTCCTCCTACTGTTAAGTTCTTGGTGAAGTTTTAACTGTTATAATAAGAAGTAAAGACGTTAATAAATATAAATTACATTATAAAAAAATGATATATTTAACAAAATAATCACTTACCGCCATCTCACGAACACTCTCCATGAGGGAAATATTTGTACACCCATGCTGAGGTGTGCTTAAGCCTTGTATAAACCATCCAAATAGAAATTAAACTATGAATCATTAATGGTTTGATTTTTCACTAGAACTAACATCTATAACAACGAATGTAAATTGAAATATAGTAATTTTCCTCAGACTTCCCTTGTTAGAGCCATCGAGGATTGTATAGTGTATGAAACACAAATATCTATTTCCCTCATAACATTTGGAGGTGTTTCTGCCACCAACATCTAAAAATAATACAACAAATTATTCAATCACAAAAACTACAATAGCGATCCACGTCATGACTTATAATGTATGAGATTGTATAGGTATTTTCATGATGTAATAAGGCTTAAATAGCCATTTTTGAGTTTTTAATGGTCTTTCGTATTCATTTTAGGCATAAATTGCAAAGTTACAAAATCTTAACAAAAGTTGTCAATCAATGTTGTAAAAATGCAAAAAGGTGACAAGCAAATGCAATTGGAAGATGCTCCTAGACTTATTACTTATGCTATGTGAAGTAATTGCATCACTACTTATGTTGAATTTCTAAACAACTATATTGTAGTTGAAATTTTGTCATCTATCAACATCTAGTTATTAGTTATGGAATGTGAAGTAATACTTTGAATTTGAATGATGTGCAATGCAACGTAATCAATGATATGAATATAAACTACACAAATCTATTAAATACAATTCATTAGTCAAACTCTTTATTATATTACGTGTGTGTAGGTTTGAGTAAATCCAATGGCACTAGCAGGTGTTCCCTCGAAACCTCCAATATTAGCTCGTTCAACATCCAAAATCACATATTAAAATACCATTCGTAAAACAATACTATTAATATGTAATAAATTTATAATTTTTTACTAGTTACATATACCACCAATAGGTGTACTGCAAAAATAAGTAGGTGGAGGGCTGGTGTATCCAGTCTCAACACTGTGACCCTGAAATTTTATTAAAATCATAAAACTAAATTAGTTAATCTTGCATTTCAAAATCAAAATTCTAGCGAACCCCCCTTTTCCCTAATTTTTTAATTTGTTCACACAAAAAACCTAATTTTTTACGCTTTCAAGCTCCAGTTGAGGATGAAAATGGGGGAATATTTAGAAACAAAACTTGGAATCAAGTAGCCTTCAGAATGAGCTATCCAATGAATATAATTTTAATATGTTTTGGTTTTATTATGTATTTGTTTTTTTAGTTTTATTAAACATAGGTTTTTCATCAGAAATGAAGGTCTTTGTTCTACAAATGCGGAAAAATAGCAGATTATCAAAAAAAAATTTGAAAAATATGAGTGCACCATGTATTGAAGTCCTTGATCCAACCAAAAAAATAAAATTGAATTTTGATATATACAAAAAAAGTTATGTGTTATACAGTCGCGCTATGTCTGAATTGTCATTTGATTGACTTTGAAACTTGATTAAAGAAAAAATATTCAATAAAAAAATATCTAACCAAGTGGAAGCACTAGATATCAGAGTCAAAAATGTAAATTCGAAAGAATTGGATTTTTATCCTTCATGTAAAATAAAGTTATGCATTATACGGTGTGTGTCACTTTTTAAAAATGTTGTTTTTTGAAAAATACCAATTTTTGTGGGAGATGGAAAAATAAGTGCAATCTAATTTTAAAAAATTTGAAAAAAATATTTTTAGAATCTATAGACAAAATGTGACGAGACTCTAGTTTACATCATCTTCAAATTCCTCATGGTTTAGCCGCTATATGTGCCTGTATGTGAAGATTTAGTTAAAAATTAAAAATTTAGTGTCCAGTTTGGCCAAAAATTGTAAACCACTATTGTGGGATCACCCAGACAGATCCTATGTAGTAGTCTCCTGAGTGTTGGTGGGGTCATATGAACAAGTTTCCCTACAAGATTGACACACATGGGTTCAAATGCCATGACTCGAAGACTCCCCTAGATGGTACTGTAGAATAGGGCTAGTATGTTGGATGACACTCTGGGTCAAAGTGCTAATCACCTACAATGTCTCTACATTGACACTCTCCTTCACAATAGAAGGCATAACAATGTGCTCATGAGGTGGCCTAGCGAGAGCTCGTCTCCCTTGTCACGTAGGATCCAACTATGCACTGGGTCTATCCTGAGCTGACCCCCCACTTCTCCCCTGGAAGTTCCTCATATCAAAATAATTTGGGATTTTGTTCAATATAAACTCACTATATAGTTTTCTATGGAAATACTGGGGGACTTCACAATTGTTGCACGGTGGGTAATCAAAAACCAAGTACCACCTATCATAAAAATAGTTCCTAATCTATTGGTGGTGGCACCAATGAATAGGAAACCTCTTCACATTGTGAGTAAGATTTTGATTTGTGTGTGGGTTAGTGAATAATGAGCACAAATCAACTTTTGTAATTTTTAAATCCTTTACATCTTTATATGATAGTTTATCTATGTAATAGGCCCTAGCCGCTTGCCTTCTATCTTTCCATCTAGTTATTTGATTGCTAATTGAATCTACATTTTTTAACATATCTTTCAATGAACTTGCTAGGGTCATTTTTTCTACGGTTGAACCATTTGGATCACTCAACCTACTGATTAAATCCTCAATTTAATTTTTGTTCTCAATTTCACTCATTAAATTTTGTTCAGTGCCAGGAGGGTGTTGAGTGAATGGTGGAGGAGGTTGTTGTTGAGGATTTGGTTGCTCTTCTTGTTGAGGATTTTGAGGGTTTGTAGGTTCATTTGAATATTCTCCAAATTCAAAAAAGTGAATATCAAATACAACCTAAAACTAACAAATTCAAAACAAAAGCAAACAATTCTTACCTCTCACACCTCCTCCTCCTCATGGCACCATCCTTGTGATGAAATAGAAACTGTTGATGAATATTTATGTTGAATACCTCCTCCTAGAACATGAGTGCAAAAAATGGGGGTTTTGGCTGTAGGAACAACAAAAACCATAGTTGAAATGCAAGAATGATTGCGTTTCACTTTTTTTTTTGCTTATAACATGTCATAACATGAGCAGGTTATAACATAATTACATTATAATGTGCTCAAGTTATGGGCTCATTGTGGCCGAGCCTTAGGCTTGACACACCAAACCATGACATGAGCGCATTATAATGCGCTCACGTGATGACTTTTGAAAAAAAAATTAAAAAAAGTTTCCACAAATTTGTTACCCACCTCCATGCACCCGCCCAGGGAGAGGGATGAGGTAGTACAATAGAGAGATCAAGAGCAGAGCCAAAGAGTTTAGCTAGAGATAGCTTAGGCCTCCTTTATCCATAGAGCATAGTCCCATTAAGAGAGACTTGATCATGGAGGAGAAAACCTATTAAAGGACCCTCTACAAGGCTTAGGTTCTTAGGGCTTAAAGATGACCTAGGTTTGGTGCGAGGAGCAACACTACAACAGCTGAGCCAAGTAGATTAGGTGGGGGTTCAGTTAGTAGGCCATTGATACAACCCTTAGGTCCCCTCCTACAACCACATAGGTCTCTAGGGCATGATGAGCATGATTAGAGATCTCCCACCCATGATGGTCATCGAGGATCACCTCCAGATGGAGAGCAGCAAAGTTGATGTAGATTGATGTTATTTCATTTCTTTAATATGCACTTGATATATACATTGATTTTGTATATTCATTCATCAACCTTTTGAGCCTCGCATATATTTTTGATGTATCAAACATGTACATGATGATGATGATGCACTGAAATTTCCATTTTTTATGATATATGAGAGTACCATTTTTGATGTGTTATGAGATGCTCTATGATGATGATTATGTTTATGATATGCATGGATTATGCTATGCTATGCAATGATGACATACATTGTTGTTACATGATATGCTCACTTTTTTTTTTTTTTTTATGCTTTGACATGTGCTCTGAGGTTGTTGGGAATTGAGAGATTGTCATGGATGCCAATAGAAAATGGAATTTTGAAGTTTTTCAGTATTCAACTGTTGTGGTAATGGAAGTATGTTGATTGGGTATTTTGATCCGGATTATCCTATTTTGTAAAATCTGCTCCAAAGCTAATAATATGTTCTATCTTGACATCTATTGCATCCACTAACATGGTTTCAGTTGACTAGGTTGTATTGTTAGAAAGGTATAGCAACCAGTAGTTCGGGAACAGTGTCATACTTATACACTGGCTTTGTATGATAGGTTTTTGGTCCAAATTCTATCTCAAAAAAAGATATCACTACAGGACTTTGTACATAGATTTGAGACTACAAGATGCATTCTACATTGGAATTTCATAATGATATGTGAAGGAATTTAGAAGATATGAATGCCAGTATTTTGATCAGTAGACTACAATGATTTTTCATATAGTACACTAATGTGGGAGATTCTATATTTTCTCATATTTGATTGTCATACCATGCACTATTTAAGATAAGTAGTTTGATGCCATCTAAGGGAGATTTCAATGTGTTAATAAGTTTTGTGGTACACGTTTGATGGATTGCATATATGTTTGGAGTTTTTAGTCTAACTCTAGCTGACCTATTTATGTGCTAAGGTTGAGAATCTTAATATATGCTATGTGATGAGTCCAGTTTATGGTTCAATTTTGATAGAATTTATTATCCATTTGCTATAGTTTTCATAAACTTTGATGCTTAGATGTTTACCTTTTTATGATATTTCCTCAAAACCATAAACATTGGGCATAAGCTTATTTTTGTAACCTTTAATTGAAATTGACATGCTATATGAACTATCTATGTTAATTTTCATGTGGATTAATCAATGTCACTTTAAGATAGTTATAACAGATATGCAATTGTTGTGCATACTAATATTGTTATGCAAATATAATTAGAGGCTTGCCAAATTGAGGAAGATTCTACCAGCTAGTCATTCACCATAACAATCAATGGAGGGAAGAATCTCGATAGAGGGAGATTCCTCATTCAAATAAAAATTGTAATTGCTTTGTAAATGGTCTTAATTATCCGTTGAACAAATATAGGCATTACTATTGTGCTAAATCCACGTTAAGGAAAACATGCTTGATGAGATTCCGTGCATGAATAACCACCTCTCTACTTTTTATGCTTTCCCTAAAGTGACGTCCTCCTAATCTGTTGGAGTTGACCGCCTTGCTAGGTAGTTAGTTAGTAGCTTTTCTTCCTATAAATAAGACTCAGATGCTCCTTCTCAGGAGGTTGCTTAATTTGATGATGTACTTGCCTTCTTAGTTTTTTAGTAATACAGTTATGCTACTCTATTGTACTCATGTTTTCCAATGAATAAAATAAAGTTATAAGTTTGTGCATTTGAATTTACATTCTTCTTAAGGGATACTCATCCAAGGAGGCCCACTTGGTGAGAATTTTGTCGTTTAGTTTAGTTATTACTTTATGTTCAGTAATTAGTTAAGAATCTTTCATTGTTTGTTCCTATAGCCACTAGAATTCCATTATGTGGATGTTCCTTCAGGCAAAGAAGACAGAGTAGTTTCCTATTTCTTTGCTCATATTTTCATTTGTCATGCATTTCAGCCTAGTATAGTTGTTGGTTGATGCTCAACACTTATGTTATTCCTTTCCAAGCAATTTACTTTCAGCATTGTGTCTTTTTTAGCTGTAGGATGAACATGGCTACTTTGGATTCCTAGTGCACATACTGTGCTGACCCATTTCAAGTTTACGTCTCTAGGTTGAAAAGTTAAATGCACCTTCATGATGATTAAGATAGCTATTCAGGTTAGATGTCCAATCTTTGAATCACAACTGTAAGGGCTTAGTTGTTAAATCATTGTAGAAGGCCAACATTTTTGGTGCCATTGTCGGGGATGGTGTCAAACTAGAGATTTCTTTGGATTCATTGATAGTTTCTTATTTGTTGAAGTATTTCTGAAAGTTTTCTCTTAATACACCCCTCATTTAGGAAATAATGACCCTCTATTCTTTTTATAATTCTTTGTGTGAGCCGGCTAATAGTGAGTTGATACCACATGCATAGAGGAAGGAGGAGAGATGCTCATGGGAGATTCCTTCCTAACAATCCTAATCCATTCCAGCTAGTTGAGTATCATAACCTGCCAAGAGATAAAGAATAAGAAGAGCCACACTCATTTGGTGATGCATTTACTGATCTGACCAATTCTGAAGTTTTCTTTGAAGACCAAAATCTGATTGAGAACCTCTTTTCTTTGGAACTTCATCAGGCAGGCATGGATGATGCAAATAGAAATAGACCTAACCAACCAATTTTTCCTTTCCCCATTGCTCATCAAAATGAAGTTGAAAACGTCAAAATATCCCTTCTTCCTGAGTCCTTCCTAAGTTCTATGGACTTGTCACAGAAGATCTTGATACATTCTTGTTTGAGTTTGACATACTGGGCAGGAGTTATGACTATACCACTGATGCCCATAGGCTTAAGCTATTACCTACCACCTTGAAAGAAGATGCATTAAGATGGTTCATGAGCCTAGGCAAAAATACTATGGAGACTTGGGAGGACATGCAGAAAAAGTTCCTCGAGAAATACAAGGAATATTGTAGGGGTAGTGACATGAGAGGAGATGACATTTTTAGGATGCAACAAAAGGAAGATGAGAGCCTGGAGGAGTAAATTTCAAGGTTTATGTTCTGCTTATAGAAATATCCACACCATACACTCAATGAAGAATAAAAAAATATACTCTTTTTGAGAGGGATTAATGAGAGCTACACTGATGCCTTGGACCTGATTGCAAGAGGAGATATCACCAATATCCTTGGGAGGATATCAAGAAGATATGTCAAAACTATTCTAGGGTAGCCTCAAAGAAAGGGAGAGCTTACCAATCTTCTATGGGTAAACCATCTACCAGTGGAGTCTCAAGGATGGAGATTAATCACTTGTTGTTAGACTTCAAGCAAGACATCATAAACAATCTGGCTACCCAACTGGATACACTTCAAGCTAAGAAGAGACAAGAGGAGACAAAGGAAATGTTGCTAGAATATTTCCCTTATTGCAAACAAAAGAAGGACGACAGATGCAAGATGATAGATAATATTGATAAAAAGCATATTCCACTTGAGTTCAAGCCAATCCAGGTTGAAGAGGATCACATATACTATGTTGCAAAAAGGAGGCTATGGGCTCCAAGACAAGGTATGCCACTAGATCCACTATCTTTTGTTAGGCCATATTTCAATTCTTATTCATCTGGTAACCAATGGAAACCCCCATATCCAACCAATTATGGAGGATATCCAGTACATTATTGGAATAACCCTCCAAATTCCTAGCTCAATCACCAAAACTCTCCACCCCAGTGGAAAAAAGCTCAGGGAAATTGGCAGCAGTTTCAAGGAAATTGACACCCACCTCTAGGAAATTGGCAACAAACATCTCAATGGAGGGGAGGCCAACAATTTCCAAACTAGAAAACTAGCTACATGCAACCACCTTCTTGGCCCCAAAATATTGCTCTAATGCCTCCTCCTACTAGTTCAAATTCAAATACACCTAAACCTACTTAGCTACTAGCTCAACCCACACATAACCCAATTAACAAACCACAAAAATAGCCATCATACTTTGCTAATCCAAACCAATTTCCTACATATGTTGTGACTGTAAGTGACAATTTTTTTGATATTTTAGATTAGTTGAAGCATATATGTGTCGAGATAACTCTATTTCAGGCCATAAAAGATGTTACCAAATATGACAAGGCAATCAAGTAAGCATGCCTTAAGAAGCCAGGAAATAAGAAGAAAGACCTCACTATGGTTCATGTGGTGGGGCAGCTAGCTGACATCATACTTGGGAAAGTGACTATTCCCAAATATAATCACCTAGGTGTCATGTGGTAGGAGTTTTTATAAATGAAATACAAATAAAGAATGCTCTGATTGATTTGGGAGGAACAATAAATGTAATTATTAAGGACATCCTGCAACAACTAAATGTTGCAAGCATGAGACCTAATCCTACTGTCTTGTAGCTTGCTGATAATTCTACTATTAAGCCTGATGGTATAGTAGAGGATCTTGTGGTAACTCTAGACTCTTGGGAGTACCCAATATTTTTCATGATTATTTCTCCTAAAGCTACACTAGGGGAGTATCCTATTATTCTTGGAAGACCATGGTTAGCAAAAAAAATGCCTATATTAGATGTTAGATAGGAGAAATGACCAATTCTGATGGAAAAAGCACCAAAAAGCTTGTTCTCTACCGTCCTACTCAGCCGTCCCATGGTAGGGATGATCCCGTATGACCACATGGTGGTGAAGAGGTCGAGGAACTTAATTTTGTGGCAAAACTTATGATGTTAGGAAAAATTTCTTTCATGCAGCTTCAAGATGAAAATGAGGTATTGTCTAACATAATTCAAAACCATTATGTAGTAGAGGAAGTATCATCCTCTCATGCATTTTATTCTACTGATCCAATGAAGACACTCCTGCCTGCTCTTCTTACGACAAAAATTTATGTAGCAAAAAGTATGTCTCATACATTGCTGCAACATGAACTCAAGGTACCAATCATTAGTGAAGTAGATATGATAGAGTTAACCACACAAGTGCAAGTATCAGAAGGAAAATACTTAACTATTGACAGAAAGTTGAGTGAAGAACAACAACTAGCTTTGATAAAATTACTAAGGACCCACCAACATGCATTTGAATGGGACTATCATGATATTAAGGGATTGGATCCTAAGCTTTGCACTCATAGGATATACATAAGAAATTATTGTACACCAGTGAGGCAGCCACAAAGAAGAATTAACCATGCATTGAGAGAAATTGTAAAAGGGGAACTACAAAAATTGCTAGATGTAGGATTTATCTACCCCATTTCAAATAGCTAGTGGGTGTCTCCATTGGTGATTGTGCCCAAAAAAGGAGGCAAGTGGTGAGTTTGTGTTGATTATAGGGAACTCAATGTTGCCACCAAAAAGGACCATTTTCCCTTACCTTTCATAGATCAAGTTTTAGACTCACTTGCAGGAAAGAAGTACTTTTCTTTTCTAGATGGATTCAACAGCTATAACTAGATCCAAATTGCACCAGCGGACCAGGAGAAGACAACCTTTACCCATCCATGGGGGACCTATGCCTACTCAGTACTTCCATTTGGCTTATGCAATGCACCTACAACTTTTCAGAGGGAAGTCATTAGCATATTTTCAGACATCTCTCATGATTGCATGGAAATTTATATGGATGACTTCACTACCTATGGTGCTGATTTGAATGAAGCATTGAAAAATATTAGGAGAGTCCTACATAGATGTGAAGACCACAATCTATATTTAAAAAGTGAAAAGTGCTTCAAAATGATGCAGGAAGGTGTAGTTCTTGGCCACTACATCTCTCACAAAGGAATTCAAGTAGATCCTACAAAGATTGAGGTGATCACCAATCTTCCTATCCCTACAAAATAAAATGATGTTAGGAGTTTCTTGGGACATGTAGGTTATTATAGGCATTTCATCAAAGACTTCAACAAAATGGCAACACCATTGCATAGTCTCCTAACCAAAGATGTTGAATTTCAATGGACGTAAGACTATGAGAAGGAATTCTCTGACTTGAAAGCAACTTTAACTCATGCTCCTATACTCAAAGGTCCTAATTGGGAGATTGTTTTTAACATTCATATAGATGCATCAGACTATGCTATAGGAGTAGTCCTAGGACAGAGAGAAGGAGCAATTGAAAATGCTATTTATTTTGTCAGCAAAAATTTGAAGGGAGTTGAATTCAACTATATAGTGCTAGAAAAAGAAATGTTGGTAGTGATTTGTGCCCTAAAAAAATTCAAGCACTACATAATCGACTATCGAATATTCATGCACATTGATCCTACAACCATTAGATACCTCATGAATAAACCCCTGATTTTAGGTAGGCTAGCAAGATGGTTGTTGTTGATGCAAGATTTTGACATAACCATTGTGGATAAACCAAGGAAGGCCAATGTTGTTGCAGACTTTCCTTCAAGGTTGACTACATTAGAGGACAATCAAGTCATTGATGACTCTTTCCCTAATGAGCATTTATTTTCTATCAATGTGCATAGACCCCGGTATGCTGACATAGCTAATTATCTGGTCACAGGGAGAGTTCCTCCTCATTTCTCTCCAAAAGAGAGAAGGGTGCTCATTGAAAAATATTTTCCTTTCTCATGGATTACTCGATGTTTGTTCTACATTGGACTAGACCATGTCACAAGGAGATGTGTGAGGGAAGATGAGACATATGATAAATTGCATGCATGTCACAATGAACCCTGTGGAGGGAATTTTATAGCCAAGAGAACAATAATGAAAATTATAAATATAGGATATTATTGGCCCACACTCCACAAGGATGCAGGGAAATATACAAGGAAGTGTGACAGATGCCAAAGAATGGGTTGGCCAACCAAATATGATGAGATGCCACTTTATCCTTAGGTAGTAATCACTCCATTTGACAAGTGGGGATTGGATTTTGTAGGACCCATTGATCCTCCATCATATGGTAAATCCTATATCTTGGTATACACTGATTATATAACCAAGTGGGTAGAAGTTAAAGCCATGAACCATGCAAGAGATAATCAAGTTACATAATTCCTTTATGAGGAAATTTTCACATGATATGGGGTTCCAAGAGAGATAGTGATTGATCAAGGGGCTCAATTCACTTCAACCCTTATTGCAACACTAGTCAATGAGTACAACATAAGACACAAGAAGTCTACTCGACACAAGAAGTCTACTCCTTATCACCCTTAGGCCAATGGTCAAGTTGAGGTGACCAATAGAGAAATTGAAGCCATTTTGACCCAAACAGTGGCTATCCATAAGAAGGATTGGGCAAGTAGGCTACCAAAAGCTATTTGGGCCTACAGGACTACCTGGAAAACAATTATAGGCTTCACTCTATTCAAATTGTTGTATGGAAAGACAACTATGATTCCCATTGAATTTGAGCATAAGACTCTTCAGATTGCAATAGACTTGGGGATGGACATCTCTGAGGAACAAAGAGACAGAATCATGCAGTTGAATGCTTTGGATGAGATGAGGAAAGTAGCCTTGCATCACATAGAGGTAGTGAAAAATTAGAGGATAAAGTGGCATGACACATTCATAAAGGATAAGAAATTCCAGCTAGGTGACTGGGAATTCCTCTACGACTCAAGGTATCAAGAGAATGAAGGAAAATTGTAGACAAGGTGGCTAGGACCATATGAGGTTGTTGAAGTCTTTTCCAATGGTGTTGTTTAGCTCACCACCATAGACCCTGTTAGATTTAATCTTCTTGTCAACAATCGTTGCCTTAGGTTGTATCACAATCCAACTTCTAAGGTAGAATTCCTACATCAATTCACTCAGTGTGTAACCTCGGAACTTCTTGCAGCCAAAGGAAGCGAACCTAGTGTCCCTCCTTCTGGATAACCAAGGTATGTAACTTGTCATAATAAAGACTTCCAATTTTGTGGGAGTCCACTTCTTCATTCATTCACCCATTTTCCCATCCATCTCCACCTTTCTCTCTCTTCCATCATGTCACCATCATTTCAATTCATTCCATTGCACCTTATTCCACTCCACTTTCATTAATTTCTCAACTAACTTCTTAAAAGGTGACTGGTACTTTCTCCATAATCTTTGCAACAAATCTTCAAAGAATGTAGGTATGTGTGCATCATTTTGGTATATCTTAATTGTCTTTTAGTACATTCATTTAATTGATGTACATTAATGTAGACATTCTCCATAGCATGTAATTATTCCCTACCCTGGTCAAATTGTCATTACCACCTCACATGTGAGGGAACATGCATGAATTTAGGTTGGGGGGGAAGTGTGAATATCATATCCACATGTTTGTCCATATTGGTTCATGTCAGCAAAGTTTAAATTGAGCTAATTTGAATTTTGAGTGAGATGACAACTTGCATGTGTGAAAGAACATCAACCACCCCCATTTTTCTTGATCGTAGCCTTCATTTATTACTCCTTTACTGCCTTTATTGCTCCTGTCATTATCTTAAGCCAAAAAGGTAAAATTCATATGACATTGGCATTGAAAATTTAGCAACATTGTAGGAAGGAGAAGTTTAGCTTTTAGATGAAGATTGTTGGAAGGGAAACTTTGTAGAGTGATTATTTGATTGTAGACAACTGAACAATGGCAGGTGGGTTAATTAGAAATGAACCCATGGTTCATGATGTATTACTGTAGGATGCACCTTGCCAGGATGAGTTCAAAAAATATAGGTGGTTAGATTATTTATTGAAGTTGAATGGTTATAATGAAGATGCTGCATTGGAATTTTCCCAGACCTTGTTTGAAGGGAAGATCACAGTAAAAGGGTTGGAGGTCATAGCTACTAAAGAGAGGATTGCATAAGTTATAGGGTTACCTACTAATGGTGAACATTACCCTACTACCAGAGATGTCAAGTCAGCTAGGGCTGAATTTACAGAACTTGGTGACCCTCCATTAAGTATGGAAAAAAAAGGTGCGAAGAGAACCTCTTTGCCTAAGCCATGGAAGCAAGTAGTTGTTTATGTTGTGAAGTACATTACCTATGAAGGTCACCAGTCGAATCTACATTTTGTGCACTTCAAACTCCTAAATCACATGAGGCATGGGTGAAGAATGAATTTTTCGAATGTGCTATACCACCTTCTTTCAATCATTGTGGCCGAGCCCAAAAAGGTAGGGATAATTCCATTTCCCACCATTTCCTAATCAAATTATTAGTTGAGAAGTCTCTACAAGATGTGTGTGATATGACTTGGTACAAATTCTTAACCATTGATCAAATTAGACTAGAGCATTTGCGACCTAGGGTTTTGCTTCAACCTCGTAGGGCTAGTAGGAGATTAAGCATAGTTGAAGCCACTCCTAGTGCCTCAACTATTGGTGTGGGCCCTAGTGTAAACCCTCCTACAGCTCAACAAACAATAGAGATTAGTTCTTCTAAGACAAAACAATCAGACAAAGAAAGTTCCTCTTCAGATTCTGATGATGATGTCCCTTTGGGAACCCTAATGTGAAATAGGGCACAAAAGAAGAAGTAGAAATAAGGAAGGGAAAAGCTAAAAGGAAAATGGTAGAAAAATAAGTTCCAAACTCTAAGAAATGGAAGGCTGACATTGCTCTTCCTGTAGCCAAAGAAAAACATGAAATCCCTCCTAGAAAATCAAGACTAGTTGGGCCAACCTTTGGTGTATCTTTGGAAGGAAGCCCTAGGCCTCGAGAAACATCACAGGGGGATACATAAGCTCCAATGGGGTAGGTGAATGCCGAGAAAAAGGAAATATTTGAGGAAGCAACAAATATAACATTACCAAATCTTGCTGACATCTCAAAACAAGTTGAAAGTCAGGTGCATGAAGAAAATCAAGAGCCCCTATAGCAAAACAAAGAACAAGAGTTCCTACAGCAAGGGAAAGAACAAGAGGCCCTGTAGCCAGAACTGGGAGAACAATTAGTAGCCTTATAGCCAAAATTGGCTGAACAAACAAAATCCCTGCAGTTGGAGCCATATGAAGAGAAAAAATTAGTGCCAAGATTTTTTTTGGTAGGTATACATAAGCCCTTTCATTTTTCAACGCACATGGTAGCCATGAACTTATGGAGAGAGATGCAAAGGAGAGAAGAAGAATGGAAATAGGAGAAATGTAGGCTAACGAAGGAAATTCAAAAGAGAGATGAAGATATTGAAGATAAGAATGCATAAATTGTTGCTTTAAAGGAAAAGGTGGACAATATAGCAGCCTTAGTACCTTAGATATTAGAGTGCAGGACTTCTCCAAGGGTCTATGCTCTGTATTTGAAGGAGAAGCATCTTTATTTTAAACTAGTAAGAATTTTTTCAGGTTTGAATCCTTCCAATGAGACTCCTCTTGAATTTTTCCATGCTTATTGAATTTCTCCTCCTAAAATGAAAAATTTGTTGTGTGAATTCTATTTGCATAATTATGTCATGACCCAAGACCATGATTGGAATTCATTGTTGTATGTTGGGTATATCCAATTAAGGGAATTTATGTCTTGGATACACAATGAAATTAGTTGGGGACAACGGTTCAGGACTTATAGGTAAATAGAATCCAACACTCCCCAGTCCATCAGGGCTGAATCTATAAATCCAGGAGATATTTTAAGGGATTGGCACATAATTCTTTATTGACCAAGCTATGGCAATAGGATCCTGCCTGAGAGAGAAGTAGTTTACAAAGAATATGAGGTAGAAAAAAACACAAGGGAATCTATAATGGGATACCTATCACAAAGGTATGAACAACCTAACTAATGAGCTGAAACAAGCTGAGCCTCACTCCTTGCAAAACTATGCTACATCACTTAAAAGAGCTGATAGATATATACAGATTGGAAGGAAAAAGGGACAATTTTGGCTTCCACTGACTTTTTAGCCACCTATCATATTGTGGCCGATGCTAAATTTTAGGTATTATCAATATGATATAGCTGCAGAGAGACAAAGATGGAGCAGGTTGGATAGACAACAAGGGTTCTATTGGGACCCTAATTCACGCACTGCAAGAATTGATGTAGGACAACTGGCAGTTGCAAATTTCTAGGCATTGACTAAGCAGAAGAACAATCCTTCCTCTACTAGAGGACCAACAAAACCTTAGGTTGGGGGGAGTGATGAGTCCAGTTTATGGTTCAATTTTGATAGAATTTATTATCCATTTTCTATAGTTGTTATAGACTTTGATGCTTGGATGTTGACCTTTTTATGATATTTCCTCAAAACCATAGACATTGGGCATAAGTTTATTTTTGTAACCTTTAATTGACATTGACATGCTATATGAACTATCTATGTTAATTTTACATGTGAATTAATGAATGTCACTTTAAGATAGTTACAAATATGCAATTTTTGTGCATACTAATATTGTTATGTAGATATAATTAGAGGCCTACCGAATTGAGGAAGATTCTGCTAGCTGGTCATTTTCCATAATGGTCAACAAGGTGATCATTCAAAGGTCAATGGAGTGAAGACTATCGACAGAGGGAGGTTCCTCATTCAAATAGAAATTCTAACAACCTTGTAAATGGTATTAATTATCTATTCAACAAATATAGGCACTACTATTGTGCTAAATATGCATTAAGGCGAACATATTTGACTAGATTCTGTGCATGTGTAACTGCCTCTCCACTTTTTATGCTTTCCCTAAAGTGGCATCTTCCTAATATGTTGGAGTTGATCACCTTGCTAGGTAGTTAGTTAGTAGCTTTTCTTCCTATAAATAAGACTCAGATGCTCCTTCTTAGGATGTTGCTTAATATAATGATGTACTCGCCTTCTAGTTTTTCAGTAATATAGTTATGCTGCTCTATTGTACTCATGTTTTCCAATGAATAAAATGAAGTTATAAGTTTGTGCATCTGAGTTTACATTTTTCTTAAGGGATACTCATCCAAGGGAGCCCACTTGGTGAGCATTCCATCCTTTAGTTTAGTTATTACTTTATGTTCAGTACTTAGATAAGAATCTAGCACTATCTATTCCTATGGCCAATAGAATTCCATTATGTGATTATTCCTATAGCCAAAGCAGACAAATTATTTTCATGTTTGTTTGCTCAAATTTTTATTTTTGTCATGCATTTCAACCTAGTATAGTTGTTGGTTGATGCTCATCACTTATGCTATTCCTTTCCAAGCAATTTACTTTTAGCATTGTGTTTTTCTTAGCTGTAGGATGAACATGGCTACTTTGGATTCCTAGTGCACATACTATGTTGACCCATTTCAAGTTTACGCCCTTAGTTTGACAAGTTAAATGCACCTTCATGATGATTGGGATAACTATTCAGGTTAGATGTCCAATCTTTGAATCACGGATGTAAGGGCTTAGTTTTTAAATAATTGTAGGAGGTTAACACTATGAATGATAATGGGATCTATCTTAGATCCATGCCAACTAACTGTAAGAGAGGGGGACCACTACATGCAAGACCCCAGGTTATGGAGGGTCAAGACATGAGAGGTTTCCCTAACTTACCTCAGCTAAGTGTGATGTTTAAGGTATGAGTATGAGAATAATGAGGGCTATAGAGTCTTGCAATCACTCTGAAATTCTGAGTCTCAAAGTGGGGCTAGGCGAGTTGATTTTTAAGTTCAACTCTATGCCTCAGGGAGGTCTTTGCCCGAGGATGTAAGCGCGGTCATTGGATGATAGCATGGTGCACTGGCATCTATAAAGTACACTAGTTTCCATACGACCAGACAACAACAAAGATAAGGTCAAACCTACCAAAATGACTAAAAACCCAACTAACTAACTAAAGGGCCAAAATGACACAAGTAAATAAATGAAATACTCTCTAATATTGTAAAGTAAATAAGAAAAACTAGAGAAAGCAAGGAGGATCTCATCAATGAATTTGTTTTCTAGTTGATCTTCTAAGAAGCACACACCTACACATAGAAAGATGGAAAATTTTGGGTGGCTGTATAGGGGCCTTCCTTAGTCAGAGCCCCATTTAGGTATTTCCACCTCCACGGACAACCAAGGAAACAAGATAAAGAAATAGTGTAACAAAGAGAAAATAAACACTACAAAGTAGTATTATTCTACTCAACCAAGTGATAGAGGAGAGGAGAGGGAAGCTTACACCTCCACCAAGAGCACTCAAGGATACTTGGGGGAGAAATGATAGGAATTCAAGCCTTTGCTACAATGGCATGGTCCCAAATGTTCTCTACTAAATTGAAAGAGTGAGGATTTGTTGCAATGGAATGCTTGGATGCTTCAAATGAGTGGAAGGGAACTTGTAAGTGTATTTGAGAGTGAAAGAATGAAACCTTGATGTGATGAAGAGTTGGATTGAATGTTGAAGGGATGAATATGAAGAAGAAATGAAATAAAACAACCATATTTGGGTTGGTCGGTCGAAGGGGGAATTACAACTTCACTGCCAATGGGAAGAGTAACGCCTATGTAGGTTCAGTTGTAGGAATCTACCAGGGATGTAAGCACACTGCGTGAATGTCTACACGCCATGCAGGAAACCCCAATAGAAACACTTTTATCGATGCTCAAAATAGGCTCCAAGTGGACTACCAACAATGGGCTTAAGTGGAATTAAGCCTTTGAACTTGGTTTTCTAAGGTGGGTAAAGGAAAAAAGGGGATTTACATAGGGGATGATAATTTTCTCTTATACATTTTTCCCCCACTTTAGCGAGCATGAATACTGATGAGTGCTTGGTAAAGTAGATCAAGAAAGATTAAGATTAGAAATGTATACTTGAACCATTGAGGAAGCAGACCGCAATCTGGTGAACCTGAAGGTGTAGGGAAAGCAAAGGTTTGCTCAAAACTATGAAGTTTGGAAAAGAACAAAGCATCTCACAGGCTCACAGACCTGCAAGGAGGCAATCCTCAAGATCTCTCGCATGAAGGAATCCCCATGAAGTAAGCACCTTATAGACCCATAGACCTACAAGAAAGGTATCCTCCAAGATCTCTCACATGAAGGAAACCCAAAGGAAGTGGACTCCATAGAGTCAAGAAGCGGTGACATGTCTACCTATAGATAGAGCATGTTAAAAGCGGCGACATGTCTACCTATAGATAGAGCATGTCAAAAGTGGTGACACGTCTACCCACAAATAGAACATTTCAAAAGCAGTGGCATGTGTACCCACAGATAGAACATGTAAAAAAGTGGTGAAACGTCTACCTATAGATAGAACATGTCGAAAGCGATCCTGTAGGAAAATAAGTGGATAGTCACACAGACTATCAATGAGTAACAATTTCAAAGGGGTCCCTCAGGAACCTTTTAAAAGGAGAGGGGTCCACTCAAGGGATGTGCTATTCAAAAGGTAAGGTCTACTTAGGCTGCCTTCAAGCTAGATGTGAAAAGGCAAATGGAATAAGTCTAAATGGGTTTCCCCTAGGCTAGATGTGAAGGAATCCATTCGGAATAGAGGATTTCAAAGAAGGGTCACTCGGGAACCTGTTGTAAGGAAGATGGGGGGTCCACTCAAGGGACACACAATTTGAAAGTAGTTGTTCTTCTTAGAGTGATCCATCGTCAAGGAGTCCTTTTGAAAGATGTTCAATTCATCAAGAAATTTGAAAGGAAGGATATTCCCCCATGCGAGGGGAAGTAAAAGTTGTTCCCACTTCAGGGGAAGGTCTTCAAGTCCTTTCTTTACGAACCCGTGATGAAGGAAACGTGTTTCATTAGGGTTCTAAGTTGAGAATGTGATTCTAAGGAAAATTTTGTGAAGATTTTCAAGAAAATATGCATTGGTAACGAATGTATTTTTTGAAAATACAAGTGTTAAAGAAAGGAATTGTCACATATGAAAGGGACAACTAAAGAAAATAAGAGAAAAAGATAAAGAAAAAGGAGAGAAAACACAAACAAAGGGCGTAGGGGGATTTGGTTTAGCACGGTCAGATTTTTCTGAGCTGATATAAAGAATAGGTAGCTATAAAGAATCAGGAAGAATGCACAAGAATAAAAAGTAAAAATTAAAAATTGGGTCAACATGGAAGGGAAGCCTAAATTCCCCCAATGCTTTGCATCATCCCCAATTTAATGATAATCAAGCACAAACATGGAGGAATGATGATAAAAATAGAAGAAGGTTTATGAAAGAAAAAATGATGCTTGTATCCAAGCACAAATAGGGGTGACGAGGATCATCTAGGAACATATAGCACATGCACAGGGGAACACATCACAAAACACACACACACACAAGATCAAGAAAAGGGGCCTTCTCCTAAAATTGATCAGCCAATAGGTTGTTCGCTTCCCAATCTAAATCCTCATAAGGGGAAGAAGGACGATCCTACAATGGTGGAATGTTAAGAGGAGGAGCATTTGACCCTATCGCAACAAGGGCCAAGGAAGAGGGTCCCTTGAGCTCCTCTCTGCCAAGCTCTTGTGGAGTCAAACTCAATGATTTCACGAAGATCATCAACAGGGCCAAAACCTCATCCATAGAGTTAAAAATGCACCCCATAGGAGTGTTATGTCTTAGTCCAGTGGATGGGATGGGTTGTGCTTGAGGTTCACCACTAAACTTGTTGAATGAATTGAAAGTGGTGACAAACTCAGGGGAAGCCAGGACTGGTTCTATCACAAGGATAGAACAAGTCAGCACAGGACCACCTTGTGAAGAAGGTGGGCTCCTCTTACATCCTTTGTCACTAGAACGACGACCCTCCACCTCTTTCTTTGTTCTAGGAGATGAAATTCCCACAAAAAAATATAGGGGTGTAGAGAAAGAGGAAGAAAGAACCGTAACAGATACAACTAAAGTATTAACGATATTCACAGGCTTTGGGAAGGGTTGGATATCTAGAATGGACATTAACAAAGGTGGTTCCACTGAAGGAGTGATGAACACCAATACTCATTTAGGGTTAGGTGCATTTGTGCTCGTACTGGAAGCTGGGAGTAGACCAAACTAGAGAGAAGTAGAAGTAAGGGAGGAAGAAGATGTTGTAGGAGGTCCTGAAGTAGCAGTGGTCCTAGGTGGGAGAGGACCCACATACATAGGCCATGGGTGATCTAAGGAGTAGCTACCACATGCAAATGGTGGTCTATAATTGGTGTCATGGATTATGCACATGGAGACCCCATGGATAAATTTTAAACATTTATGCACGACGAAGGGTACCTCGTTCATCGCCACCAACCAAGGGATACCCAATTTCACCCTAAAGAGTTCAGATCCAGGAATGATATCAAACATGAGTTTTATGGACTTAGGTCAAACTAAGACCGATAGGACAATACCACCCAAAGGGGGTACACAAAGCTTGTCATGTGTGCGGATGAAACTCATAGGAGCATTATATCCATCCTTGTGTAAAATTTTGTTAGCATAATCTCCTCTATTGTTATGTTCACTTGTGATGTCAAATGAACGAGAATACCAACTACGATGTTTCCATTGATCTATGAAGGAATGTGAAGAGGAGATGGTTCCCTATTAAAGACCATTGAAAAGTCCTATGAAGTATTGGTTATGCTAGTAACACTATCCATAGGTTGTGTAGAGGGGATGGGTTGATGTAGGAAGGAGGCCATTACACACACTAGAAAGTACTTTCACAGAGTCCCTAAAGTTTGACAGATAAGATGTTGACCCAATTAAGGTTTCATCATGCAATACCTTTGGAATCTTCCAACTGCATCAACTAGGGGTCATAGGTTGGGTTGCAAGGTGACAGCCTTACAAAACTCACACCTACAACATTCCTAGAGTACGAGGAAAGGAACTATCAGTATCACAAGAATGGAACAAAAATGGTTCATGTCAGGTTCACCAAAAATGTAAGAGAGGGGGACCATTGCATGCAAGATCCCAGGTCATAGAGGGTCAAGACATGAGAGGCTACCCTAAATTACCTTAGCTAAGTACAATGTTTAAGGTACGAGGATGAGAATGATGGGGGCTATAGAGTCTTGTAATCACTCTGCAATCCCAAGTTTCAAAGTGGGTCTAGGAAAGCCAGTTTTTAGGTTCAACTCTACGCTTCAAGGAGTTCTCTACCTGAGGACGTAAGTGAGGTCATTGGATGATAGCATGACACGTTGGTGTCTCTACAGTGTGCTGGGGTCCATACATCCAGACAACAACAAAGACAAGGTCAAACCTACCAAAATGACTAACGGCCCAACTAACTAACTAAAGGGCCAAAATGACACAAGTAAATAAATGAAATACTCTAATATTGTAAGGAAAATAAGAAAGAGTAAAGAAAGCAAGGAGGATGTCACCGAGGAATTCATTTTCTAGTTGATCTTCTGAGAAGCACACAAACTTACACACAAAAAGAGGGAAAATGTTGGGTGGCTATATAGGGGCCTACCTCAGTCAGACCCTCGTTTAGGTGTTTCCACCTCCATGGACAACCAAGGAAACAAGATAAAGAAATAGTGTAACAAAGAGAAAATAAACACTACAAAGTAGTATTATGCTACTCAACCAAGTGATAGAGGAGAGGAGAGTGAAGCTTACCACCTCCACCAAGAGCACTCAAGGCTTCTTGGGGGAGAAAGTAGAGGAACTCAAGCCTCTGCTACAATGGTGTGGTTTGAAATGTGCTCAACCAAAGTGACGGAGTGAGGCTTTACTGCAATGGAATGCTTGGATGATTCAAATGAGTGGAAGTGATCTTGTAAGTTGATGTGAAAGTGCAAGAATGAAACCTGTATGTGATGAAGAGTTGGATTGAATGTTGACGAGATGAATATGAAGAAGAAATGGAAGAAAAAAACCATATTTGAGTCGGTTGGCTGAAGGGGGCATTAAAACTTCACTACCAATGGGAAAAGTAGTGCCTTTGTAGGTTCAGCCGTAGGAATCTACTAGGGATGTAAGCGCACCACACAAACATTTGCATGTTGTGTGGGCATCCTCGATAGAAACGTCTCCACTAACGCTCAAAACATGCACCAAGTGGACTCCCAATAACAAGCTTAAGTGGAATTAAGCCTTTGAACTTGGTTTTCTAAGGTTGGTAAAGGATAAAAGGGGATTTTCATAGGGGATGCAAATTCACTCTTATACACTACCTAATTAGTTTTTGATTTGAATTAAGGTTTCTCTAATTAGGCTGTCCTAATTAGTGAACATCAATATATGGGTTGTAGGACATAATAACCTGACCAAAATAACCCTAGATAGAATAACCCTATCATAGTAACCCAAGGAAAAAATAACCCAGGGTCATAATAACCCAAGCCAAAATAACCCATGGTTAGAATAACCCTTGGATAAAATATCCCCGTGAGAATACAGAGAAAGGAAAAAAAAATTACATATGGGTTATTTTTTCCATGGGTTATTTTTACCACGGGTTATTCTATCCACGGGTTATTATGACCCCAAGTTATTTTTTCCTTGGGTTATTATGATAGGGTTATTATGTCCAGGGTTATTTTGGCTGGGTTATTATGTCTGGATACTGCATATATGTATATATGCAAGATATCTTTTGAGAAGTTGAGAGTGAGAGAGTGTGTGTAAAGAAAAGGAGAAGGAAGTAAGTGGGAATAGATACATAAAGAGAGAGAAGAGAGTGTGTAGGTGTGTTATCTATCTATTGTGCTTCACAAGAACTGAACTCCAACATAAGGAAGGCGCATTCTTTATTAGTTCATCCTTTCGGCAGTCATCCATACCATTTTGTATCTCTACAGTTATTAGATATGCACCCTATGTTAAATTTGTAGAAACTTAACTATTTGTTGACACATGGAAACCTTCTTTAGATGTGGGTGATCTGAATGAAGAAGGAATCTCTAGAGTGAGCTGGTTCTTCGAATAATAATCCTATTCTAAATGATCTTCTGAGGGAAAGAGTTAGAAAGATAACTAAAATGAAAACTATGACTTAAAGTGATTTTTAGAACTTAATGATGACTTTGGTTTTTTACCCACAAACAACTCTTAGAAAACAATAGTACTTCACAATCCCTCATGAACACTCAACACATAATTGATTTACATGAAGATTCAGGCTTAAACACAACAAGAACTGCATTTTATGAACTTTATGCATCAAGAACTGCAATTTTAGGACATAACGAGGATTTTGTAAAAATAAATCACAATATAACATCAAACTATAACTACAAATGACACAAAAAAATGAGAAATAAGAATGTTTCTTTATTCAACAGAAGGAGTATCCAAAGTCCGAGTACAAAATGTTTATGAGCTCTCATAATGTGTGTCAGAGCAAGAAACAAAAATCTAAACTAAGAAAAACCCTAAGATTTTCTTCAAGATATATCACAAAACCCTAATCCAAGCTCAAGAAGAAAGCTCAAGGAAACGCATCTAAAATTGCCTCAAAATTAGTAACTGAAATGGAAAACTCTCACTCTTTGCATGTGCATGCTGAAAAGCACCTCAAAATAGGTCAGATTTTCTTTAAAAGAAAAGAAAACACCTTACCTCCTCTCTATGCAACTCAAATCCGACCAAGGAAAATTCAACTCTCTTTTTCCTTACAAACTACTAAAAATATCAAGAAAGAATATTTTTTTTATGGGATATTACTTTTTCTTCTGCTTTACAGAACATGTAGTTTTATTCTTGATTTATTTTGCAATTAAAGATTCAAAATCTTTGCAAAACAATACCTTATCTCTTCATTACAAATTTGATTCTAAGAATAAAAACATAAGGCCATCTCTACCATTATTTTAATTGGTTTCTTTAAATCAATTTGAAAAATAAATGCCTAAAGTGTGAAATTTTATCCAAGGCAATAAGTATTGTTCAACATTCTTATTTTAACTAATTTTCCTCAAATTCAATTAAAAAACTAGGCACTAAATCAGTCCATTTTTTACTAAGGCATAAGCTTAACCTTACATAAATACCTAAAGTCTTTACACCATGAAATATTTTATCAAAACAAGCCTAAACACTTAGGAATATGAAACTAAATGAAGGCTTCTAAAAGCCCGACCTAGTGGAAATATCTTTAGCCACATCAAATTTAATATTTCAAAAGATATGTAATAATCTTCAAAAATTGAATTAGGGCATTGAGGATAGAACAAAACTCAAAATGTAAACCCTAAATTCATTTCATTTGCACTTGTGACGTTGGGAAGAAGGCTCTGCTGAGAAAGAGTGCTGCCATAGACTAGGGTTTCAGTTTGAAGTGCTTGGAAAATTCAGATTTTTCCTTCAAAATGGTAAAATTTTCCTTTGCAATTCATGGTAAGTTGACTCCTTAATAGCATAATGTATTTTCTCTTTCATTTGAAAGAAAAAAAATGGCCATAAGGCCGCAACTTGAGCTTGTTTTATCTCTAATTTTTATTTATTTCATGTGCTTCCATTCTTCCTGACCATCATTGAGTGTGAGCTCGAGCTTTCCTAGAAGCTTTATGAGAGCTTGGCTGCCATGTGTATGCTCTTCTATAGGTGTAACATGGTAAGTTCTCCTTTCTTCATTTTTTTTTCCTGTCAAACAAAAGCTTTTAAAAGCTTATCCTTATCAAAGAAAGATTTCCATTTTCAAAAAAAATACAAAACCATTGCAGGTTGTGCAATGTATACTTTGATTATGGATTTCTATCAAGAAAAAATGTACTTCACATACTCCTATTTTTCTATTTTCTTAAGATTCAGATAGCAAACTTAAAATGGGTTCTCTACTTTTCTATGAAATGACGAATGTTCATGAGCCAAGAGTTCTCTTTAGGCCGTGGCCAATACATGCTCAAACTTATTTTTTATTACAATTTTCATTTAATTCCAAAGTATGAAAAAAAATGCTCTCAGAGAAGACTCTCATTACATTTTTCTGCAATTTCTCTTATATATCCATATACCGGGCTTGACCCATGATGGCTTTGTAAGTATTTTGCATTTTAAAAAAAAAACCCACATGGGTAAGATGAAAAATAATGAAGAATCTACATTTTGAATCAAAACCCCATGTGGGTATTCTTTATTTTGAAAGAAATTGTTTATCTCTATATTTTATATTGAAAACCCAACATGGGTACTTAGTATTTTGAAAGAAAATTGTTTATTTCGTTATGCATTCGAAACTTGAATTTGACCCACCATGGTATTTTATGCATTCTATTTTTCTATCAAAACCCTCACGTGGGTTCATTGAAACTAGGAGAAATCTCTACATTTTGAGATGAAAAATTCACCTTAGGCTGAAACCATGTAATTTTCTGAAAAGTTCTTTTAATTATGTTAGCTTGTTATACATCCATAATATGAAAATTCAGGTTCAACATTATGCTGAATAAAACTCTTAAAAAATCTTCATTTTCCTCTAGCCAATTAATGTTGTGACCAATAATAGAAATGTTGTAAACCACTATCATCTTGCACTTGGCCTCGTTACTCATGTATACAACTTACAACTATATCTTTATGGCTCTCAGTTGGATGTTCCAATATCAAGATTTGAACGCATACAAAAAGAGAACACAATGTTATGGTTGTAAAAAATAGCAATGGATAATATACCTATACTTAGTTCCACTTTGCTATTGTTTGTCATAATACTTTATTATATATGCAGCTCCTTGATCATACCTAGAATTTCTTTAAAACTATAACACCACCTTGTTATGTATTTAATTTTCATTGTTCTTCCATTTGGGAAAATAAATAACACCTCTTTCCCTTTATTTGCAACTCCTATAGATTACTCTTCATCTCTCATTTCATGTTTAGAATACTTCAAAAATGAGTGCATTTTGAGCTCAAACACTTCATATGATTCCATTATTTATTAGTGCTCCATTCATGATGCATTATGTATGCCTTTTCACTATCACCATTATGACACAGAACACTTGTTGCTCCAAATCAAAATATTGTGAAACAACATAAATCAAACATGAAGAAAACCCATGGCAACAAAATGTAATTAATAGGGCAATATTTAAAACTTTCTAGTATGAAATTGATGCACCTCAGTTGATTATGTATGTGAATTAAGTTCATTTCTCATTGGAAATTTTCATTTCATTACTTCTCAGACTTGACAATTATTAATGAACAATGTCCTTGATGTTTTGATGACTGAAAATTTGTTTTACTCCTTCATGAATGGCTCATATGAGCATGATAAATGTATTTCCTTATTCGAACCACTTGTAAGTTTAAGGGGTAAAATGTTGAGCTCTACCCTTGTGGGAGCCCATTTTACTCTAGATGCTTTTGTCTTCATGAGATGATTAGCTACATGACTTTTCGTATACCTATACATGGAAATAAACAGTGTTAGATTAAAACAATATATTATTATGATGTTTCCTTCTTTTCTTCTATCCATCTCCCATTTTCTCAATTGTTTCAATGTATCATTAGCATAGTTTTACAGTAATGTTGGTGGTTCATATAGGGATGTTCATAATCAGATCTCTAACAACCCTTCTCTTCTCTTACAGGTCAATTGGAGTTTGAGGACAAAGGATGGTGCACCATTCCTACATCAACCAACAACAACAGGCAATGATGATTATGTTCATGCATATGTGATTTCTTTTCTTGCATCTTCAATACTGTAGCATGCTCCTTATGATGCATTTTAGTAGTTATCTCCATGACTTGTGTGGATTCTTTAATTTCTCTTTCTGCTTTTCATTCTAAAAAGAAATACATCAAAATGAAAATTTGTACCATCATTTGTATTCTTGCAATCAAATGAAATATTGTAATGTGAATAGTATCATGAAATAAATGAAAGCACTTGTTATGCATACTCATTTGTACATTCAGTTTTGTACTCCATTTGATTTTTAAAGCACTGAACAACAACTCTTGAAACTTAGTTCACTCAAACAATGCATAAGTGATACTTGATGAATGAAGTACAAACAACACTTAATGCACATGCAGAATAATTGAACTTCCACGTTAAGATATAACAAATTAATCAGTTCTACCAATTGAGCCATATTGAAAATTAGTAACATTTTGGTGATTTCCGCTAAATGCTTGCCAGCTAAGCATTAGATTAGTTGCCTTTTAAAATTCTATTGTGTGCGGAGTCAAATATGCCCCTTCATGAAACTTAAAAATTTGAACAAAAATACTCCAAACAATAGAAAAAAATAAAATAAACAATGCTAAAAGAAAACTAACAGGCCCTAATGGCCAACTAAAACATGCGCAACATCGCTTAGTGAAAGAAAAAAATGAAATGAAATGTGCGTCAAGCAGTTATTTTCAACAACTACTCTACCCTACACTAAAATGTGTGAAAATCACACTCAAACGAAACTGTTTACTGGTTTTGAAATGTAGCTGCCTCTCCTAATCAACTTACAATGCTATGATTGATTTTGAATCCACCTAAAGTTGGGAAAAATCAAGTATTCAACAATTTGTGGCAACATCCTTCCAAGGAGAAAGATAAAATCACTTGCCCACTTTTCTTGACTTGTGAACCAATGGGGGTGAAATGAAAAAATGAACTAGTTGCGTTTGAGATGACACCTCCTTTGGTGCTCGAGATCAATATTGTCATGGGGCTGCTCTTCTTCATTTTCTCTCAACCAAGCTAGATGTCTAATAGGGCATCCCCTTGAAGGCTTCAGGCTATAGGGAAAACAACTCAGGTGATCAACAACAACAACATTGTCCTGCATGATGGCTTGTTGTGTTAACTCCCTCTCCACAGTCAATGAACCATCCTCCTCTATTAAACCTTCAATTGAAACATTAGCCTTGAGCTCCTTTGGGAAATAGAATGGAAACTCCTTCAACTAGCTATGATCAGTTTCATGAAAAATTTCTTAGAATTTGACCTTCTCTTTCAAAGGCTCTAGCTGCATATCTTCCTTAAAGTCTTCATCACTTATGTGACCCTTGCAAGAACTCAGTAGAGTAGCAAGCTCTCTACAAGTTGGGAAAATAGGATCTTGACACTCAAAAGCTAAAGCACCTTGGAAAGACTAATTTCCACCAATCAATTCACTTAATTGTTCTTCGAAGGAAGTTACCTCGAATGTCTCTATGTTAGCTTCTATTTTGTCCATTGGCTCTTCAACCAGGCCTTGCTCTATCTGAATTATGCTTTCAATCTCTAGATTGTGCCCCATTTTATGCCTACCATTAGACACACCATAGTATTAAACCTCCACAACAATGCTGCCCTCAACTATTTGTCCATAGATCAAGCTTCTATCAATGTGATCCTTATGCTCATGCCTTAAATTCATCTCCACCTCTACAAGTAGCTGTCCTTGATTTTCCAAATATTTTCCATCATTGTACTAGCTAGAAATCTCAAAAAAATTTCCAATATCCTATTGTCCTAGCCAGTCTTGCCTTTCCAAAATTTTCTCTTGCCCTTGATTCTCAGTTACTGTGGGTGCGAGCAATTTTTCCTCATCTTGGTCCACAAAAGAAAGTAGCTCATCAAACAAAAATGTAGAGTTATCCTCTTGAATAGGCTCTTTTACCTCCTCAACCTACTACCCTAATTTATCTTCTGAAATGAGTGCTAAAACATTGTCCGCTTCTTCAACACAACAAGGAGATCTATTAATGAAAACATTGAAAGACACCTCAAGAGAAGCCTTTCTTTGCTCAATCTTTTGCTATTGCAAACAGTAAAATTCTAAAGTTGAACACAAAGGAGTTACCCTCCTAAGATCCTCTATGCAAAGTAGGGTATCTTGATCGATAGGCTTCTCCTTAGACTCTGTAAGTGAGAACACTTGGGGAAATTCTTGGGTTTCCTACAATGAAAATTGTTGCTCAAGGGACTAATCTATAGCTATACTAGGCTAACTATAATCATTTCCCTCAACTTTCCTAGGATGAAAACTTTGGAAACTTGGGATTTCAACTTTAGGTATGCTATGGGGCTCACCTTGTCTAAAGCTTGGAAATTGATACTCACAAACCTCATCTCGAGTAGGATAACATACAATTGCAGGGGGTACTTGAACTTCACACCTTTGCACCTCTAACTCTTGCTCATAGAGGTAGGCCTGATAATCCATCTCTTCCTGCTACTGGTTACATTCAAGCTGTCTCTTGATCTCCTCCAGTTGCTTCATGAATTCAAGCATCTCGCTCTTTATGCTTGCAATCCCCTCCTGCTGATCTATTTCACTCATTTTCCTTTCATAGTTCAACAATATATCTCTAAAACTCAAGTCTTCAATATTTTGGGGCTGATTTCGAGCATATGATGGATGAGCAGGGGTAGGTGGGTGGTAATTATATTGGGTATGCTAGTTTTGAAAAGCCATAGAATTGAAACCAACAACATGATTATGAAGATATGGCTGATATGAAGATGGGTAAGAAATATTTTCATGATATGATGGATTGTATGATATATTATCACGAAACATTGACATGCTTGTTCATTTAAAGGCTATAAAAAAAGGAAAAAATCAGAATCTTTTAAGAGCATACTAGCATGTGATCATTCTAAAACCAGAAAAGCTTCTCGAAGTCACCATGGTATTTGATGATTTTTCCTCTGAAGGCTAATAATACTGAAGAAAACCCCTGACCCTTTAGTATGTGCACTTCTGCGTGCTACTCACACTAGATCTGCTTGAAAATTAGAGAATGAAGTCACTAGGTATGATGTTTTCTACTTCCAAAGGATAAAACTAAGTTGTGCATACCAAAACAACAGTTTTAAAAAACTTGATGTTTTACCTAAAATGAACTTTCAGGGTCCCACTGGGCATGCCAAAAATTGTTATCAATCAGATATGCACCCTGTGTTAAATTTCCAGAAACTTAACTATTTGTTGACACATGGAAACCTTCTTTAGATGTGGGTGATCTGAATGAAGAAGGAATCTCTAGAGTGAGTTGGTTCTCTGAATAATAATCCTATTCTAAACGATCTTCTGAGGGAAAGAGTTAGAAAGATAATTGAAATGAAAACTATGACTTAAAGTGATTTTCAGAACTTAATGATGACTTTGGTTTTTTACCCACAAACAACTCTTAGAAAACGACAGTACTTCACAATCCCTCATGAACACTCAACACAACTGATTTGCATGAAGATTCAGGTTTAAACGCAACATGAAACATGTATTTTATGAACTTTTTTCATCAAGAATTATAATTTTAGAACATAAGAAGGATTTTGTAAACATAAATCGCAATATAACATCAAACTATAACTACAAATGACACACAAATTGAGAAATAGGAATGCTAATTTATTCAACTAAAGGAGTATCAAAAGTCTAAGTAAAAAATGTTTACGATCTCTCAAAATGTGTGTCAGAGCAAGAAACAAAAATCTGAACTAAGAAAAACCCTAATTTTTTCGTCAAGATATATCACAAAACCCTAATCCGAGTTCAAGAAGAAATCTCAAGGAAAATCATCTAAAATTGGCCCAAAATGAGTAACTGAAATGGAAAACTCTCACTCTTTGCATGTGCATGCTAAAAAGAACCTAAAAATAGGTCTTCTTTGCTTTACAAGCAAAAAAAAAACTTTATCTCCTCTCCATGTAGCTCAAATCCGACCAAGGAAAAGTCAACTCTCTTTTTCCTTACAAACTACTAAAAATAGCAAGAAAGAAAAAAACAATTTATAGGATATTGTTTTTTCTTCTGCTTTATAGAACATGTAGTTTTATTTTTGATTTATTTTGCAATTAAAGATTCAAAATCTTTGCAAAACAATACCTTATTTCTTCATTACAAATTTTATTTTTTCTTAGAAAAAATCATAAAAACATAAGGCCATCTCCATCATTGTTTTAATTGATTTCTTTAAAATCAATTTGAAAAATAAATTCCTAAAGTATGAAATTTTATCCAAGGCAATAAGTATTATTCAACATTCTTATTTTAATTGATTTTCCTCAAAATCAATTAAAAAACTAGGCACTAAATCACTCTCCATTTTTTACTAAGGCATAAGCTTAACCCTATATAAACACCTAAAGTCTTTACACCATGAAATATTTTATCAAAACAAGCCTAAAGACTTAGGCATATGAAACTAAATGAAGGCCTTTAAAAGCTCAACCTAGTAGAAATATCTTTAGCCTCATCAAATTTAATATTTCAAAAGTTATGTAATAATCTTCATAAGCTGAATTAGGGCATTGAGGATAGAACAAAACTCAAAATGAAAAAACTAAATTCATTTCATTTACACTTGCGACTTTGGGAAGAAGGCTTTACTGAGAAAGAGTGCCACCATAGACTAGGGTTTTAGTTTGAAGTGCTTGGAAACTTCAGATTTTTCCTTCAAAATGGCCAAATTTTCTTGTGCAATTCATGGTAAGTTGACTTCTTAACAAAATAGTGGCTTTTCTCTTTCATTTGAAAGAAAAAAAAATGGCCATAAGGTCGTGACTTGAGCTTGTTTTATCTTTGATTTTTCTTTATTTCTTGTGCTTCCATTCTTCCTCGTTGCCATGCTTTATCTCTGCTCTCCTAGCCATCATTGAGTGTGAGCTCGAGCTTTGCTTGGAAGCTCTGTGAGAACTTGGTTGCCATGTGTATGCTCTTCTATTGGTGTAACGTGGTAAGTTCTCCTTTCTTCAATTTTTGTTCCTGTCAAACAAAATATTTTAAGAGCTTATCCTTGTAAAAGAAAGATTGTCATTTTCAAAAGAATACAGACCCATTACAGGTCATACCATGTATACTCTGATTATGGATTGCTATCAAGAAAACTTGCACTTCACATACTCTTGTTTTTCTGATTTTTTGAGATTCAGATAACAAACTTCAAATGGGTTCTCTACTTTTCTGTGAAATGATGAATTTTCATGAGCCAAGAGTTCTCTTTAGACTATGGCCAATACATGCTCAAACTTATTTTTTATTACAATATGCATTTAATTCCCAAGTATGAAATTTTTTTATCTCAGAGTAGACTCATTTCATTTTTCTACAATTTCTCTTATATCTCCATATACATGGCTCGACCCATGATGGCGTTGTATGTATTTTGCATTTTTAACAAAAACCCCACATGGGCAAGCTGAAAAATAATGAAGAAACTATATTTTGAATCAAAACCCCATGTGGCTATTCTTTATTTTGAAAGAAATTGCTTATCTCTGTATTTTCTATTGAAAACCAAACATGGGTACTCAGTATTTTGAAAGAAATTTTTTTATTTTGTTATGCATTCAAAACTTGAATTTGACCCACCATGGTATTTTATGCATTCTATTTTTCTATCAAAACCCTCATGTGGGTTCACTGAAACAAGGAGAAATCTCTACATTTTGAGATGAAAACTTCAAGTTAGGCTGAAACCATGTAATTTTCTAATTTTTTTTTTTAATGAAGTGATCTTGTTATACATCCATAATATGTAGATTCAGGTTTACCTTTATGCTAAATAAAACACTCAGAAACTCTTCATTTTCCTATAGCCAATTAATGTGTTGACCAATAATAGAAATTTCGTAAACTAGTTATGTCTTGCACTTGGCCTCATTACTCATGTATACAACTTACAACTATATCTTTATGGTTCTTGGCTGGTTGTTCCAATATCAAGATTTGAATGCACACAAAAAGAGAACACAATGATATGGTTGTAAACAATAGCAATGGATAATATACCTGTACTAAGTTCCACTTTGTTGTTGTTTGTCATAATATTTTCTTATATATGCAGCTCCTTGATCATACCTATAATTTATTTGAAACTAGAACACCACCTTGTTATGTATTTACTTTTCATTGTTCTTCCATTGGGGAAAAGAAACAACACCTCTTTCCCTTTATCTGCAACTCGGACTGTAGATTACTCTTCATCACTCATTTCATGTTTAGAATACTTCAGAAAATAGTGCAATTTCAGCTCAAACACTTAATATGCTTCCATTATTTATTAGTGCTCCATTGATGAGGAATTATGTATGCCTATTCACTATCACAATTATGATACAAAACACTTGTTTCTCCATAACAAAATATTATGAAACAACATAAATCAAACATGAACAAAACCCATGGCAGCAAAATGTAATTAATATGGCAATATTAAAAACTTTCCAGTATGAAATTGATGCACGTCAGTTGATTCTGTATGTGAATCAAGTTCATTGCTCACTGGTAATTTTCATTTCATTGCTTCTCAAACTTGACAGTTATTAATGAACAATGTCCTTGATGTTTCAATGATTGAAAATCTGTTTTACTCCTTCATGAATGGCTCAGATGAGTATGATAAATGTATTTCCTCATTTAGCCCACTTGTAAGTTTAACGGGCAGCATGCCAAGCTCTACCCCTATGGGAGCCAATTTTACTCCACATTCATTTGTATTCATGAGATGATCATCTACATGAATTTTCCTATACCTGCACATGGAAACAAATAGTGTTAGATTAAAACAATATATTATTATGATGTTTCCTTCCTTGCTTCTATCCATCTCCCTTTTTCTCAATTGTTTCAAAGTATCATTAGAAGAATTTTAAATTATTGTTGGTGGTTCATATAGGGATATTCATAATTGAAGCTCTAACAACCCTTCTCTTCTCTTACAGGTTGATCAAAGTTCGAGGACAAAGGATGGTGCACCCTTCCTGCATCAACCAACAACAACAGGCAATGATGATTATGTTCATGCTTATGTGATTTATTTTCCTTCATCTTCAATACTGTAGCATGCTCCTTATGATGCATTTTGACAATTATCTCCATGGCTTGTGTGGATTATTTAATTTCTCTTTATGCTTTTCATTCTGAAAAGAAATGCACAAAATGAAAATTTTTACCATCATTTGTGTTCTTGGAATCAAATGAAATATTGTAATGTGAATAGCATCATGAAATAAATGAAATCAATTGTTATGCTTAATCATTTGTATATTCAGTTTTGTACTCCATTTGACTTGTAAATCACTAAACAACTCATGAAACTTAGTTCTCTCAAACAATGCATAACTAACAATTGATGAATGTAGTGCAAACAACACTTAATGCACATGCAAAATAATTGAACTTCCACTTTAAGATATAAAAAATTAATCAACTCTACCAATTGAGCTATAGTGAAAATTGGTAACAATAGTAAGCCATATCATTTTGTACTTCAGTTGTGATCCCTTTAAGGACAGTGAGTCCTAGCAGTGAGCCATTGCAATATTTTATATCTAACTATATTAAATTATGAGCTAATCCTCACTGTGGTTTTTCCTATTTTGGGTTTTCCACATTAAAATACTGGTGTTCATGTGTATTGATGCATTTTATTGATTCCATGTTTTCTCTTGTTGATTCAATCATATTTGTGATAATGTTTAGAGGGATTTTATGTGAATGGTTTTATGGAATAGTGATTCAGCCCCCTCTTAGTATTCTAGATGTTTAAGAATTGGTATCAAATCTTGGTTCCTTTGAAGAATTCTAATAGCTTTAGGAAGGTTCTAAAATTTGAATATATGGAAGATAAAATATTTCTTATCCCTCTAGAAGCGATCTTTGCTGAACATATCGAAGAAAATGAATATTTGAAGGATATGTTGAAGGAAGAAAATGAGTACATTAAGGACTTGATGGAAAGATATGGAGAATTCAGTGATCAGTTAAAAAAAGTAGATGAGGACATCACCAAACTAAAAGAACAGTTGGAAGAGAAGAGAAAAATTTAAGACTACATCAAAAAGATGAAATGCAAAGAAAGATGGATGAATGTGCAAAGCTTGAGCAAGAAGTGGTAATTCTGAAATCAGATCTGGAAAAGGAAAAAAGATATGAGGGTAAATTTGTGATAAGTTCTACAATGCTAAACAAATTGATTGTAGGACACAAGTCCTCTATGGATAAAAAACTTTATGATTCTCCAGTCAATGTTTTGAATGCAAGAATATTGGACATAATGAACATTATGAAATGTAGAAATCAGAAGTTGAATACGATGATTTATCCATTCAATGGCTACTATTATCACTACAATTCATTTGGAAATAAGGATAACCTGTGCAAATATAGATTGAATGAAATAAAATTTTGATGGAAGAATGTTGTTGGTTATAATTGTAGTAATTCAAAACATTTTGCAAGAGATTGGAGAAGCAAAAATATGAGAAGTAACAATCTGGTAAAGAGATATGAACCAATCACTAAGTCTGATCTGATAGAAGTTAAGAAGGAAATGTAAAGGATTTGGAGAAAGGAAGGAAAATATAGAAAACAAGTAGAATTAGCATTGATCTATGTGCCATCCTTTGGTGCAGGTACTCCCATCAAGAATTAATTTAGGCATTAGCTAAGGGGGAGCAATAATAAAAAAATTCATTAACCCCTCCTTTGAGATATGATGTCATATGATGACAAAAGTGCATTTATTAAGGTTACGAATTCAACAATCCATGCGAAAAGAATTTACAGACACACATGTGTGAAGAATGAACTCTACAAAGTTTGAAAGGATGAAAGTTCACACAAATTTTGAGGTGATCTACTTACAATCTGAAGCATTTATTGCAAAGAAATTTGGGATGAAAGAAATAAATTCAGATATGTTAAGGAAAACACATTTGATGAAAAAAATTTGTAATAGAGGAGAAGTGTGCAAAAGTAGTTTGAAGAAACCAGAGTAATTTCATACAGTAGAAACTCAAAATTTGGATTTTGTGAAAAAGATAGAGGTAAGTTGTTATTGCTATACAATATTTTATTTGTCAAATTTTGTTGTTTGTGATGGATATACCTCAAATTATAGACAATTTAGTTAGACTAGAACCAAAGCTCAAAATGTACCTTATTAAAGCTTTAGAATTTGATCCTTTCGGTGCTTTTTCAAATATTTATCTCAATGTTATACCAATTAAAGATGTTGGAATATACATTCATAAAAATTTGGAAGAATCTACCTATGAAAAGGCTCACATTTGTGGGTTGAAGAATTAAGTGAAAATAATTTTATCCTAAAAACAAAATATAAAGTGCTTATGGAAATAAAATTTGATGTATGGAACAATTTTCCGAACTTAAGTAATGAGGAAAGATGTATTAGGATGGCTCTTAAAATATTTCATGGTGAATATGTATAGATTTACAAATCATATATGATATCCAAAGATGTAATTAGGGAAGTTATTGGCTTATCATCCTTTAAAGCATCTCCTGAATGTAACTTTGATAGAGAAAAGGGTTTAATAAGGAAAACACATGCTGAAATAATTTACTCGATAGTTCAATATGCAAGTCCAATTATTTCACAACCGATTCTTGGTGAAAATGATGTGTCCACTACCACAATTGATCTTGCATTGGATATGGTCAAGAATAAAACAAAATATGACCTTTGTGAGTTTCTTTGACAATAGTTGTTGTAGAATCTAAGAGATATCAAGAATAAGAAAGGTACATTTAGATACGGTACATTGGTTTTATGTCTAATTTTCTATTTTATGAACGAGGTTCTTAGATTAGGTGATGTTAGTTGGGAAAATACTAGACTGGTCTCTCATCATATCAAGGAACTTATGAGAAACATTAGGGATTTGGATGCACAAGGAGATGCCCTTGTTGCATTCTTTGGAAAGTTTCAAAGGAAAATGAACAAAAGGAGAAGAGTTCCAAGGGAATTGGTTACAAAATACAATCTAATGATATAACCTTTTTGGTAACCACTAATAGTTGAATTATCAAGGCAGCTGAACCTAGAAATTCTTGGATACTTGAGCTTAGATATGAAATTGAGGACTATGCTCTTGGTTGCATTGAATTGCTGATTAAAAACCCCTGTGACCCCAACAAACCTAGTTTTGGAATCTACACTAAAGTAGCTAAAGCTCTTAAAGAGTCTGAGTTAGTCTCTGATAAATAAATTTCTACCACTGGAGAAAAGAGGAAAGTCACTAAGGTTCATGCATTAGTTGCTCAGATTGAACCTGGTCCAAAAATATTTAAGCAAATAACCAGAAGAAGGACACAGATTTGGTTTGATCCTAGTGTGGTCACTAGTTCTTCATGATCCACTAAGGAAATTACTAATGCATTAACTGATAGATTCAATGAATTGAAGAGAAAAGTAGTAAGTAACATAGTTTCTTGGGTTGAAGATAAAGGATTGTTGGAAATTGTAGAGAAGTACAAATCTACCCACAACATGACACTTGGAATAATAAAAGATGTTCAAGAGTGTGGGAAAGAGGTCAAGAGTTTATTCACATTCTGTTGGACTTGGCCTGATGTAATTCAAAGGCTCAAGGGTGTTGAGAGCACAATTGAAACCTAGATCAAGTTTGCATCTAACACATTTGATCTTGCTATTGATTTGGATGATTAGACTTGTTACGGTTTGGAAAAGATGCATGAAGAATACCTTGAATCACATAAAGAGAAAGAAGAGATAACTAAGTTGTATGGGAAACTCAGAGATTTAATCAAGATTAAGTGTACGCCTATCTATTATGTTCTTTCAGTAGCCAACAGGATTCTGAAATCTAATGTTACTCCTAGAACTATGGTTGAAGGAAAAGATATCTTAATTGATCTCAAATATCCATGTAATGCTTATTTAGAGACAAAAAGGATTTTGGATGAAGGGAGATCCTCATGGAAAAGGATCCTAAGCAAGATTTAAGGAACAACATCCTTTAGGTGATCAACTATCATCACTACTTTTGAATGTACTCCTTAGGGGGAGTATTCAAGTATGGAAAAAGGAACTATTAAAACATTAATCTTTTTTTCCTTTTCCATTGATGTCAAAGTGGGAGAGAAAGAGGTATCATGTGAAAATAGGAAAAATGTTGACAAATTTTGTAAATAATTTTTGGAAGAGAGAAATATCATGAAAATTGGAAAGAGGTATTTTGATTGTTTTCACATCGTGTGTTGCCATCAATGACAAAGGGATAGATTTTTGGAAATTGAGAGGTTGTCATTAATGTCAACAGACAATGGAATTTTGATATTTGTCAGTATTTAGCTTCTCTGATAATGAAAGTCTGTTGATTTGATATTTTTATCTAGATTATCCTATTTTGTAAGATCTGATCTAAAGTTGATAATATTTTCTATCTTGACATTTGTTGCATCCAATGACATGGTTTTAGCTGACTAGGTTGTATGGTTCTAGAAAGGTATAGTGTCATACTTATACACATGCTCTATATGACACTTTTTTGGTTTGGATTCTATCTCAGAAACATATATCGCTATAGGACTTTGTACATAGATTTGAGACTACAAGATGCATTCTACGTTGGAGTTTCATAATGATATGTGAAGGAATTTGGAAGATATGAATGGTAGTATTATGATATGTAGACTTAATAGTGAGTTTTCATATAGTACACTAATTTGGGATATTCCACATTTTCTCATATTTGATTATCATACCGTGTGGTGTTGAAGATAAGTAGTTTGATGTCATCTAAGGGAGAATTCAATGTGTTAATAAGTTTTTTGGTACATGTTTGATGGATTGCATATATGTTTGGAGTTTTTGGTCTAACTTTGGTTGACCTATTTATGTACTAATGTTGAGAAGCTTAATATATGCTATGAATGATAATGGGATCTATCTTAGGTCCATGTCGACTACCTATATGTGAAGATGAATGTATTTTGAGGAAAATACTGACAAATTTATATTTTGATTTGAAATAAGGTTTCTCTAATTAGGCCAACCTAATTAGTGAACATGGATATATGTATATATGTAGGATACGTTTTGAGAAGTTGATAGTGAGAGAGAGTGTGTGTAAGAAAAAGGAGAAGTAAGTGCGAAGAGATACATGAATACTGAGAAGAGAGTGTGTAGGTGTGTTATCTATGAATTGTGCTTCATCAAAACTGAACTCCAACACAAGGAAGGTGTATTATTTATCAGTTCATACTTTTGGAAGTGATCCATACCATTTTGTATCTTGGAAGTGAGCCATATCATTTTGTACTTTGATTGTGAGACCTTTAAGGACAGTGAGTCCTTGCAGTGTGCCATTGTAATATTCTATATTCAAATATATTATATTGTGAGCTAATCCTCACCATGTGGTTTTTCCCATTTTTTAGTTTTCCACATAAAAATACTTGTGTTCATGTGTGTTGACACATTGTATTGATTCAATGTTTTCTCTCATTGATTCAGTCATATTTGTGATAATGTTTAGATGAATTTTGTGTGAATGATTTTATGGAATACTAATTCACCCCCCCTTTTAGAATTTTGGATGTTCAATAGAGGTTGTCCCCTTGGTTTATCTGTTAGGATGTGTCTCAAAGGTAGGCCTCTCTACTAAAAAAGGGAAGGATTGAGTGTCTTGATATTTCACATCACCCAGGACTGTTCAATGATGCAAGGGGAGAGGATACGTATACAATATTCCTTCGGTGACCCAAAAAATGTTAAGTACAAGATGTTTTTCATCATCCAAGATCATCAAATGATGCAAGGGGAGAGGATATGCATCCAACTTTCCAAGAATGACAAAAAAATTCATTTTATGCACCAAAGTAAATGTCTGCTATTCTACGAAAAATGAAAGCATAATGCTTGAATGAAATGATTATTTGACAAGGGGTTGCAAGGAAAGTGTTAGTAGTTTGTTCAATAGCCTTTTACCGTTCGAACCTTACAAGATAAATAGGATTAGTAGTTTATAATATTTTCTTCACCCCATGAAAAGGATTCATAATTTAGGTTAGATAAAGCTCAAAACAACAACACACAACAAGGGTTATGGTTACGGGTTTAAAAATTGAAAATGAAAGATTGAAAAGTTCAAATGAAAAATTTGGAAAGATTGAAGCGATTTTGTTACCTAACAAGAGTTGCCTTCCTTTGAAACAAAAGTGATCAAATTTTGTAATAGAAAACCTGTACTAGAGCAAGCATAGTAGGATTTCAACAACAACAACCTTCCTCTAATGAACATGAACATGTTAACAAGATTGATAGAAAGCAAGAGTTAGGAACAAAAATAAATAGTGGTTGATTTATCATTGGTGATCATGTTGGATGTAGTAGTGGTCACTTGCTGAGGAAGACACAACCCTATTTTTGCAACAACTGTTCTATAAGGCAAATGTTGACTTGTTTCTGCAAAACTAAAAGCACTCTATTAAAAGGTCAAAACACTAGAAAACAACCGTGGCCAAGTTAGAAATGGAAAATATGAGAAGAAGAAGGTGTATTTGGTTGTCAAAACAATATCAATCTAGTGAGAAATGGCAAACTCTATTTCAGATGGCCACACTCTAGAAACCTAAAACTCACCAAAAAAAATTGATAAAAAGGTTAAATTAGGGATGTGAGTCTGACCAAGTGTGTCATTTTATGTAAGGGGTAAAAGTGGAAGGGGATAAAAAATCAAGAATTCAATCAAATAACTCAAAACAAAAGATCAAAACCCACTTACGAGTGAGATTAGATTGCAAATCAATCCATGAATTTAAACCAAATGTTATGGTAATCAAACATAATTGAAATCAAAACAAGAAAAATCTCACCATCCTATTGTTGGAGAGCTTGGTGTTGTATGGTATTGGATTTCTCAACACTTGAAGGCTCCATGATTGCAAGAAAAATCTTGATTGAATGTGATGCAACGATGGCCTACATGCTCAAGATGAATGCTCTCAACTTGAGAATCAAATTGACATGAATTAGCCATGAAATTTCTTAGTGATTTTGTGAAGGATTGAAGGTTATTTTCTATATTTTAGGAAATTAGATCAAGGGTGAAGATCGAGATTCAATTCCCACAAAGAAGGGTTGTGATTGATCCTCAACACCCATCAATGAGAGTGAATCAATGAAGATCAAAGGATGTCATTAGTTAGAACTCAAATATCTCCACCATTTTAGGAAAATGGTTAGGATATTTTAGATCAAGGTGGAGATTAGATTTGAAGATCAAGGGATGGACATGGTTAAGACAAGTTAAGTCAAGATATTTTTAAAAGGAATATTCCCTGGGAATATGTTTTATGAAGGGAAAATAGGATAGTTAAATAATTATAAATTATTTAATCATGGAAGAGAAAGATTAGAATTGTAATAATTAAATAATTAGGATTATTTAATTATATAGGATTACAAGAAATATTAGATGAGTCTAATTAAATAATTAAAACTATTCAACTAAGAAGATGAAGGAAAGAATTAGTGAAAAAATAGTGAATTAATTAAAAAATTCAAGATTTTTAATTAGTAGAGTAAAATAGGGTTAAGTGATGGAAATGATGTTAAAAGGGGATTAATGCTGCAAATTATGTGAGATGATGCTAAATCCAATAATGGTAATGAAAATGATACAAATGATGGAAAAATGCAATTTTAGGATGTGTGATATGTGACTAGGGATTTTTACATGTCTACAACTTCACATGATCCTTAAATCCATGTTCTATGTTTTCCTTATATCCAATTTTATAAATTATTTTATATCCAAACTCATAACACTCTTCCAATGCAGATGTAGAAGTATTATCTAAATGCTCATGAGAAGAATTGATTCTCTCACTAGAATGCAAGTCCTTTTTGAAATTTTGAAAGTTAGGCATTTCCAACACATGAGGGACAAAAAATAAAGAGCCCCCATCACCATCATGGGGTGATGTTTTTGGAATTTTTCATGTAGAAGAAGATTGAGCAATTGAACCACAAGATTCCTTAGGCTGAGATTGTGAGATTTTTCACTCTCCAATTTAAAGGAGGTTGTAAAATCTAATGAACCCCAATCATCACCAAGACATGTATTTACTGATGAAGCATTATTATGATCATCATTTTTATTTGAATCTTTGGGCTTTGATGGCGATATTTTAAACTCCCCATTGAAACGAGGTGTAAAATATAACGACCCCCAATCATCAATGAAGAATGAAGAGTGCATTCATAGTATTATTATCCTTGGAAGGTAATACCTTGAATTTTGAAGATAGAATCAAAGTATTAAGAGAGTTGGAAGTGTTATGTTTGGATTTGATTTGTGAATTATAACATTGTTCATCCAATTTTACCATATATATCTTTTTATTATATTCATATTTCATCTCATAGTGGAGAGTAGATAGGACTCCCTTTATGGAATGAATCCACGGTCTACCTATGAGAAGATTATATGAAAGTGGTCCTGACATGATATAGATAGGGATAGGGAAAACCATGAACCCAACCTTAATGGGTAGTGTGATTGTCCCTAATGGCTTCCTACTAACATTATCAAAACCATAGATAGCAAGATTATTAGGTTCTAATAGATTCTTATCCACACCAAGTTTATCTATAAGATCCATGCTGCAAATATTAAGACCAAATCCATTATCAATAAAAGTGTGTCAAAATTTAGTTTTATTAATTCTAACCATTATCATTAGTCTTATTCTTTTTTTGGATCACAAGCGAGGGTAATTCATGTTGAGGGAATGCAATATCCAATTTTGTTACTTGCATACAATCAAACATGGATGCTACGTTAATTAGTTTGATAGAAGGTGAGATATCAATCTGCTGTAAAGCCTCTTAGAGCATATTGTGGTATGTAGGTGATGTTTGAATCAAATCCCAAAGGAAGATCTTGGTTGGAGTATTATGAAGTTGGTCAAAAAGATCATATTCTTTACCATTACATTGAGGAAGACTAGGTGTGGGTGGGATATATGGTTGAGGTAATGGAATGGATGTTTTTTTTGGTTGCTTATTATTTCTAGTGTTGTATGTGTGAGCAACTCCATGATAACTTGGTTGCTTCAACACATCTTGTTGCACATGGTTACTAGTGAGTTGTTTTGAAAATTTTAGGATATAGCCATGAGGTTTAGGAGGTATTATAATGAGAGGTGGCTTAGGAGGTCCAATAATCAAATGTGGGTGTATAATTTCAGCTTGTGTATTCTTCTATCAATGGAGGACCTAATGCCAATTGTGAACCTTATGCAATTTAAATCAAAATATTTGCACATTTTACTTTTGACGTACAATGGAGAAAAATGCCAATGCATAATTTTGAAAATGAAATAAATGCAAAACATCAACAAGATCTTCAAAGCCCTTAGGTTTTGAATTAATTTATTATATTTTATGCTACATGAAAAATTAGAAAATTGTAAGTGCAAGATATTTTTTGTTCACCAAAATGTTGAGTAATAAAAGTGATCTTAGATCCAATTACGATAACTAAGAATATCTCATTTACACTTGACTCAACATTAAACATAAATTGACTAGGGTTTTTGATGATTAGCTTGTTGTTGTAATGAAGAGCCAATCCCCTAGTGTTTATGTTTGTTTTTTAGTTGTGAGGATGATAAGTTTGATGTGTGACTTGACAAGCCTATTTAACAAAAAAAATCAATCTACGTTCTTCCTCTTCCTTAATCCTGAGCTCTTCCTCTTCTAACACTTTCATATCTTTTTTTATATCTTCTTCTTCCAAGATATCTCTAGACTCACTTGGCTCAGGAGTATAAAAAGTAAGATTAGTTGGTTCTCCTTCAAGGGAATGGTGCAATAATACATTAGGGGATTCACCTCTTGGCTTGAAATTTACACCATTAAAGATATATCCAACTCCAGGAGTTGAAGGATCTGATAATTTCCTACCCTTTTCCCAAAATTCCCACCTATCCTCTTCTCTTGAGATATCAAGTTCATTATAAAAAAAATTCTTAGTGGGAAAACTCCCCTTATGTACATTAGGCACATCAACTTCATGTGTCTCTTCATGAACATTTAAATTAATTACATCGTTATTTCAAGTAGGAGATGCATCAACAAGAAATTTAGTGGACTTACTTGATTTTTCTTTTTTCTTTTTCTAGGTTGGTTGCTTGTCCTTTGCAAGCTCAAACTCTAGCTTCTACTCAGGATGCTTCTTCATGTAGCTTCTATTTTTCCTTATGGTGTCAAATTATCTATCAAAATTCTCCTTATCACTTTCTCTTTGGGAATTTATTCTCACACTAGCACAAGAGACTTTAGAGTTGCCACCCAAGATACTCAGAAATAGAAATCTATTATACTTTGGAGTTGTACTTGCAATTTCAAAGAAGAATTTGAACATTACCCAACATAAGATGGATGAATGAGAGAAAATGGATTTGAATTTTCACCATTCTATATTATATTTTCAATATTCCTGTCAAAATTACATATGCATTAGCAAACTTGAACCTAAGACAAAACTCAAATATGCTCAATATTCTTTACATTTTTCTCTGTGATCAATTACAAAACAACAAACCCTATACTTCTACCCTTGAATTCCTTCTTATAGAAACAAAGGAGAAAAAAAAGCTTTGGGCCAAAAAGTACACATGCCACTATTCAATTGGATCATTACAAAACATATTCCCTTTGCAGTTATATTTGAATCCTCAAATGGAGGGAAATGTATAGAGACAAAAGCTATTTTCATTTGTTGTTGGAGAACCAGTCCCACCTTCCAAAAGGAACCTTTGAGGTCTGAATTAACATTATTCACATGCTCCAAAAAAAATTTTACGTACACCAAGTGAACATGAAGGAAAGTATAAAAATAAAAAAATAGAAAAGACAAGGAACATGTCCATGCCTGCAATCTTGTCATCAATTTTAAATTGGAGAGAAGATAATATATCATCCATACTTTAGCAAAAGCCTAATATGTACTAGTTCTAGGCTATGCATTGTTATTCTCTCATCCGTTATTCGCCACCCCACAAAAATAACTCACTCCTCCAATACATTGAAATACTTGCTCTTCTAGATTTGGAATTCATCTTCGGTGGGATAATTGAACACCATGACCTCATCAACCTTATTCCTATAAGGTGAATACTTGTTAACAACCTAAATTTCTTCTTTATCAAAATCTACTAGAACAATTTCTACATGGGCCAACATGTCCATGTTTTTGTTTAACATGCCCATATCATGCTCTATGCAAATCAAGTCAGTCTGATGTGAAACAATTTCATTTTTTGTTCTTCTCCACTCATGCATGGTTTTGATTTTCCCATCATCCATTGAAATGGATGGAAGGAGACCATGATGTGTTTCATGAAAATTCTTGATAAATTCCCTTATCCTTGCCTCTAAGGGGTCTATATTCCCCCTGAATTCCTAGATTCCATTCACAATCTAGATGGTAGGCTTAAGTTTTTTAGGTTTGTTAGTATCATGATTGTCTCTAAAATCCATCATCCTAAACTTTTTCAACCTAGGAATCTATGTTTCCATTAGTGGAATTTCTATCTCCTTATCAATATAAAAATTGTTTATGGAAAAATTCATGGCAGAGTAGCTAGCATGAATGCTATTCAATCTTTTATTCACCTCGAGCTATGTAAATGTTCCAAAACTGTAGTGGCAATCTTCATATTGCTAACAAATATTTCCCTACCATGATTGTCACATTTTTCCTTGTATTCCATTAGATGCTCAAGTAATTCTTCTTTATTGACACCTTCCTCTACCTAGGATGCTTCTAATGTACCTGGCTTCATAATTGAGATGGGTTCAGTTCCCATGTTGCAAGGAAAAATTACCCATGAGGAACTTGTTTGGGGTGGAGTAGTAGAAATTGGCTCATATGAAGGAGTAGGAGAAGCAACATCAGTATTTATTGGTTCCCTTCATTGAATTTTTTTTAATTTCTCTTTGAACAATGCTAACTTTGTTTGTAGCTACATTTTTTGTTGTTGATTCTTTCCATAATCAACCAAAAAATTATTGTACTACTTTTTGAATTGTTCATTTTCTATGGTTATTGACTCTACTATAGGTCTTGCAAATTATGCCACATTCACTGACATGGTGGCAACCTTAATAGATGAAGTGTCAGACACCCTCTTATTATCAAACATCCCCTATAATCTACAATAGGATAATTTGCAATGTTAGGCTTCTATATGCTTGGTGCTAAGGCCCATATGGATTGTGCATCCCACTACTCACTAAATTAAAATCCTTCCAGTTCCATGGTAACTTCCTCCTTAGAATTGTACAAGGGTCTGTCACATCTTTTTACTATATGAAAGGAAAATGTAGAGGCTTGGTCACATTCTAGAAACAAAAGGACACCTATCTTCCTTACTAAGTCTCTTCCCTTAGATGTAGTCATTCCTTGGAATTTGTCCTTCATCTCCTTTAAAACCCGTGCTTGAATAGTTGCATCAAGTATCTCTAGGTCTAGGCTTCTTCTCAATGCAACATTATTCAAAAACTCCTCCTTCTTAGCTATGCAAGCAAACTCCATGAAATAATTAGATTTCATAAAGGAGTCATCATCCTTGAACTTAGTGCATGCCTCAATTCTGACATCATCAACATTATTAATCCCAATAAGGTTAGCTTTGCTTAACCTTAACCCCAACTATTGTGGCACAATCACTACTGGTGTAGAAGGAATTCCCTATTGCATTTCCTCTTCTAATAGCCAAATTTCTTCATTGGACTCATCATCAGCATAATTTACCAAGCTCATTGATTGGACCTTTTGTTTTTTTATTGGTTTCTCTTTTGGTGGTTATACATGTTATGGTGGGGAATCAACATCAACAAGTTTAGGTCCAGTTGACCTTGGGGGAGATGATGATAGCAGTTGTGGCATTGGAGAGAGAGCTCTTTTCTCCTCTTGTTGAGAGGAAGCAACAGTTCCATCCTCTTTCATTGCTTTGTTCTTTATCCTTATGAAACATTCAATTTATGTTCCTTGGGAAGCTGGTATGATGGCCTTTCCTCCATAATAGGTATTTCTCCTCCACCTTGTTCCTCTTCCATAGGATCCTTCACTTTATCTTGAATTATCCTTTCACCTTCAAGGTGACCAAGCATTGTCTCAAAATTATGGAACATATGTTCCATTCTTTGCATTATATTGGGAATTTTCGCAAGAGTAGTGAATTCAGGGTCCCTTTCCCTTATTTTCGTTTGAATTTTGTCAAAAGCAATCCATTTTAACTATTCTATCCATTTTCTTCAAAAGATTAAAAATGTTCCTTATTACATCCTTAGGATATTGGAAAATGTGAACAAACTTGGAACTCTTGTTTGTTACTTTTAGCCAGGCTATGAAACCTTCAGGATCATGAAAATCCCTCACTCCTACTCTCCTCATGCCGAAAGGATCGAGTAAGTCATTCATTCTATCCAAACCTCCTTTAATCATCACAAAGTTAGAAAAATATGTATATGAAGGGAATACAGTTCCCTTTCCTTGATCTTTCAAATGCTTACTCTCCACATTTCCTAGCTGCCATGTCACTTCAAGAAAACCAATCCTTTCTGGTGCATACTTAGAAAGCAAGTAGGGTGAGATAAACGCGCCATAAACTCTCAAAACAATATAAATGGGATAGGGGATAATGTATCCCCAATTGTGATTAACACCCAACTTAGGTCTCTTTTCTTTGGGTCTCAATAAATCATGCAAATCCTTGGGAATCCTGGGCATGTTCACAACTAGAGCTCTCCTCAATTTGGAGGGAAATAAGTTCTCAAAGACCACATAGTCAAAATATATATCATCCTTGTCCAGGATAGTAGTCCAACATTAGACAGGAAATTCCAAGTCACCTTTCATTCTCTCTAGTGTCATGTCTTTCCCAAAGTAAGTTGCATCTTTATGCAAATCCTAATTTACCAATTGGATTGTTATGTCTAGCGGGTTTTACAACACTAAGTGGGTTGTAGATTTCTTAATACCCATTGTTTTCCAATTTCATTATATTCTTACTATCTAATTCACAAAAGGTTCTCAAGGCCATCACAAAACATACCAAATTGAGGTGAGGGATGAGTAACCAATTAGGTTGTTACTTGTAAAGGGTTTTAAAATATTATGTGGGTTGCAAATTTCATAAAACCAATGCTTTGCAACCTAGAATTTTACAAAACAATATGAATGTCTTGAAAATATTTTGTTAATTAGATAGTAGGAATGTAATGAAAGGCACCATTTTATAAACACTCAGTGTTCAACAAATAATAACACTCTATATGATTGCGGGTTGGAAAAAATAGTGGGAGATGAGTGCATAATTTATGAAACCTCCAGCCCACACAATGTTGTAAAACCCTATACACATTGGTTGCAAAATGAAGTCCCTCATTTTTCTTGTCAATTTGAATTATACCAGAATTCTTTCCCTTATGCGAGAAGCTATCCATGCACCGCAGGCAGGAAGGTTGGCATGACTAAGACATGTTTTTTTAAATTGTAACAAGTATTATTATTGTCTATCAACTCAATCTGTCAAGTCTTTCTATCAATGCATTTTGTTAAGAGAGCAGGATGGGGGATAGGGTGTTAAGTTATAATGTCTCTATGTAGGTGTGTTTTATTGGGAAATTAGCTTCTCCCACTATTTATAACATATTACTAATTTTTTAAAATAGTGTTATTGGAAAACACTCTATGTTGTGGGTTTTTTCATTCTGCGGGTTGAAAGAAAAAAATTGGAGAGCAGTGGGAAGAGTTGCAGGTGGAGGAGATGACAAACTAATGGAATTGAGGTGAGGGGCTTGTAACCTATTGAGTTGTTATTGCTAAAGGGTTGTAAAATATTATGTGGGTTGTAAATTTTGAAAAACCAATATTTTGCAACTTGAAATTTTATAAAATGGTATGAATGTAATTTAGATATTATAAATATAATGAAAAACACCTTATAACAAGTCTCACATAGAGTAAAAAAATGTGTTTCAATTTCTTAATATGATCCAAATATACATGCACAGTATGATTGTAGGCTAGAAAACATAATGAGAGGTGAGGTGACAACATGATTTATGAAACCTCCAACCCACACAATGTTGTAATTGAAGCCAAATACCTTACTAGGTGTTTATAAAATGGTTCATATCATTACATTCCTATGGTAGGTATGTGCAGGATCATCATGGAAAAAGTAGGCCCTTAAGTGGCAAAAAATTTAGAAAAATCAGAGTTAGGCAACTTGACGTAAAAATTTGAATAAGTTATCTATATTATTTCAAAAATATGTAAGAATAGAATTTGTAGAAAATTTAATGTAGTTTCTAAACTACTAGGTTTGTTTAACAAAAAAAAAAAATTATTTGGTGAAAATTTGAAATTTCAATGCAGCGGTACTTAAATTTCAGGGAAAAAATAAGAAGTAGGTGTCTGTCTAACCACCCTAACCACAATAAAATGATAATATTTTTTTTATAAGATTTTAGATATCAGTATAGGAATTATGCTTCGATGTGATGCATATTTTTTTATAAAATTTTTTCCAAGTAAATAATTAATTATGAATTTTTTATTACAAATTTTTTAAAAATATAAAAACTTGTGCATCTGACCACCTTAACTTGGTCAAAACTTCATGAAATTCAATTTTTATTTTTTTAATCCTATAGTATGTGAAGCATAGAATGTGACACATGTTTTTGATTCAAAAAATGTGATACCATTTGAAAGCTATAGATGTTTTTCAATTAGCCTATCAATAAGGACTTTAGTCATAATTTGAATAGAAAATGAATAATAATTACTTATTAAATTCAAAGTAAAACATAATTTATATCAGTGGAAAGATGCAAATCTCCTTTAAAAACTATTTTCATTTAATCAATTTTGGGTAAAAAAAAGTCATCAGCCACATATCCATCATATTGCCACTTTTTGGAGCATCATGATCCTGCACATACCCTGCCAATCTAAATAACAAAAGATTTTCAAGAAATTCAAAGTGTTTTATAAAACTATAGGATGCAAAACACTGTGTTTTACAAATCTTGTAACCCACTTAATGTTTCAAAACTATTTAGAAACAACAAAATTCAAAATGAGAATGTTGAAAATGACAACATTTTGGGTTTTCTATCCATTCCAAATTATGATTTTGAAAACTTTCCAACACAAAACCCATATTGTGTTTCAAATGAAAACACCTTTTCACAAGGAAAACCATTTATTTTACTGTCAATGAAAACCCATCTTCGCAACGAATAGATATTCAATTCTTCACATTAAAAACATTAAAATACAAAAAATTAAAAATCGTCAACATAAAAACACACAAAATAACTCTGCATTTCAAATGAAAACCCCTTTTCACAAGGAAACTCCTTTATTTTCTCGTCAATGAAAACCCATCTTTGCAACAAATAGTCATTCAATTCTTCATAGTGAGAACATTAAAATGGAAAAATTAAAAAACCCTCAACATAGAAACACATAAATAGGTCTACATTTTAAATGAAAACCCTTTTCGCAAGGAAAACCCTTTATTTTCCTATCAATGAAAACTCATTTTCTCAATGAATAGTCATTCAATTCTTCACAGTTCTTAGGAAGAATGGAAAAATGACATATTTTTTGTAGATATATATACTGTCTAGCAAGCCACCTGAGCCTATCAAATGCATTTTGGTAGAGAGGGTCTCGACTGTTGTTTAGCCTTCAAATGCCTGCAACTCCGTTCCACGCTCCCCAACAACATCCAAAATGCAAATGTTGAAATGACAATGTTTTGGGCTTTTTGTCCATTCTTTTTTTGATTTTGAAAAAGTCACCAGCCATACAAACCTTTTCCAATGATGACACATGTGACAATAGACACCTAACCATCTATTAGCATGCTCCATCAAGTCTTTCCATCAGTACATTTTGTCCAACACATGGTCGGGCTTAACCAACACACCCTAAGCGTTGACTGCTTAGGTGGCTAGTGTGGGCCCATTCCATCTGTTCCTTCCACTCCGTTTCCTTGAGCACTCTAGTTAACTATTGCAATCAATAGTTATCCACCCATTTCCTACCTATAATTCAAACCAAACTCAAAACCATTCCAACACATAAAAAATTTAGTGGATGCTCGTAAAGAGTTGATCATATAGAACTTATTGTAGCAAACAAGAATGGAAGGCATGCTAAAATGCCCTGATAGACATTTATGCAAAATGTGGAAGCATAGACAAGGGACGTGAGCTGTTTGATCGAGTGCCTCAAAGAAATGTGGTTTCATGGAATGCCATGATTCCAAGATATATGGAAAATTGATTTTATGAAAAGTTAGTAACTTTCAAGCAAATGCAACTGGCAGTTGTAAATCCAGACTATGCAACCTTTTCTAGCAGCCTCTCTTCCTTTGTGAAAATGGATCTTTGGAATAGGGTATGGACATCGCATCAAATCATGGATAGAGAAATTTTTCCAAATTATAGTTGCAACTACCTTGGTAGACATGTATGCAAAATGTGGAAGCATGCATAGAAAGGTGTGGTAACTGTTTGAAAAAATGTCTTCAAAAATTACTATTTAATGGAATGTCATGATTGTAGGATATGCACAAAATGGATTTGTGACAAGGCTTTACAAATTGGCAACATACTCCCTACCTGTATCAATATGAGAGCTCAAGAAAAAGGTATAAACATCCATCAAAGTTTTTTAAAAAGGGGATTTTTGTCAGATATTATTGTTGGAAATGCTCTAGTAGACATGTATGGAAAATATGAAAGCATAGGCAAGACACGTAAATTGTTTGACAAAATGCCTCAAAGAAAAATGTTGTCATCGAATGCCATGTTTGTGGGATATGTATAAAATGGATTTTGCAAGGGTGCTCTGAAAATATTTGAATTAATGCAGCACTTTGGAACATGTTTGACATTATAAACTTTTCTTTTGTTATATGTGAATGCAACTATGCAAGTTTAGTGCATGTGGACTGTACATACTCAATCACATGGATAAATCTTATTGTATTACAACTACATTTTATCTTTATGTGTGCATGCTTGAACTACTTGTTCATGCTAGCTATCTTGAGTACACCCTAAACTTTTCCATTAAGATGCTAGTTAAACCTATGGTAGTTGTGTGGATCTATTTTCTTGCTGTCTGCAAATCACATATGAATATAGGCTCAAGAGTATTTACAATGATCCTGCTTTTTTATTTGGATGGATATGTTTTCTTGTTGCCTAAAAATCACATATGAATATAGGCTCAGGAGTATTTATAGTGATGCTACTTTTTTATTTGTCTCCTAAAAAAGATGTGACTTATGTTCTTCTCTCAAACATCTATGTAAAAGTGGGTAGGTGGTGTGAGAAAATAGTAAGGAGATTGATGAAAGATCGAGAATTAAAAAGATCTCCAGATGTAGTTGGATTCATCTATGTGAAGTTGGAGAATTTGGCTTGAGATGAAGGAAATAGGGTATTTTCTAGCTATGCAAGACATTTACTCAGTGGTACATGGAAAGGGAGGAAAACAAATTATTTTTTTGCCACCATAGTGAAAAGTTGACAATTACTTTTGGTTTTCTAGGAATGCCCCCTACAACAACTATTAGAGTTGTTAAGAACCTTTGAGTATGTGTTGATTTCCAGACTACAATGAAATTCATCTTCAATAGTGTTGCAATTCATAATTCTAATGGTTAATTTAGTTGATTTCATGGAGAGGAAATGAACTCACTTCCACCCACATTTTTCCATGAATTACTCCAAGGCCTTGTTAATTCATGATGATTACTTTCTTGTATGAAGTAATTTTGAAAATCCTTAATTATGATAAACCTCAATATACGGGTTCCTAAGCTGGTTTACTTATCTTAGAATGTTTGGGAACATTCTCTAATAAGGTTTCCATTTCTTTATGCTTTGCAACACCATCTCTAATTTTAGATAAAATTAGGGAACCCCTCCTTTGGTGTTTTTCCTTTTAAGCCTTTAACTTGCATGCCTTTCTCAGTGTAAGGACTCTAGTGTGTTTCTAATTCTTTTTTAGTTTGATTTTGTTGCTTATAGAGTCCCTCATCGACATTTGATCAAAGATTTATATTTTTTTCTTGCCCCATTCTAGGTGATGTTGGGGTCTATATTAGTAAGTTCAAGTTTATATAATTCTATTATTGTTTTTCTTAATAGAGCCATGTTTTGGCCATCATCTATAACCAATCTAAGAAATCCTTCAATGGATCCTCTTTTTCAGAAATATTCTTGTTGTAGTGCTTTTCCTTTTGTTATACTTGTCATGTGCCTAAATATCTTGAACTATAGAAATTTCTAAAGTGTTAGGGGTAATTTGTGTCTATTTCTAGCCTTTTTTGGGTTTATAGGTTTCCTCTTGCCAATGTTCTTTTATTCCATTCCTTGAAACCCAACATTTCAATTTTTGTTTTAGACCTTTGACTATTTTAGTCCTTTAGACTTCTAATTACCTATGTACTTTATCATGGATTTCCCTCTACTTCATCTTTACCTTTAGCCCTAGAATTTTAGGTCTCCATATAATCATGTACTTCTTAAGCTATAATACTAATCCATGAACCTTAATTATTCTCCAAGTGCTTACTCTTTTCCATGCTTCTTCTCCTTTAGCATTGAGTATTCACCATTGTCAATTCTTAATTTGAGGATTCACTTTTCCTTTAGTCTCAAAATGTTGGACATTTTAGTATTTTCCCTACTCATTTCCCTCACCCCAATTCCCATCTACCTTCCCTCTTATGGAACCCATACTTGTAGGCTTACTCATACCATCATACCCAAAAGGTATAAGGCATGTAGGAAAACCAACCTCTGAACCTTGAAAGTCTTCAACATTATTTCGGGCTTTCTCTTTCTTTTTCTAGCATTACGCACACTGCATTAATGATCCCTAATCTATTTCTCTTGAGTCATATATTTTAATAATTCTATATTTTTATTTACAAAAAAATGCATCTAGCATTTAATATCCTTGATCCCTTTCCTTCACCTTTTTGTCCATATTATTTAGTGGTATCAAAATTTCCCTCACTTTGATCCTATTTCTTCTTCCATTAGTATTTGGGTATCCCTTTCACTGATCCTCACTCTTTGCATATTTTCCTTTCAAAATCCTAAGGTTCTTTATAAAACCTTCCCTAAAAGTAATTCAACATGTGGTAAGCCTAAACCCTAGTAGAAACTTAAGAAAAAGAGATTTTTTTTTTTAAATACCTAGGGTTGGATTAACAAAAGCATTTCCTAGGAGAATTGATGAAAGTGAAGAAGACGAAAAATTATTGTGGTAAGGGGGTACATAATTTGGTGAGAAGGAAGTCTAAAGAGATAATTAAGAAAAACAAAAAGGAGAGGATGATAGTAAGGCATGTTTCAAAGAAAAATAGGTCCATCAACTAAAATAACTAGAAAATTTGGTAGAATAAGAAGATTAGGTTAGGGTTCAAGGGTTGGATATGCTAAAGTTGGATAAGGTTATTTTAAATAATCTCTTGAAAGATGGAATTGGAGGTTTTCTATATTCATCCAATTAGTGTTATCTTATGAAGAAAGGGAGATAGTAAGTTTAGACAACATTTTGAGAAGGACTAAGGAAATTTTAGTTACTTTAATTAATTATTTTTATTAGGGTTGGGTTAAAGAGAAAACTATAAGTTATTGGTGTTCTTTGTAGAATTATTGGTTTCTTGAGAAGAGAATGGGGCTAAATAAATAGAGGCATTAGAGATCAAAGATTAGATGGCCTTAAAATGATCCATCACTTATGTATAATCATACAAAGTGGTACAAAGTGTTATAAAAGTTAGATATTTATGCAAGAGAATTTGATTGTGAATCTTTCAGAAAAGATGCCTAACAAATAATCTCTCAATATATTAGAGTCAAGAAGAAGATATGAGGTATATGAAATAATGCATTGATAATAAAAGATAAAATCCATCACCTTCTCATTTACACCTTGATTGAATTGCATAACATGTTCATGAAACTAACCTACAATGCTATGTTGACTTGAATATGTTCCATGAAAAGATAAGATAGAGGAAGGAACCCCTAGAATAGGACCATTTTTTGTTTATTTTTTCTTAATGAATAGAGAAAATCTTAGCTATTGTGTGTGTGAAATATTGGATCAAATCTAAATTGAATTCAACAACACAATCAATAAAACATTAAATCAAAGAAGCTAAAAGAAGATTAAATAAACAAATCAAACTCTCATTGCAACTTCTCTGAAATCGTCTTATTGCTCTCTATCTCCAGCGTTTTGTTGCATCAAATTGCTCTTAGATCAACAAACCAATGCTCAACAAAATGACATCTAAAGAACGAGATTTAAAATGCATACTAATGCTAAATGCAAGATTATGCTATGATAAGAAATATTGCTAAGATGCTAAAATTGCAAGAATGTAAGCGTTCTGTGTTGTATTCGTTCTGTGTTGTAACCAATGTTTGGATTTGCACATGCATTTATAGAGTTTTTTTGAAGATTTCAATTGGCTGGTTTGGTCAACGGCTATGATAATTCCTGACAGATCAAACGGTTAAAGATAGATGAGATTGAAGAGAAAATAGAAGAAAATAAATAAAGCCAGATTTTTCCATTTTAATGGAAGAGATAAGATGAGATGATTTAAAAATCATCTTTTTAGAAGAAAAAAATGGAAAGATTATGATAAGATAAATAATGAATTATCTAATTCAATTATTTATTTATGAGTGCATGTTGATTTTTCTTAGATAAATAAATATTTAAGATTTTGAGGAAATAAGAAGATTTCATAATTAAACAAAATATCTAATTATGATTTGAAGAAAGCAGAAAATATTTAATTAAATAAAATATTTAATTAAATTTGAAAGAATGAAATTAATTAAATAAAAGTATTTAATTAATTAGAGGAAAGTTTTAAAATAGAAAGAAAAGAGATTTTTAAATTCAAAAGATGATAAGTAACTTAAATAAATAAAATGTATTTATTTAATTTAATCAAGTAGAATGTGGAATAATTAAATAAAATAGATCTATTTAATTATGGTGGGAGAATAAAATGAATGAATACTATAATTAAATTAAATAAATTTAATTATGTATAGAAGACTTTTAGAGGAATTAATTAAATAATAAATATTTAATTAAACGTCAGGAATAATTAAATATGACCAATTTTATGCATATGAATTTTGCCCCTCTTTGAAGTGATGTGTGAAATGCATTGCTTCAAAGAAAAAAATAATAGACTAAGGATAATGTGCCCTGATGTGTTTTTGATATTGATGTTACTGCTGATGATGCCCCCTCGGGAGGTAAATCATGGATGATATGAAGTCTGAAAATGTGATAAAGAGATTGGATAATGATATTCTACCGAGGAGACAGTGATTTAGCTCTCGATAAATAATGTAAAAGATGCCCCTGTTGATATGATGCCCCTTTTGATGGAAATGATGAAATGATGATGATGAACTGATAACTTTGCTTCCTGAAAATAGAAAAACAAAGAGTAAATGATTGATAAAGTGTTTGATAAATTTGCTTTCTGCGATAGAAAACAAATAGTAGATGAATGATTTCCTTTTTGATAAATTTGCTTTCTGCGATAGAAAACAAATAGTGATTGATGGTAGATCAGATTGATATGATATCGAGCTAGATAGATTTGTGTATTGGTTTGCTTGATAGGATTGATTGGGTGATATGGGTTTGTGATATGATGCACTGGTATGAGTCACTAATATCGGTCGCTGATATAGTTCACTTGATATGGGTTACTGATATGGGTCACTGATATGGGTCACTTGAGATGAGTCACTGATATTGGTCACTTTGATATGGGTTGCGATTGCATGATGTGAGGCATTGATAGATAGAGAGATTTTGGTTGACCTTTTCAAAATCGAGGTGTGTTGGGGCCACACAGAGATCTTGGGGCAGGAGATAAGACTTCCATCACAGAGGCCAACCCTATCAGGGGGCTCTAGTAGTTAGAGTTATGAGACTCGTGATATTTTTGATGTATCATTATTGATTCATTCACACATCTCGATGTCTATTATGTTTGGAGCATGTACGTTATTTTGGTCAAGGGCTCTGTAGGATCTGTCAAGGGCTCTATAGGATCTGTCAAGGGCTCTACAGGATCTATCAAGAGCTTTGTAGGATTTGTCAAGAGCACTGCAGAATCTATCAAGGGCACTGCAGGATTTGTCAGGGGCTCTGCAGGATCTGTCAAGAGCTCTACAGATCTGTCAAGGGCGCTGCAGGATCCCTCAAGAGCGCTGTAGGATCTATCAAGAACTCTGTAGGATTTGTCAAGAGCACTGTAGAATTAGTCAAGGGCACTGCAGGATCTATCAAAGGCTCTGCAAGATCTATCAAGAGCTCTGTGGGATCTATCAAGGGCTCTGCAGGATTTGTCAAGAACATTGTAGAATCTATCAAGGGCACTGAACTGGTTGTAAACTATGTTGAAGCGTGTTATATGAGCTAATCCATTGTTTTTGGCTGTAACCTGTCATGAAAAACCTGTAAAAAGATACTAAAATAAGGGCAATATCTCCACGGTGGGCGCCATTTTATGTGTGTGTGAAATATTGAATCAAATCTAAATTGAATTCAACAACACAATCAATAAAACATTAAATCAAAGAAGCTAAGAGAAGATTAAATAAACAAATCAAACTCTCATTGCAGCTTCTCCAAAATCATCTTATTGCTCTCTATCTCCAGCGTTTTGTTGCATCAAATTGCTCTTAGATCAGCAGACCAATGCTCAACAAAATGACATCTAAAGAACGAGATTTAAAATGCATACTAATGCTAAATGAAAGATTATGCTATGATAAGAAATATTGCTAAGATGCTAAAATTGCAAGAATGTAAGCATTCTGTGTTGTATTCGTTCTGTGTTGTAACCAATGCTTGGATTTGCACATGCATTTATAGAGTTTTTTTGAAGATTTCGATTGGCTGGTTTGGTCAACAGCTATGATAATTCCTGACAGATCAAACGGTTAAAGATAGATGAGATTGAAGAGGAAATAGAAGAAAATGAATAAAGACAAATTTTTCCATTTTAATGGAAGAGATAAGATGAGATGATTTAAAAATCATCTTTTTAGAAGAAAAAAATGGAAAGATTATGATAAGATAAATAATGAATTATCTAATTCAATTATTTATTTATGAGTGCATGTTGATTTTTCTTATATACATAAATATTTAAGATTTTGAGGAAATCAGAAGATTTCATAATTAAACAGAATATCTAATTATGATTTGAAGAAAGCAGAAAATCTTTAATTAAATAAAATATTTAATTAAATTTGAAAGAATGAAATTAATTAAATAAAAGTATTTAATTAATTAGAGGAAAGTTTTAAAATAGAAAGAAAAGAGATTTTTAAATTCAAAAGATGATAATTAACTTAAATAAATAAAATGTATTTATTTAATTTAATCAAGTAGAATGTGGAATAATTAAATAAAATAGATCTATTTAATTATGGTGGGAGAATAAAATGAATGAATACTATAATTAAATTAAATAAATTTAATTATGTATAGAAGACTTTTAGAGGAATTAATTAAATAATAAATATTTAATTAAACGTCAGGAATAATTAAATATGACCAATTTTATGCATATACAGCTATTAATATATCATCAAAGTAATAATCAATGTGCACATTGATCTATAAAGGATTGATCACGTATCTTAGGATCACTTATCCAATCATACATGTGTGTCAATATTTAACATGGTGAACTATGGTTCTTTTGGGTGATTTATTATAGCCAAACATATTATGTTGTGAAGTAGGTTTAAAGTTCCATCCCCTGGGGTTTAAGATGATGGGAGAATAGATAGCTATCATTTCATTATTGACATTTCTTGAACTAGGCAGGTGGTAAATGATACTTGGTTAGGAGCATAGGTTGGGACACTGAGGGTAGATGTAAAAAAATCATGCTTTGGTAAGAGTGTTGCAAGGGTTGTGAGGTTAATGGAATGATAGGAGATGAAGTAACAATAGTTGTAAGAGAGGATCAAGAAAGATAAGTGAAGGGTTGAAAGGGTGACACATAGGGGTAGGAGGTAAAGTGGCTACCTAAAGGGACATTATCATAGTTAAAAGGAGGAATGGAGTAAGATACATAAATGGTAGGAATTTTGGTTCAATGAGGAGTAGGCATGAAAATTTAGGTGAAGGAATATTGAGTGGTAGGAAAAATAATAGAAGTTGGCTAGAAGAGAGGGATGAGTGTAGGAGAACTAGACTATAAAGAGAGATGAGTGTGGAAAATTTATCCTATACCTTGTAATATCCCTAGTCGAGCTCAAGATGGGTGATGGTGATATTTGTTAAGGAGTAGGTGACATCGTTAGGTAGGCTACTTTGGAGGAGAGACAAGTGGTGATCAATTTTGTCAACTGATAGAATTATAATCATTTAATAGGGATTCATTATCAAATTGATGCTCATTGTGAGACATGTAGAGTGGGACAACATGTGGGTAGATGACTATAGAGGAAGGGAGGAAGGGAAATGGAGGAAAACACATGGAAAAGTTTAGGTGAGGATTCTTATAATAGATAATGTATGAGGAAGGGATAGTCAAAGAAGGAAAGACAATAATTTCTGTCAAAGAACATCAAAATGATACATCGTCATATACTATGGGAAATTTGAGTATAAGAATGTAGAGTTTTTATTTATAGGTGAAAATAAAAGACAAAAAATAGTGTAGTAAATGGACACTAAACTAATTGTGATAAGGTCTTTATGTTGTGACTATGTTTATGTTTACTAAAAAAGAAAGTTTTGTTGAATGATGATAAATTTTAAAGTCAAAGTAGAATTAACTCATTTTTTTGACATTAATGAATGAGAGTTTGTTGTTTAGAGAAAAAAATTCTTTTGAAGATGAATAAAGGAATAAATAATGAAGGTTAAGATTCATATAAAGTTCACTACAAATATAGATAGAAAATAGATAGTCTACATAATTTAAGCATAATAAATCCTTTTCAATTATCTATCTTAAGATTCAACTACAAATCTATCATAAATAGGTTTACTTAAGTTAACCCAAACACACAAAATTCTTTATGAACTAAATAACAAAATTCTTTTTATTTCTAGTTAGATTTCATAACATGTCTTACTTAAGTTAAATTCTCAATCTAAATGGGATTCAATTGGAAAATGATAACAAACTAAGAAATTGGTTGATTTACTAGCAATTAAATTTATGAACAACAAGATTGTTCAAAGACATTTAAAGATAATAAGAATGAAAGATGGAAATTAGATAAACTAGTTGATGGAAAATAATAAAAGGATCTATTGAAAAAACCGAGGTTGCTAATAAGAAGAACAAAGTTAAATTTTAGTATAAAGATATTGACACACCTATAGAGTGCAACCATACTTTTATTACATATGATTTTTTATAAAAAAAAACTAAGATATATATCAACAAAATAGTGCTACAATTTTGAAGAAATGGGAAATAAAATAAGAATGTAGAATTCCTATATGGTTTGAAAATAGTTCCCGACCCTTGTCTGTGCTTCCACTTTTTGCATACATTTCTACCAGAGCAGTTGCAACTACATCAAAAAAATTATTTCTCTATCCTTAATGCTCTAATGGATGTCCATACCCTGTTCCAACGCTCCCATTTTGGAACAGGCTAGGAGGGTCTATCTTTATACCTGCCAAACACATTTGATTGAAAGTTCCTAAAGCCTTTTTAATTATTCAATTTTAAGAATAATCTATAATGAGGGAATTCCATGAGAACATGTTTCTTCAGGGCATTCTATTAAACAGTTCATGTTCCTTGTCTATGCTTCCACATTCGACATCTCCTGCAATCATGACATTCCATTAAATAGTTTTATTTTTAGGCATTCTGTCAAACAATTACCATCCTTGTCTATGCTTCCACATTTTGCATACATGTCTACTAGTGTAGTTGCAACTACAATCTGACAAAATTCCTATCCATCATTTGATGGATGTCCATAGTAGTCATACCCTATTCCAAAGCTCCAATTTTTGGATAGGCAGGGAGGCTGCTGGCAAAGGTTGCATAGTCTGGCTTTACAACTACCAATTGCATTTGCTTGAAAGTTCCTACCTCATTCCCTGTATATCCTAGAATCATGGCATTCCATGAGATGATATTTCTTTGAGGCATTCAATCAGACAGTTCATGTCCCTTGTCTATGCTTCCACATTTTGCATACATATCTATCAGAGCATTTCAGCATGCCCTTCGTTCGCTGCATTAATTTTTATATAATCAAACTCTTTACGAGCATTAACTAAACTTTTGTTGCGCGAGCACACTTTTGAGTTTGGTTTGAATTATAATCGGGTGTCGTGTTATGTTATAATATTACATATATAGATGCCTTTTGTTGGGATTTTTTCTTCTCCCATTTTCACCAAACTAATCTAATATAATTATTATTATGTATCATTATTGGTGCTTTACATTTATGGATTTGAGTGGTTACTAAAAATTAAGGTTTTAGGACTCGGTTTTTTTATAAAGGTTTAAGGAATTTGAAATTTGAAATTTGTATTGAGGGCTTCGTGATGCAAAATTCTTAAGTTTTGCTTTAGTGTTTTGATACTGAAACAAGACATGTTGATTTGAATAAATGTGTCATTCTCATGCTAGATTCCATTGACGATTGCTTGAATTTTACTCAATGGTATGAATCTATCTTCTAACCTTACCATGCAATTTAAAATAAAAAATAAAAATAAGAACTTAGGTGGCCATATAGATCATCATGCAATGACAACAACAATGCACTTTAATTGAAATACTCTAGCTCTACAAATTGTTTCCTCATAATAGAAGAACATCAAAGCCCATGAGAAAACTGAAGAAACAAACGAGCAAAACAACCTAACAATGCACTTTAATTGAAATACTCCAGCTCTACAAATTGTTTCCTCAGAATAGAAGAACATCAAAGCCCATGAGAAAACTCAAGAAACAAATGAGCAAAATAACCTAACAATGCACTTTAATTGAAATACTCCAGCTCTACAAATTGTTTCCTCATAAGAGAAGAACATCAAATCCCATGAGAAAACTGAAGAAACAAACGAGCAAAATAACCTAACAATGCACTTTAATTGAAATACTCCAGCTCTACAAATTGTTTCCTCAGAATAGAAGAACATCAAAGCCCATGAGAAAACTCAAGAAACAAATGAGCAAAATAACCTAACAATGCACTTTAATTGAAATACTCCAGCTCTACAAATTGTTTCCTCATAACAGAAGAACATCAAAGCCTATGAGAAAACTCAAGAAACAAACGAGAAAAATAACCTAACAAAGCACTTTAATTGAAATACTCTAGCTCTACAAATTGTTTCCTCAGAATAGAAGAACATCAAAGCCCATGAGAAAAATCAAGAAACAAATGAGCAAAATAACCTAACAATGCACTTTAATTGAAATACTCCAGCTCTACAAATTGTTTCCTTAGAACAAAAGAACATCAAAGCCTATGAGAAAACTCAGGAAACAAATGAGAAAAATAACCTAACCATGCACTTTAATTGAAATAATCCAGCTCTACAAATTTTTTCCTTAGTACAAAAGAACATCAAAGCCCATGAGAAAACTCAAGAAACAAACGAGCAAAAATAACCTAACAATGCACTTTAATTGAAATACTCCAGCTCTAAAAATTGTTTCCTCAGAATAGAAGAACATCAAAGCCCATGAGAAAACTCAAGAAATAAATGAGCAAAATAACCTAACAATGCACTTTAATTGAAATACTCCAACTCTACAAATTGTTTCCTCAGAACAGAAGAACATCAAATCCCATGAGAAAACTCAAGAAACAAACGAGCAAAATAACCTAACAATGCACACTTTTTAATTGAAATACTCTAGCTCTACAAATTGTTTCCTCAAAATAGAAGAACATCAAAGCCCATGAGAAAAATCAAGAAACAAATGAGCAAAATAACCTAACAATGCACTTTAATTGAAATACTCCAGCTCTACAAATTGTTTCCTCAAAACAGAAGAACATCAAAGCCCATGAGAAAAGTCAAGAAACAAACGAGCAAAATAACCTAACAATGCACTTTAATTGAAATATTCTAGCTCTACAAATTGTTTCCTCATAATAGAAGAACATCAAATCCCATGAGAGAACTCAAGAAACAAACAAGAAAAATAACCTAAAATAACTAAAAACATCTGCCTCCTAAGTCCTCTTTTTTAGCAGCTTCTTAAAAATCACTATGTATTGCTGAAGAAATAACTGTATGACTAGTGCCTTCCTCCAACCCCATACAAAAAATCTCCCCCATACATGCAACAGACTTTTCAACAATCTTTCGAATTCGTCTACCTTGATTTGTCCACCACTCGATATCAGGATGAAACATATGATGAAACTTTGTAATGGCACAATCAATATCCAGGTACTATTGACATCTAAGCCCAGGACATCTATATTTATGTTTTAAGGTTTTACGATCACATTTCATACAATTATGAATTCCTGGGTCATTAGCAAGTCTAAAGCTATGATCATTAGTATGGTCACTATGGGTGAGTGTCAAAGGAAGCCCTAAATAGAGGGGATGAAATTTAAGATTTTCGGTAGAAGATTCAAACATAAAACCTAATAATTTATGTTCACAGAAGCTACAATGCTCTTTGCTAGTACTCAAGGGATGAAATTCCAATGGGAACGTGGAATACATGGGATGTGCAAAATCTTCAAGAAACTCTACGCAAACTTTATGAAACATTATTGCTCGACACATTCTATATTTGTAACCAATGTTCGGTCCAACACGGTTACATCCTTCACATGTGTAAAGTGGTAAGCCTTCCATCAAATAAAGTTCATGAAGATGGCATCCAGGATACAAAACAGTGGGAGAAGTATCATTAATCATTGATGCACTTGTATGGATCGAGGATGTTTGAAGTGGGGTGGATGGACTAGATGCCATGGTGTGTGGCTCGGTCAAGGGAAAGCTAAACTTTCTTCGCCTGATACATTGCAGAGAGCTTCTGCCAAAACTTGAGCAATGAATGTATTGAACAGATTGTTGCAAGAGCATTGTAATGCATGATTTATAGGTAGCTTCCTCTACATGAGCACTCACAACCAACAAAATGGTGCCAACATTATTTAATTTGATTCACATTTTCCATCGTCCTACACAAGAATAAAAATGAAATGCATAATTTGTACTAGTGCTTTCTTCAATGAATACTAGCTTGTCCTCATACTTCATTGAAACACAATAAGTACATATGATGGTGATAAATTTAAAAACGTGCAAATTAACATTTCTGGCTGATTTCCCGTGATTTGTATGATGCTTATTTAACTGTAAATACATAATTTTCTTAACAAAATTCCAACTTCGATGTTCTCATGCTTTCATCATTCAACAGCCCCTCACAAGACTGAAAAACAAAAATTACATGTATATGATGGTGATAAATTTGTAAAGGTGAAAGGTGAAGATTCAATCCATAGAGCTGAGAGAGGATAAACAATGTACATAGTTTCCTTTCAACAACAATAAAAGTAAAATCCATCATTTGTACTATGATTCTTCAAAACAGAATTCCAACTTCGATTTTCTCATGCTCTATCCCTTCCCCAGACTAAAAAACAAGAAGTACATGTAAAGGTGAAAGGTGCAGTTTCAATCCATGAGCTCAAGGCGCATTCTATAGAGCCCAAAGAGGATATATTATTTTTATAATAATATTAGTTCTCACATTTTTTACTTTACATTTCATTCTCTATTTTTTTTATCATGATTTAATATTCAATATTTAATCTTAATTTATATCATCTATAATGCTGAATTTTATTATTAAACTTAACTATTATCATTTCTTCTTAATTTATAGTTATTTGAATATATTTTATTACTCATGATAGTATTTAAAAATATTTTTTTATAATTGTGTCATATAGTTTTTATCAATATTTAAAATCATATTCTATGATGGATCATCAAAATAATAATAAAAAATAGAATGAAAGAACTTTTGAAAATTAATAAAATAAATTAGAAAAAAAAACACAAGAAGAAAGCCACAAAATAAATAAAAAGTATTATACATTAATAGTTCTATTAAAAAATATTCTAAGTGTTATTTCTAGAAAAGGCCAAAAAGAACCTTCTAGAAACCCTCCAAATTGTCCTCCACATGAAGAAAAGTTGAGCCAAGTCAATAGTCACACTAAAAATGTGACAAAAATGCCTCTAAACAACCCCTTTTCCTCTAAAATCGGTCAAAACTCACACATCTCTCATGTCTGCAAGTCATTATTAGTCTTCACACAAGTCTTGACCCACACTCTCCTCATGCAATATGTGTATTTTGAAGCACAAGACTCCAAAAAGCATTAAAGATAATGATCTTGATTAAGTGATTCATAAAACATCACTAAACAAGTCATTTTACAATTCAAAGCATAAAATAAGGGCCCCACCATCTCCTTGTGTTACATTTGCATTAAAAGGCACAATAAAAGTGATTTTCAAATCACTTACATGATATCTTTAAATATTAGAATAAAATGTAACATATAATGTCATATCTAAAAGCCTTCAAAAGCTTCCAAGGCATTTAATCATCTCAACTTACCTTATTTTGCATTTTAATCCACATGGAAATATCACTGGTTTCCAAAAGCATCATATTGAGCTCCAAAACACTTGGCCAATATGGCCAACCTCTAAATTCCTTGGAAAGCATACTCCAAGTCACATGATTTTGGAAAAAAATCAAAGGCATATTACTTGACCATGGCACACTCCATATGTATTAATTGAGGACTTAAGACTTGGCAAAGTTTTTTAACAAGGGGAAAAAAGAACTTAAGGCATAAAATGCCTAATTTAATAAACATAAGTTTTAGCCCCATTATGCATTCACACATGTTTTTTTAATTTTAAAACATGGGAAGAAAATCCCATCGCACAAAAGTAGGGTCAAACCTTAATCATTAAACACTAAAATAATGAGTCAACTCATGATTTTGTTGTTTGAACAATCTTGAGAGCATGATGTAGCCACCAGGGTTTGAGCAAACACAAGAAAAACAATGGCAATCACACAATTTTGTTGAGATTCTCTGATGAGAAACAAAGGAAAAGAGGTAAAAACTTTTTTGTAGCTTGAAATCTAAATTTTTTCTAGCATTTAGAAACCATCCCAGAGCTTAAGGCTGGGGCCATGGACAAATATTTGACTCATATGCTTCATGTGTTCTCTTTCTATTTTTGTTTCATCCTTTTAGCCGCCATGAAAAGCTTTAAATGAAGCTTACTATGGAGAGACAAAGCTTTGAATATTGCAAAAATTGAGCAAAAGCTCTAGGTAAGCATTCAATCGACTCGATTTTCTGAATTTGAGCAATAGAAACCCCATGTTTTTGTTTCTACTTTGATAATAAAGCATAGAAGCTCGTTTCCTTTCTACATTTGTCAATGAGGAAACTCCATTTTGTTTACCATTTGATTTCATGAAAAAATGCACCTTTTGGCCATGGCCATAGAAAGAATAGATGGCTTTTATTTTCTTTAAAACTTTAGCATTTGCAATTTGTAAAATAACCCAGATGGGTTCTTCGTTTTGTAGACAAAAGAGAATCTTTTGGCCGTGGTCTATAACATAGTGAAATATGGTACCACCGTTTTGATTTGATTTTAAGAAACTTCAAATTTTCATTTTGAAAGGCTCTATTTTTGTAATTTTATCGAACCCCAAGTGGGTTATTGACTTGGTGAAGAAAAATAGGCCTTTGGCCATGCCCTGTAAAGAATAAAATGGGGTTTTATCACATTGTTGTATTTTCTATTCAAACCTAGACAATTTCCTTTCCATTCTTTTTTTTATCTATAGAATTTGACATAGCATAGATGGGTTTTCTTGATTTCTTGAAGAAACTCAATTTTTTTTGATAGAAATGCAGATGGCTTTGTAAATGTACTCCATTTTTTTTTTGCAATGTTGCTTCGTCTTTTGAAACCCCGAGTGGGTTTTCCACATTTTGCAGAAAAGAGGTCAAACTTGACCATGGCCTATCATAAAACATGAAATGGCTTTCATTTACCATTATTGTAGTATGTTTCTTTATTGAAATCTTATGACAAACCCAGATGGGTCGTTTTTCAATTGAAAGCAAACTTTATATTTTGTTAAAAATGATTCAATGCCATAGCACAATATGAGCATAATGAAAAGCTTCAATTTTGAAAACTGGGTTCTATGTGAGCATCTGAATTGATTTTTTGTATTTGATGATAATGGACATCATGAATATCTATTTTTAACTTTGAATATGAAACCATTGTTACTGTACCTTCCATACATGGATAGTGGCTTCCACTTGCTACTTTTGAGAACATTGATGGCCACCTTTGTTATTATTTGGTTCTTGGCTAAAGATAGAATTTGTAAATCATTTTCAAGCAAAATTGCCCCTATTTCTTGATCCACCCCTTATAACTATGAATTAATCATCACTGCATGCTCCTTGTGACTTATGAGAACTGTAACATGAAGCCATCCAAATGGGGTTGCATTCTTGGCCTCCTTTCTCACCTATGTACCATAACTATGATTGTCTTCTTTTGTCATGATCACCTCCAAAACAAAAACATTTAATGCCTTGTAATTCACTGTATAGAATGAGGGGCTTATGATGTTTTCTAAGAGGGTAAGAATTCCTTTTATCCTTGAAATAGTGTACCTCGTAAGTCATTTATGCTTGACTACCCTTCAAGTGCATAGATAAAATGAAGACAAATCTATAGCTCTTAATGATACTACTCTTATTCATGACTATGCTCTATTCCTTTGAAGCACCATGTTTTATGATGGCTTCAATATGTGAATTTTATGAGCTCCTCTATTTCAATCAATAAAACTATTGCTATCTTAAATATCATTGTTCTTCAGTAGCAATAGATTTTATAGAGCTCCCTTTCTATGAGCTACATTTTATGTTAGACTTTCAAAATGTATTTGTACATGATCTACCTCATGTATGTTGACTGCCTCATGGTGGCTTGAATAGTCATCTATCCTCAACTCGAGTAAAGATGTGTTTGTTGTTCTCATTTTAAATTGCACAATTATGATAGTCCCATGACTGTGATGTCTTTCTAGCATCCTATAACAATAAATATTAAAAATCATATTCCATGATGGATCATCAAAATAATAATAATAAATAGAATGGAATCACTTTTGAAAATTAATAAAATAAATTAGAAAAAAAAAACACAAGAAAATAGCCACAAAATAAATAAAAAGTATTATACATTAATAGTTCTATTAAAAAATATTCTAAGTGTTATCTTCTAAAACCTTAGAGGTGATCTTGGAAATCAGATCCTGTAGTTACAAGATTTCTCATGTTGATACAAGAATGCATGAGAATACAAAATTGAATATCAACTTGTGTAATACATCATTAGAAGAACAACCATTGGCATTGGATGGTCCAGTCATGAAGATCCACTCATTTGCACATGTCGCAACACTATAATTTTTCATGAATATTTGGCAATTACATGTGTATGGGCATAGAAATAATTTATGTAACAACTAGTATTAATTAATTTAATTTTAAATAATTTAAAATACATATAAATAAATTTGTGTACACATTTATTTAAATGTGACATACTTGTCAATAATTAGGTGTACTATTCTATAAACAAGGCCGCGATACTATGAAGTTCCTACCAAATGTTGGCAGGCCGGTTTTTTTCTTTGATTTGTATTAATTTAAGTAGTTGTGTTTAAAAAATAAGATACAAAGCTTGTTCTATAATAATATTCAAATAGATAGACTTCCTACATGGCTTGTCATTTATGTGTATATAGTACATAATTTTTTAGAAGGATAACAAAATTTATCATATAGCCAGAAATTGAAAAAGTAGAATTTATACTTGTCTGAATCCAATGCAATAGTTTTTACTTGCTAGTTGTGATGTCATTTTTCTTATGTTTCAAAAATGCAAGATAGAATATTTCAACAAAAGGAGCATATACAAGATAAACCTACATATATTTTGTGCAACATCTCCTTGTTATGAAAATAATAAATACAAAAGGATAAAGGATCTCTAGAGAAAATCAGTAAACTGCTTCAACTTAAAATCCACGGCTTTAACTCCTAAAAAAATAGATTGAATTTATACCATCTAATCAAATAGAGGTGATCCATTGATCCCACCAGTTTTTCATTAGAAAAAGAATCATAGAGAAAAGAGTGCATATCAATCTGGGAGGGATGAAGATTATGTTCTAAATGGAATTCACATATTGTTCCTTATTTGTGAATCCGAGAACCATCATATATTTGCATATTTGATCTCATTAGAAGCTATAAGTCTCCATTTCCTTACTAGAGTTTTACAATATTGGTGTTCATTGTTGCGGATTTTTGCAATGTTATTTCTCTATGCTAATTGTTTAAGCACATAATTATGGAATAAGATGAGGTAAAACAACTTTTCAAGAACCATCTTAAACACTTTGCAAAGAAAACTAATCTAATAGTCACAAGTTGACCAGTGAATTAGCACTCTTGAGTTAGTTTTATAGATCACTAGTCATGTAGTTCCTAGACCCTTTCTTGTTTCTTAAAAATTAGTGAGTTCACTTTTAGGGCTTTTCTATATTCACATAAATGGTAGACAAGGACTACGTACATTAGCTATCATTTAACTAACTAATTCTATCAAATGCCAACATCTAGCAAAATATATTTGTGTGTAGAAACAACTCAATTTTTGCTAATTACTTTGGGGATATTTGAGACTAGATTTCATCCAAAGAACTGAAGAGAAGCACAAGACCCTATTTTAGGAAAGTAGACCATAAGCCTCTCCACAAAGCAATGGAAATGGCTAAGACTTGGTTTTTTAATTGATTTAATAACTATGAACTTATATCTTGAAAGTGAGACCTATCAGATAAAAATTATGAAATCAAAGAAGCACAAGTGATTCCAAATCAGTGATATTCTAAATAAGATAAGATTGAAATATGAAAAAATTTCATAGCCCACTCCAATCAAGACTAGAGTACAATATTGGAAGCCTTGGATCTAAAACTATGTAAGAAGTATCTCTCACATCTCAAGACTCTCTTTTAACCATAAAATGTTAACCAAATTGAGAGAATTCTCAAATTTAGAAAGATCTTAGATAACTGAATGTTATTTATCTTTGGCAACACATATTCATTTTAGACTCAACTAGCAAGAATTGGGCTTAGCAGTTAGTTTCTATAGATGAAATTACCTTCTAATGCATTGAACATGGGACACAAGAAGATTGCTTATCCACATGTCAATTAAATTACATTTGAGAAAGAATGAAAAGTTCATCAATATTTAAATATTACAAGATCCTATTTTTCTATATTGTATAATTTAAATAAAAAAACAAAACTAAATCAGGTTATGGATAAACAATATTTCCCTTTGAATGAGCATAACATGTGATTTTTATTGATAACAAATACGACTACCGAATCTATGGATAGTGAAGTACGAGTGAATCTAGTACTATTGTACATAGCATCATTTTCATCCCATATAATCATCAAGTTTTCTTCTTTTTAATTTACATCATCTAGAGAAGTGGTCACTTTACAACAATATCCCCACATTCTTGCCATCCCACAACTCTTTCTTTGCACACTTTGATAATCTTAGGCTATTCCTACAAATTGCTTTCCTCCTTGAAATAGAAGGTTTGTATTAAATTAGTTTATCTAGATTAATACACTTGTTTCCATTATTAGGTTTTCCCTTCTCTCCTTTTGACTACTCTATTCCTTGTTTCACACATGTTCCCTATTTAGGTCCAAATTCCTTTGCTAGTGAAGGGGGGGAAATTGTTGCTTCTATGCTAGGGAGATAGAATAACAATCTTCACACTCTCTCATTCAAGAGAAAACCCTAGAGATCTTAATCCAACGATGAAGTAGGAAATAGATCTTGCAATAGGGTTGTCCTCAGGTCAGATTAGTGACTAGTGAGGGGTTCACCACCAAGCTAGGGATTAGAAAAATTTATGAAATGCAAGATCTAATGAGAACTCAATGATGCAAGAAACTTCACTAAATGAAATATAAATGTGAATAAATCATAACAACAAGCTAGAAAAGTATAGAGGAGCACCTAGAAACCTGAGAGAGCTTGAATGGAGACCTGAAATGCTGAATAATGTAAAATTTAGGCCTACTAGGACTCATACGCCATTCTGGGCCTATCAGTCCCAGATTTGGGTTCCTATGCAAGAAATGGTTCCTTGGAAAAGGGTATTTGAAACTGCAAAAAATTGAAAAATGACCTAAACTGGGACTCATACTCTAGGACTAGCATATGAGTCTAGTTAGGGCTTTCTAGATCTTCAAAGCTTGAATCTAGTCTTCAATGTCTGCTTTGTCTTTTACAATTGATTTTTGGATCCGAAACCCTGATTTTGGGGTTGTAGGTGACTCTTTAGTGAATATTGCAACCTTACAAATGAGGGGACAACTCCAATAAATTTCTCCAAGATTGTGACCTAATCTTCAAGGGTCCTTCATGTCTTCAAACCACCTAGATCTGCAATCACACAAAAAGAGAGAGAAAGTGTTGATTGTTAGGGAATGGGGGTTTGCCTTGGTCAAACCCCATTTAGGTAATTAAACCAAATGATTAAACAAAACATGGACATGAAACATGAAAAATGATACCTTGAATGATGCCTTGTAAATGACGCTTTTTAAATATATAATCTAACATGAAATGGCCCTGAAGGATATAGATCTAGATCTTGAGATAAGTGTAGAACAATTCTTTACCTTGGATCTTGAATGCAACATCACAACACTAGCTCAAAAACATGCTTGATGCTTGATAATCTTGACATGATGATAGATCTTGGATTTCTGCAACAATTGATGAAGAATTTTTCTCTTGAATACTTGCCTTGATAACATATAGGCCTTATAAAATAATGGTTTGAAAGATCATTTATATAGGAAATCCACCTAATATCATGTGTATTAGATCCTAGAGGTTGACATACATGAAATTTGAACTTAAAACCCATATTTTCTTGCTTAATTCCTTAAAAATAGGCCAAATGGGACACATACACCAAAAGTGGCATATGGATCCCACCTGGATGGGACTCATATTCCCAAGGTGGTGTATGGGTCCTAGAGGGCCTATTTGAAGAGAGAGAATATTAGGGAGTCAAGAAATTAAGTTTATATTAGGTCTATGTCAAGATTTTGGTTAAAATATGCCTTGGGATGCACAATATAGGATCTTAGGGGCCTATTAATGATAATATTAAGGTTATAAATGCAATAAGGATCAAAAATCAATGTGAATGCGTAAATAAATACACTTTACAATATTAAATTAAGGAAAAATTAGGTCTATTCAATTTAGACGGGCCCAAAATCCCATGTGAATGTGTAAAACACATTACAACACTCGATTAGGTCCATTTAGTTTACAAGCCTCCTAAATTTAATGTGAAGGTGTGAATAAATATACTCTACAACACTAAATTAAGGAAAGGTTAGGTTTATTTAGCTTAAAAAGGGCCCAAGACCTAATGTGGATGTGTAAAACACCTCACAACACTAGATCAAGGCAACCTTAATTTCATTTTAATATTAATCATTCCCATATTAAGTGTGAAAATGTACAAGCGACGATATTTTTCAACACTACATTTAACCCCCACTTTAGTGAGAGGAGGAACTTGCTTCAAACTCACACTAAATTAGACATTCAAGAAGGGTCTAATTGTACCAATGCGGATGGTCTTGGATAATAAATATCAAGGAGCTAACCAAGCCCCTAGGATCCAAGATCCTATGTCAAACAAAAATAAGCACAAAAGGGTACACACAAGGTGTATGATATGCAACATCAAGATAAACAAACATGCAATGGGTATGTGGAGTGAAGTCAGTTGGCCTCGCTATCGTCCGGAAAGCCCCTCCCCTGCCTGTCTCTCGAGAAAGAAGCGAGGCCCCTCTGTGATAAGGGGGGTTGGGCATTGGTAAAGAGGTCAGTTAGTTGGCCTCGCTATCGTTCGGCCCCTCCCTCTCTACCTCTGTGTTAGTGGGGGTTGGGCAGTCTAAGGAAGGTGGGGTTTCCCCTTGTGTCCTTCGGTTGAGTAGAGAGAGGGGTGGTCCCTTGTAAAGTGTATCTATTGTGGTGGGTGTCTGATTCTATACGCGATACATGATGGGTTGGGGTCTATAGGGTTAGTGATCTGTGCGTGGGTATGTGGCTGACGAATTTTGTTTACCCAAAATTGATGAAATGAAAAGTGTTTTTAAAGGAGATTCTCATCTTTCCACCAATATAAATTATGCTTTACTTTGAATTTAATAAGTAATTATTATTCATTTTCTATTCAAATTAACTAAAGTCTTGATTGATAGACTGATTGAGAAACATCTATAGCTTTCAAACGATATCACATTTTTTGAATCCAAAACATGCGTCACATTCTATACTTTGCATACTATAGGATTAAAAAAAGAAAAATTGAATTTCATGAATTTTTGACCAAGTTAAGGTGGTCAAACATACGAGTTTTTTATATTTTTAAAATTTGTAATAAAAAATTCATAATTAATTATTTACTTGGAAAAATTACAAAAAAATATGCATCACATCGGTACATGAGTCCTCTACTTATATCTAAAATATTATAAAAAAATATTATCATTTTATTGTGGTTAGGGTGGTCAGACAAACACCTACTCCTTATATTTTCCTTGAAATTTAAGTACTATGCATTGAAATTTCAAATTTTCACCAAATAGATTTTAAAAATAAATAAACCTAGTAGTTTAGAAACTAAATTTAATTTTCTACAAATTCTATTCTTACATATTTTGAAATAATATAGATAACTTATTCAAATTTTTACGTCAAGTTGCCTAACTCTGATTTTTCTAATTTTTTGCCACTTAAGGGCCTTTTTTTTCCATGATGATCCTGCACATACCCCAATGTCAATAACTAAAACAAGGAAAACAAAAACAAGCAAAAATAAAAAAAGAGGTGGATCAAGCTTTGATCATTTGTCCAACATGATGTGGATTAGATGTATCTAAGTTGTTTGTCAAAAAGTGCATGCTCACTCTAAGGAAATGAAACTTTATGCTATCTGTTGGGTGAGTAATCCAAGAAGGTGAGACACATATGGCTGATATGAGCTCAGACACACACACGAGTGACTAAGGGAAAGTGATGCCTCAGATCGGCTTCCCGTCCAACCATACCAAAGTTATACCTCTTGATAACTTTGATAAGGCACCACACGATAATGATTTTCGAGCTTCATGAGACAAGTAAAACTTTGTATTCTTGGAGCTCATGAAAAAAAAATGAACGTAGAGATTCATGAGGCAAGAAAAAATTTGTATGCTTGGAACTCATGAAAAAATAAGATGGCACCACAGGAAAGCAAAGTGTGTTATTCAAGGTGGCCATATAACTAGTATTATAAACACAAAATAGTGTAAGGAATGTTCAAAGGGATTTTACTTAGTTTATGCAAGGTATCTTCTTAGCGAACATCATGCTTAATATTTCCAAGAAAGGACAAGTCAAAGAAATATCAGGCTCTTGGAGGAAATCAAGCCCGATGATATCACCAAGAAAAGGAAACGTTGTAAGAATAAAGAAAATCACACAATGAAACATGAGTGCCAATGTATGCCCCCACTTTAAAGCGGTTTCTAACATCATTACTGGGAGAAAATTCTTGAAAGTAGAAGAAGACATGAGAGCTTATTCAGAAAGCCCTATGCCAAGTCATATGTTTCCAATAAGCTACATCATGAAAAGGGGAAGGAGTTTCCCCCAAAATGTATAATTCGATACGTCACGTGCAAGCCAACTTAAGGCATGTCGTCCACATCCAAATCTTGCTTTTATATGTACATGAAAGGTGGTCAAATCTCCAAAAGAGACAATGGAAAGTGACATGCGAGGACAAGGCTACCTAACCCCTTGCCCCCACTTAGTGTAGTACAAGGATGAGCCAAATAGGATGAAGATAAGTTTCAATTAGAGGAACTAGGTGCTTCAACACAAGGAAGAGCACCATAGTCCCTAAGATGTTGAATTTTATTAGTTAAAGCCTAACATTCATTAGTGGAATGAACATGAACTTGTGATATGTGAAAAATGAACTCTTAAAATTTATTTCGTGTTCTTGGAGGGAGAGATATCAAACAATCTTGGAGGAGTCTCAACAAGATACTCTCTTGATCAATGGTAGAAGATGTTTCATTCTTTTTTGAAAAAGATATATCTTTCTTAGGACACGATGTCATACTTACACAAAACTCTTTGGATTGCGATATTTCGTAGTCTCCTTTACAAGAGGGTCTAAAATATATTGAATTCAAATTATTAGTGTTTTGTGTGATGTTATTGCCATTAAGCGAAGACTTCTTTGTTTCTTTCAAAGGATAACAATCAAGACCACTATTTTCTATCAATTTAGGATGCACTACTGTTAAAGTCAGCTTAGAAGGATCTTTTGTAAGAGTATTAATATTAAGTAAAGGATTTTTTATTTCTTTCAAGGGACAATAACCAAGACCATTAGTATTTTCTTGAGTATGAGGATCAATAGGGACACAAATACCTTGTTCTCTAGCACCACATCATTTTCCACTATATCCCAGTTGTTTCATAAGTTCATAACCTCTTCCATAAAGATTTTTCATTTATTTAGGATTCAGAGGTTGTTGATAATCAGTTTTGTCAAAGTTTGTTGTATAATTTGCTTCTTCTTTTAATGTGGTCGAGTTGGATGCTTTCGAAGGGTCTTTAAAATTTATGTTGAAATTAATGCTTTTTCTTTTACCTTTCCATAGTTATTGTTTATGATTTTGTATTCTCCCATGAATTTTGGTTCAAACGCTAAGGAACCCAAATCATCTTCTAATAGCTTCGTGATTAGCTCAATTTGTTTTTTTTGTCTTTTTGTTGCACAGGTTCCACTTGTGCAGTTGGTGTTAATGTTTTCAAAGGATTTTCCTTGCTTTTCTCAATGTTCAAACAAATATTTGGGTTAGGGTGAGCTTCAAGTGTGTACACTTAGTTTTTTTAGACATACTTCATTTTACGATGAAGAGTAGAAGGCACCCCATTCATTGCATGAATCCACAATATGCATAGAAGAAGGTTATATGAAAGATCATGGGGAATGACATAGATCAATGTCTCTAATGTGGCCTTTCTAGTTGTAATAGGCAAAGTGATCACACCAAGTGGTTGTTTTCCTAAATTATCAAATCCCTTAATAGATAAAGAGTCAGGTTGAATTTTTTATTTATCCACACCAATTTTATCCAAAAGGGATATACTACACACATTAAGGACATAGCCATTGTTGACGAGGGTTCTTTTTATTCCCAACCTATTATGGATAGCTATTATCACAAAAGGGTCATTTTGTTTTTGCACTTCCAAAGGAGGTAGCTCATGTTGATGGATGGTAATTTCTACACTAACTATATTCATTCCTTGTATGAGAGCTACCACATCATTTACATTTGTACCAGAGGGGACCATTATTTATTGCAAGGCAGTTTGAAGCATAATGTGATAATTAGGTGAATTTTGAATTAAGTCCAATAGGGATGTCTTTGTAGGGGTATTCTTAAGTTGTTCAACAAGATTATACCCCTTCCCACTATGTGAAGTTAAACAAGGAGCACTAGGAAAGATGGGATTAGAAAAAGGTAAGGTTGTTGAAGGTGTTTGTCTTGGTTGTAGATTGTTCCTAGTGTTATATGTATGAGCAACAAGATTATGACTCAAATGTTGCGACACATTATATTATTAGGTGGGTAGAGGATAAGTTTGGGTTTGTTTTGAGTTGGAGGTTTGTGTGAAGTTGGGTAGAGGATTAGAGGATTCTAACTCCAAAATATCTTCTTTGCTAGTAGGAGAGATATTAGGAGAAGAACAAATATGATTGTTAAGATTGTCCAAGGTTGTATTCTCTTTCACTAAAATACTCTCATAGGGAGGGAATATGAAATTTTTCTTAGCATGCATAGAAAGGTAAGGTACTAACATTGTTTTAACACAAATGAGAAGCACTTCTAACGATTTCATGCAATTCTTTAATAATATAAACAATGCATTTCCAAAGATGAACAATAATTTTATCCAATGTATGCAAAACTTTAAGAATGCAAACAATGTATATCCAAAAGTGAAAAGAACTTTTACCAAACTTATGCAAAGTTTTATGAATGTAAACATTGTATATGCAAAAGTGAAAAGTACTTTTATCCATATGATGCAAAGTTTCAGAAATGTGAGCATTTTTAGATCTAATGATACTTTTAATTGAAATCATTTAAAAAATGAGTACCTTAAATTGATGTTTTTGACCTAGATGCATAAAAAAGATATTACCAAAACTTTCCAAACCTATAGTATATGCTACCAAGAGGCCTAGGAAGCACATAAATGAGGTTTTCAATGCTATAAAAGGTAGTTTAAAATCTAGACTGGGATTGATTCGCCCAAAGAGGCGTATGAATCCCAGTGGGTTTTTTTTTTCAAAATTTTCAAAAAATTTCAATTGATTTTTATGATTTTTATGTTGTATGATCTATAAACTAAATGCAAATGAAAAATTTATATGATTTTCAATTATTTGAGATGCAAAAATGCAACCTATATGCAATTTCACTAATGCAATATTTAGAAACACTAGAATACCAATTAACTAATGCAAACCCTAATAAAAATTTAATGCAAGAAAGATCTAGGATGATGCACTCCAAATCAGAATTATGATGTCCTAAATGTAGGTTCACCAAAATGAAGGGGGGGAAATTGTTTAATTTATGCTTGGGAGATAGAATAACAATCTTCACACTCTCTCATTCAAGGACAAACCCTAGAGATCTCAATCCAAGGATGAAGCAGGAAAGAGATATTGTGATAGGGTTGTCCTAGGGTCGAATTAGAGACTAATGAGGGGTTCACCACCAAGCTAGAACTTGGAAAAATGCATGAAATGCAAGATATAATGATTCAACTCAATGATGCTAGAAACTTCACTAAATGAACTATAAATGTGAATAAATTAGAACAATAAAATGGAAAAGTATAGAGGATCACCTTGAAACTTGAGAGAGCTAGATCTAGTTTTTTGTCCAAGAACTAGTTTCTAGAAAAAGGGTATCTGAAACTATAAAAATATGAAAAATGACCTAAACTAGGACTAATACACCAGAGTAGGCATATGAGACCAGTTAGGGATTTCTAGATCTTCAAAGCTTGAATCTAGAACTTTAAAGCCTAAATCTGCTCTTTAATGTCTTCTATGTCCTTCCCAATTGATTTTTGAATCTAAAACCCTAATTTGGGGTTGTAGGTGACTTTTTAGTGAAGATTACAACCTTGTAAATGAGGGGACAACTCCAATAACTTTTTCCAAGCTTGTGACCTAATATTCAAGCATCCTTCATGTATTCAAAGTGTTAAACAATCTAGATAACTGAGAGGGGAGTGAATCAATTATTATAAAACAATTTTCTTCACTATAATTAATCCAGACCAAACTTAAATCAAATAGATATTAATGAATATGAAAGCACACAACAACACCAAGTGTCCTTCATGTCTTCAAAGTGTTAAAAAATATAGATAACTAAGAGGGGGGTGAATCAATTATTATAAAACAATTTTCTTCACTATAATTAATCCAAACCAAACTTAAATCAAATAGATATTAATGAATATGAAAGCACACAACAACACCATGCACAAAGAACACTAGAATTTACATGGAAACCTAAGAAGGTAAAAACCATAGAGAATACTAATTCTCAATTATAAAGAATCGGTTAAGGTGATTTTTACAGGGGCTCACTACAGGGTGGCTCACTGCCAGTTGAGCTCACTACCTGGCTATTATAGCTAAAGATACAAAAAGGCTCATTTCCAAAATGAAAAAGGCTCACTTCCAAAAGAGAAAAACTCACTTCCAAAAGAGAAAGGCTCACTGCCAAGAAAAGAATGATGAAACGGAATCCACCACTAAAAGAACTATCATCAACAACACCATATAGAATCTCACTATTTTTTTCCTCTGGTCATACACTTCTGCACACTTCACCATGTCTGGATATTTAGATTCACATTCATCAAAATTTCTTGCATCAAACAAAAAAATATTATACTGATACCATTCCAAGCCTTCATAATCTCTCAAGTTGGGAAAATACAATTTCATAATTCCTAAGTCAGCCAAGCATAATTTGAAATACATCACCACAAAAATATTCCCATGGTGGAGAGGAATGAAACATGGAACAAATATAGCCTCTTCACTCAAATCAACATGCTACATGATATCTAGAACCAAAGAGTAAGATATACACATTACAATGTAAATCATGTGTTGGAGCACATTAACCAACTTCCAAATCGGTTTAGACCCAAAAGAATGTATATTGTTGTGTTACAAGAGGAATGGGACAACACCAGATACAATACAAAATAGATCTTTATAGCATGACATCTGGAACTAGGCCAATTTGGATCACTAAGGAACTAAAATAGAACTTTGGGTAAACAACCAAGATATGTTGACATCAATGACAACCATTAATGACAACAAGCAATCAACATCATGTCCACACATTTCAATTAGTCTCCCCATTTTTCATTGATGGAAACATTCAACAATAAAAAACCAAGAAACTCAAAAAGTGACATCTTGTTGACTTCTTTTCTTCTCCCCTTTTGACATCAAAGAAAAATGGAAAAACTACCCCTAAAAAAATTACTCCGCTCCCCCTATGAGGAAGCCCCCAAGCATTGATCTAGATAAAAATGAGCATATAGTACCCTAGACCAATGCACTCCTCAGTGCATATTATTGTAGACTAGGAGGGGACATAACCCCTAACATCTTCCGAAGATACTCAAAAGTATCTTTGCTCAATGTTTTTGTAAAAATATCTGTAATTTTCTCTTTTGTAGGTACATATTCAAGTTTTGCTTCATTTTCCAACACCTTCTCTCTCAAGAAATGATATCTTATAGATATATGCTTTTTTCTAGACTGTTGTACCAAATTCTTTCAAATATTTATTTTGTTGGTATTATCACAAATGATTGAAATTGGTTCATCAAATGATATGTCAAAATTATTTAGCATTAGTTTCATCTACAATATCTGAGTGCAACATGAGGATGTTTCAATGTATTCAAATTTAGTAGTAGATAAATTTACAAAATCTTGTTTCTTACTTGACCAAGCAACCAACCAAGAGACAAGGAAATAAGCTCCACCACTTGTACTCTTCCTGTTATCAACACATCTAGCCCAATGAACATTAGTATAGGCTGTCAAAGTGAAATATGAGTCCTTTGGATACCATAGCCCAAAATATTTTGTTCCCTTCAAATATTTGGAGATCCTTTTTACTGCAACAACATGTGATTCCTTTGGTTCTTGATGAAATATAGCTACTAAAAAAAAATCATACATAATTTCCGATCTAGTAGTAGTCAAATATAAAAATCCTCCAATGATTGACTTGTACATGCTTGCATCAACTTTTGGTGAATCATCTTATTTTTTCAACTTGCATATGGGAACAATAGGTGTACAAACTAGTTTTGAGTTCTCCAACCCAAACTTCTTCAATAGTTCTTTTGTATACTTGGACTAAGAAATGAAAATTCCTTTGATGTCTTGATTTACTTGTAGTCCAAGGAGGAAATTCAACTCACCAATCATGGAAATTTCAAATTCCTTCTGCATTTCATCTACAAATTTGTTGCACATATCATCATTTCCTCCAAAAATTATGTTGCCAACATAAACTAAAATAATCAACATCTAATCTGAGTGAGTTATGTGGTACAAATTATTGTTAGCATATCCCTTTTGAAATCCTTGTCCAATACTTCTAATTTTCCATACCAAGCTCTAGGTGCCTGCTTCAATCCATACAAATATTTCTTCAATCTACAAACAATATCTGGGTCACTTCTAGACTTGAATCCCTTTGTTTGATCAATGTAAACTTCCTCCTTTAGTTCTCTATTCAAGAATGCAGATTTTACATCCATTTGATGAACTTTGAAATACTTAAAAGCTGCAAAAGCTAAGAATAACCAGATAACTTCCATCCAAGAAACAAGGGCATAGGTTTCTTCAAAATCAATACCTTCAATCTGAGTGTAACCTTTGCAAACCAATCTTACCTTGTTTCTTACAACCTTTTTTTTTTCATCTAGCTTGTTCTGGAACACCCACTTAGTTCCAATTACATTTTTGTTTGCTGGTTTGGGCACAAGTTCCCAAGTCTGATTTTTCTCTATTTGATCAAGCTCTTCCTTCATTTCCTTCACCCAATTCTGATCATTGCATGCTTCTTCCACAGTATTTGGCTCATTTTCTGATAGTAGACATAGTAATACTTGCTCTGGATTTGCTTTGCTTCTTGTGATAATTCCCTTATTCTTATCTCCAATAATCTATTTTTCTAAGTGGTTTTTCTGTACATAAATTGGATTCTTAGTTGTAGTTGTTGGAGCCTCCTTTGTCTCTACTTCTTCTTCCTTCTCATCTTTTTCTCCTTTTTCATCTAGGTTATCTGATTCATATTAAATGTTCCTTTCAGGAAGTCTTTGAACATATTCATCTACTTTCACATTCGCACTTTAAACCATCCTGTTCAACCTCTTGTTGTAAAACTGGTATTCTTTACTTCTTGTAGAGTAACCCAAGAATATGCCTTCATCAGCTCTATTGTCAAACTTTCCAAGATTGTCCTCATCTTTCCTAATGTAGCATTTTCTGCCAAGATTTTTGAATTATTTTATTGTGGGAACTCTTCCATGTCATAGCTCATATGATGTATTTCCATACTTCCTCTGGAACAATACTCTGTTAAGAGTATATACTCCTATGTGTATCACTTCTCTCTAGTAGATATGTGATAAACCTACTTCCATGATCATTTTTCTAGCTGCTTCCTAAACTATCTGGGTCATTCTTTCTATTATAAAATTTTTCTAAGGTGTTCTAAGGGTAGATAGATTTCTTTTAATGCCATGTTTTTCATATTATTTGTTGAATTCATCAAAAGTAAATTCTCCTCCGCTATCTAATCTTAAACACTTTATTTTCCTGTCAACTTCATTCTCAACTCTTGCTTTGAAAATCTTGCACTTTTCCAACACCTCTGATTTTTCTCTCAAAAATGCAACCCAAGTAAATTTGGAATGATCATCTATTAAAAGCATGAAATACTTCTCACCTTGTAGGCTTCTTGTTTTGGTTGGACCACATAGGTCAATGTGTACAAAGTCCAACAATCTGGTAGATGATTCTTCTTTTCTTTAGAATGTTTCTCTAGTCTACTTTCCTTCTTGACATCCTTTGCAAATAGTATTGTCTAGTTTGGTCAGTCTTGGAAAACCTCTAACTACTCTTGATGAACTTATCCTTACCAAATTATCAAAGTTGATGTGAATCATCCTCTGATGCTAAAGCCAACTTTCATTAGACTGAGATACTAAGCATCTTTTTGTAGCTCCTTCCAGCTGATACATATTCCCACATGTTCTTTTTCTAGTTGTAATAATAGTTTCGAATCTCTTCTAGATCTCACAACCATAGTCTTAACACTCCACTTTGCAGCCATTTTCGCACATCTATCCAACACTTAGAAGATTATGATATACCCTTCACATAGTAAACATTGTTAGTGTTGTGCTTTCCATCAAATGTAATAGAACTAATTCCAACAATTTTTATTTTTTTTATCATCTCCAAATCTAACAGAACCTCCATCATATTTCTCAAGGTTTACAAATTTTTTTTTATCACCTTTCATATGATTCAAACATCCACTATTAATTGACCATTCATCTCTATTTCTTTTAACAAACAATGCAGCTTTAGTGCTATCATTAGATTTTGGACATATATTAGACATATAAAATATAGGTTCTTCCTTTTCCACCAAAAACAAACAATCCTCATGATCTGATTCATCATCTAAAATTTGAGTATTCTCATTGACATAATAGGTCTTCGTATTGATCTTCTTAAACTTTTATCTTGATCCTCTTTCCATACACTTAGTTGCTAAATTACCAATCTTTCCACATCTAAATAATTTAAGAGGCAACATACCTTTGTACTTTCCGGTACCTTTCTTCAACTTTCTTGTGAAATTTGCTTCCAACTCTTCTGAGGTTTCATCATCTGTATCTTCTTCTATAGTTATAGCTTTGAAGGCTATTTCAGATTTATCCTTTTCTATTCAAAATTTCCTCATCTCAAATGCGGTCAAGGTACCCAATAGTTGCTCTCTAGTGAACTTCTTCGGGTCATAAACTTCCTCAATAGTAGAGATCTTTTCACTGTAACTCTTTGATAAGGTCATTATAATCTTTTCCATTACATCTTCATCTTTCATTATCCCTCCTTGATTTTTGACTTCATTTATTGTACATTCAACTCTCTAAAAATAGCTTTATATATCCTCTCCTTCTTCCATTGTCAAGTTTTCATATCTGTGTTTAGCTTTCATCTTTTTTGATAATTTGACTCTATCATTTCCTTCATAGATTTCTTTTAACTTTTCCCAAAGTTCATAACTAGTTCCCAATAAAATAACCTTTGTTAATATAGTTTTATAAAAAGCACTAAAGATTGCATACCTTTCATTTTCATTCTCTTCATAGGCTGAAATCTCATCTGTAGTAGAAACACCTTTTGATGGTTCAACATATTTTGTCTCAACAACTTTCCAAGTCTTGTAACTAAGATAGATTAGGTAACCTCTCATTTGCACTTTCTAGAAACTGTAGTCATTTCCATTAAACACAAGGACTGTCAATTTGTGTGTCATTTGATCTACCCCAAGCGATTAAGCTCTTCTTTGAGGAACCAAAGTGTTAACACAAATTTTTAAATAGTTTGGATAACTAAGGGGGGGGTGAATGACAGAAAGAGTACTAGTGATGGTGTATTTTTCTTTGGTAAGAAGTTGATTTCATGGTTAAGTAAGAAGCGTAATGCCATTTCTTTATCTACTGTAGAGGTAGAATACATTGTTGCTGCTAATGAGTGTACTCAAGTATTTTGGATGAAGAAAATGTTCAAAGATATCAGATTTGTGTATGATGAACCTATTGTTATATTCTGTGATAATTCAAGTACAATTAACATTTATAAGAATCTAGTGCTCCATTCAAATACCATGCATATATCTATCAAGTTTCACTTTTTGAGAGAGAAGGTGAGTGAAAAGGAAATTAGATTGCAGTTTGTTCCTACTAAGGAACAAATTGCAAATATCTTTACCAAACTGTTGCCTAAGGATACTTTTGAGTATCTCAAAGGGAAGCTAAGGGTGATTGCCCCTCCTAATCAGAACTAAGATGCATTGACTTGCATCAATCCATGCATTTTATAGTCATATCTTGATCTGGATTGATGTTGTGGTGGTTGCTACTCAGGGGGAGTAGTCAAATGTTTAGATATGTGGTCTAGAGCTTGTGTGGAGAAAATAAATCTTTTCATTGATGTCAAAGGGGGAGAAGAGTCATGTGGGGAGAAGAGTCATGTGAAAGAGTTGAGGAGAAAAGAGTTAGAACCTAAGGGGGGCTAAGTGTTAAAGATAGTTGCATTGATGGTGCTTTTCACATCATGTGTTGCTATAATGCCAAAGGGGTAGATTGTTGGATTTTGTGGTTGTGTTGCTAATATGTGGTTGTCATTGATGTCAAAACTATTGGAATTAATGTCTTAGAAGTTCTATATGTCGAGGATATTGAGAAAATTTTAATGAAATAAGTTGCAGGTTGTCAATGGTGAAGGGGTGTGTTCAAGATCATGATGGGCCAACAAGTGGCAATATGATGGGTATGTGTAGGGTATGTGGCTGACAACCTTTTTTTTAACCAAAATTAGTGAAACAAAAAGGGTTTTTTAAGGAGATTCTCATCTTTCCACCAATATAAATTATACTTTACTTTGAATTTAATAAATTATTATTATTCATTTTCTATTTGATTACGAGTAAAGTCTTGATTGATAGGTTGATTGAAAAATATTTGTAGTTTTCAAATGGTATCATATTTTTTGACTCTGAAATATGTGTCACATTCTATGCTTTTCATACTATAGGATTAAAGAAAAATGAATTTCATGAAGTTTTGACCAAGCTAAGGTGGTCAGACATACGAGTTTTTATATCTTTTAAAAGTTGTAATAAAAAAATCATAATTAATTATTTACTTGGAAAAAAATTACAAAAATATATGCATCACATTGGGACATGAGTCCTCTACTTATATATAATATCTTATAAAAAAATATTATCATTTTATTGTCGTTGGGGTTGTCAGACAAACACCTACTTATTTTTTCCCTAAAATTTAAGTGCTACTGTATTGAAATTTCAAATTTTCACTAAATAGATTTAAAAAAATAAAAATAAACTTAGTAGTTGAGAAACTAAATTCAATTTTCTACATATATATTCTTACATATTTTGTAAATAATATAGATAACTTATTCAAATTTTTATGTCAAGTTGCTTAACTCTGATTTTTCTTAATTTCATCACCACTTAAGGGCTTGATTTTTCCATGATGATCCTACACATACCCAAAGTGTAGTTCAGTCTGTCGGTTAGCTTAGTGCATTGATGATCAGTGGTTGTGGATTAAAGGGTTTATGTCGAGTATGTCTAGTTTATACATTTTAAGTTTCAGAGATCCACATGAAGATTTGATTGAGTATGAGCAGTTGTGTTTTGACAGTCATTTTGTTGCTTCAATTGGTGTTCCTGAATGAAGATGATGTGATTCTAGTAACTTTAGTTTTTTTGGATGCTTCTTTGGTGATTCATGATGTTTGTGGATGTTTCTAGATCATTCTCTATCTTTGTTTCACATCCACAATGATCGTTGTGCTTGCGATTAGAGATTTTCTCTTGTGTGCTCATGTTTTTCATGTTCTTGGTTGACAGGATGTTGTAACTTGTTATGGATCTTCGAGGAATAATTATTTGAAGTTTTTTCATGTTTGATATTTTATTTTGGGTCTTCACTATGTTGTGGCCAACCTTGGTCGATTTGCATTGAAAATTATTTATTGTTTTAGGCAGATGATTTGTATTCATTTTATTATTTTGTTGAAGTTGACATGTAGTGATGTAATATTTTGTTGTGGATATATATAAGCAATTGTTTATTCCATTTGATGGTGTGCTTCTGTATGAGATGTGTGAATAATGTCCTAATCATTTGAAGGAAGAAGCTGAGTGTGAAGAAGAGTGAGCAAAGTGTGAAGAAGTGTTCATGTGCTTAATTGGAACTGTAATAAGGCATTAGCAGATGCTATTTTCTTAGTTCAAAATCTTGTGCATGTAATCCAAATCTTGTTGTAAGATAGTGAGTCTTCCTTTTGAAATTGAGCACTGAGCTCTAGGCAGTGCATCTGAATGCATTTGCATTCCCCATTCACATTTATTTTATACTTTTAATAGGGTATAATCTTACAGACTAACATCTACAGTGGTTTTTCCCGTACCAAGGTTTCCACATAAGAAAATCTTGGTGTTATGTGTGTTTTTGATGTGTTGTTGATTTAAGCTTTCATGGTTATTGATCATATATGAGAATAAGGTTAATAAGTTTGATAAGTTTAAATTTCTGGGACAACTAATTCACCCCGCTCTTAGTTGTCTGCCCTTGTGTTGCCAACAATTGCAACATTAAATAAAGGAAAAATCAAGCCAATTAAGCATGAGCAGGGACAAAACAAGAAAAAGTAGAAGGGTTAATTTTTTCATGTCCACATCTTATTATATAATCTCATATAAAACTTGGCATTGAAAAGCACAACAACACATAAGAAACCTAATACTAATGCATCAACAATTTCAACACAAGTTAAAAAATAACCACTTTTATGAATAAGTCACCATTAATACTTTACAAGAGTATAATTTTTCCTATATGACAAAGATAAAATGTTAATATACTATCTAAAACCTTTGAAATAGGGGTTCCAAATATTTTGGGAGATGGAACACTAGGGTTAGGACCTAAACCTATTTCACTTAGTTTCACTCAAGGAAACCCTAGAGATCTCAATCCCAAGATGGAATGAAGGAAAGAGATATACTAGAGGTTGTCCTAGGGTATGATTAAATACTAAAAGAGGTTCACCACAAAGCAAGGGCTTGGAAAGACAAGTAACATGAAATACCTAATGACAAAACCTAATGATGTGCAAACCTTCAACAAAATAACCTAGAAATGAATGCAAAATAGGATAGAAAACCAGGAAATTAGAGAGGTACACCTGGAACCTATATGTGGTTTGAATAAGCTTTGAAATCCTAAAAATTTAGACTTTAACTCAAAAATTGGTGGGCTTTTGTTACTCACTATGTCTGAAACATAACTTCTTACCAAATCCCATGCTCTTTTCTTACCAATTTGTAACCTTCCTTTAGTATTTAATCAATTCTTTGAATTGAAGAAAAAATAAAACCAAGTTCATTCAATTAAAAAAAATAAAAATAAATAAAAGACCATTAACCATTTCATTCATAATTTGCAGGAGAATTACATAGGAGAGTATACACTTTAGAACTAAAATTTTCTTCTATAATTGCTGCTATCATAAAACTATTTTAATATCGTTACATACATCAGTCATACCACAAAATCCTCACCATTATATTCATCATTATTATACAAAATGCTCCTCTCTAAACTTAGGTTTCACTTAGACCATTCTAAGACTCAAAATTTGAACCCTTGTAATCAGCCTTGAAATCCCTTTTATAGAACAAGGGAGCAACAAGCATCCAGTTGAATTATAGTTACATTTCATTTCATTTGATGACTAATTTCACCAGAGTTTGGGATATTCCCTAGTTACCTACATGTAATCATTTTATATTAGCGGAAAGAAAAAGAAAGAAACTCAAGCATGATTCAGTTCAAGTAGACTGGCCAACCTTCCGAAAGCCGTAGTTTGTTGTTGTAGCAACACCAAAACACCTTGTCCTTGTTTACCAAAGAAGATTCTCCATTCATAGCTAGAGAAAAAAATTATATACTGCACAAAAAAGGCATACTTTCCATCAAAGTTAAGGACTCTAAAAATTTTCCAACACACCAACCCAAAATATTTCCACATCATCACTAAAAACAAAAAAACACAGATATGCTAAAGGGGATGATCTTGATGCAGTGTGATGGTGTAATAAAAAAGAAAATAGGGTGAGGACGCTACTTTGAGTCATCATCCTTAGAGTATGCTCATCAACTCCTTAGAAGGAACCAAGGAAAGGAGATAATTGACATAATCTAGATTAGTGTCACCTCCACCATCAGAAGGGCTATCAGGAACCTCAATGGGAGAATTGTGTCTCCCCAGGTAAGCCTTACGATACTTGTTTTTTTTTTTGCTTTCTTCACAGGGTCAATTGGTTCCTTCCCTTTAAAATTGACCAATTGTTATGAAATTATCCTCCCTCTCAAATTATATGTGTTCCTAAAAATAATCTTCTTAGACTTCTTCCGTGCTTTCTTCTCATTTGGTGTTTCAAGAGCTCTGAGTATCTCAACTTCATTTTAAAGAGCATTGCCTTTGGACTCAAATAGACTCAGTCTCCTAGACCTTCAAACTGATTTGAAAGACTCATTTAGATTACTAATTTTCATAATAACTAGGATGAGAACAAGGAGACTTGAGATTTACAAAAAGACCCTCCCAAGTTTACTCTTAAAAAAGACTCTTGATGAATAAACAACTCAAGTCTCAACAATTCCTATGAACTTAGAAATAAATTGCACAATAAAATCCCTCACCACCCCAGGCTTCTAAAACCCATAAACTATTATAACCGTAGTTAAAAAGAGAAACTACAAGTACCTACTTACCTAGGGAAAGGTTTATCACAATACCTCTGCAACATTTTATCAAAGAAATTCCTTGCAAACCTGTTCACATACTCAACTTAATTTTTATCTTCTGATTGCAAACTATGAACAAAAATATGGTTACCGTTCCTAATTATATTGAGCCATGCAAGCATGCCAACCATTAATACTCAAGAAAGGCTTATGTGAGTGAGCTAACAATAGGCTACTTGATTTTTGAACCTCATCCATTCATCACACATTGAGATAAATCAGTAGATAGTTACAATTTGAGTAATTAATTATGACAAATCTTAATTGCATGTGATTGATGCCTTTTCCTAATTAGAAAAGCCCAAGTGGATATACAACCACTTTTTTTGCATGTTTAACCACATACTTAGTAGTTATTAAAACTTGTCATGTCATATTTACTTGCTCACCCATGGGAATTAATGTAATTTACTTACAGTAAGTTATCACAACAAGACAGTGGGGAACAATTTTGATTTAATCTTAGAATATCGACTCGTACTCCACCTTACTTCAATTTCACCTACTAGCATTTGATAGAACTAACAGACACAATAAAAAAGCATTTCTCAAATCTTGAATGTGTGCCAAAAGAAACTGAACCATAGATTTTTGGAACCAATGCACTTCTCTAGCTCTTCTAGGGTTTTTCACCTAAAAGGAGAGAGGTAGGGCCAAAAATTCTAACTAGATCATTTAAATTAAGTTATGTAAGTTGTTTTTTAAGCTAAATGAAGTGAAATAAATGAAATTAAGTGATCTATATGACTGATTATGAATGAAAAACTAAGATTCATGCTATGTTGGGAAACACAATGTGATATGCAAACAATGAGCTAAGAATTCAAATAAAATGCAAAAATAGAAAAGGAAAGGCTAAATTAGAGTGAACCTTGGCAAGATTTGAGAAATCTAGAATGGTTTAAATTCTATCTAAAATTACTTAAAATCAACAGTGGGACTCATTTTCCCAGGGTGGCAAATTAGTCTTGCTACTAGTGTAAAACTATCAGAAACAAGTCTCTAATTGTCGAGATCTAGAATCTAACAAAACCTAGATTTTTACTCTTAAGGTGGGACTCATTTCCCACTAGTGGAAAATTAGTTCTCTCCCAAAATTTTGAGAAATCGGGAGATAACTCTGCAACACTAGATCTGGAAATGCCTGCTTGTCAGGTTACCGAAGTCAATTTTGCAAGAAACGGACAAAATACCTTCTCCAAGCTTGAAATATGGTTGATTTGAATTGAAGCACCTAGTTGACTTGTTGAACAATCTTCAATCACCTAAATTCTTGTTAAATCTACATACATAGGTATGCAAACACACATGCAAGAGGGGAAAAATGGTTGAGGGTTAGCAAATAGGGGTTTTCCTTGGTCAAACCCCACTTTGGTAATCAAACCCTTAATAAAATAATGAAATTCAAGAGAAAGATAAACAAATAACATGAAAATTCTATCAACTTACCAACCCTTGTTGATGAAAATCTGAGCTTGTATCAATGGATTCTCCAAAATGCTTGAATAGTGCTTGCTTTGATGTTGTAAGATGCTTGAATGCTTGAATGTGATATGAGATTGAATGCTTCAATGAATGGGGGTTGAAATGGATGTAAAAACACTTATTTATACAATATTGTGCCTTAGTAACCAATTAATACATCATCACAGGATGACATCAAGTGATTTTGAATAACAACTCAAAAGGAAATTTTAAAGTTTTTGAATTTGGAAGCAAGGGGGACTCATTTGCCACCATGGTGAATGGGTCCCACCAAGGACCTGCAAATGGGTGTTTGGAATTATCTTGTATTTAATGTTGTTTGTCAGGATTACATTAAAAAATGTACCTAATTAAGGCTTATAAGGGCATTAAGGGGTCAAATAAAGCATAACAAAGGTGTAAATAGTGAAATCGTGCCTAGAGAAGTGTGAAATCTTGTTACAAGACTTTATAACAGTTCAAAATAGGACTTGATTAGTGATGTAAAGGTTATTTTTAGTTAGATTGTAATAAATAGAGTCTAGAAGAGTGTAGAAATGTCTTACAACACTTCACAACACCTTCACAATAAGTCATTATTTGAATTTTAGTACCTAAATATGCATGTTCAAGCCATGTTACAACATAAAATCAATGCAAAATAGACCAAACATCATGAAGTAAGGTCTAAAAGACCATGAAAATAATGAGGGTCCATTTCTCTATGGTGAATTTATCCGCCACTTTAGTGAGAGGACGAACTTGCTTCAAACTCACACTACAGTAGCCATGAATAACGAGAGGAGGGTTCAAATGTAGTTACATTACCAAGATTAAATACAACAATCAAGAGGGATGATCAAGCCCCCATGATGAAGATCCCATGGAAAACTAAACATAAGAAAAAATGAACACACAAATGTTGAGAATCGAATGAAGTTTCGATCATCTATCCAACTAGTTGTGGATTAGATCTAGGCTAAAAGAGAATGTATACTCACTCTGGGGTGATAGAATTCATTATGGTCTATTGGGTGAGAAGGCCCAAGTATACTCACTCTAGGGCCATGAAAATTCTAATGTCCGCGGTGTGAGAAAGTCCAAAAGAAGAGATACATATACTAGTGGGTATGCACTCACAAACACAAAGGTGGCTATGGGGAAAGTCATGCCACTAGATGGGATTCCTGCTCAACCATATCAAAGTTATACCTCATGATAAATTTTACAAGGTGCCACAAGGAAAATGTCGGTTCGTGCTTCATGAGAAAAGGATAGCTCTGTATGCTTAGAACTCATGAACAAAAAGGCACTTACCAAAGGAATGCAGGTTGTGTTATGCAAGGTGGAAAAAATAAAAAATAAAAAATAAAAAAAATGAAAAAATGTAAAATAGAAAAGTGTAAAATGGGAAAGATGTTCAAAGGAGTCGTGTTAAGTTTATGCAAGGTTAGTCACTTAGGGAACATTGTGTCTAATGTATCCAAGAGAAGACCAATCTAAGAATAATATATTCATAGCTTAGGGGATGCAGTGCATTGCATCAGGCCACCAAGAGGAATGTAATATGCTAAGATAGACCACACTTATGGACATCACACCCAATGTCATCCAAAAAGTGACTAACACATCATATAAATGACAAGGCTACACTAGGAACCAAGAATGCAAATGAATTAATGGTAATGTATGCCCCCCACTTTAAAGGAATTGTGACACACCATTCTATGAGAAATTACTTGAAAGTAGCAAAATAAAGAAAATGCAAATAGAAAATAAGACATGAGAGCCAACTTGGAAATCCCCTATGCCAAGTCACTTTTTTTGAGTAAGCCTATGTTATATCAATGAAAAGGAAAACCAAAAGAAAGGGAGTTGCTCCCAAAAAAGGAACAAACCAAACACAAAAGGGATATATGGATCTGGGGTCAGTATGTTCATTCTCACAATGTTTTTATAAAAGAGATTTGAACTATCATCATTCCCCAAAGCACATAGAACTGGAAGAATGAGACAAAGATTGAAAACAAAAGGAAACGAATCTTCGTTTTGGGTCAACATGGAAGAGACATTGCAATATCAACGATTTGCATCATCCCCAAAAGGAAAACACATGTGAAAAGAAATAAAATTAGAAGGTCAGTGGAAAATAAAAAGCTTTTGGGGAAACATGAAGGAGACATTGTAGTCTCAATGCCTTGTGTCATCCCCAAAAGGAAAACATAAGAGAAAGACAAAAAGAAAATGGGACAGATTGGGTCAACATGGAAGAGACATAGGCCATCTCTATGCTTTGCATCATTCCCAAAAGGAAAACACAAAATGAAAAAGAAAAAGAGAAGGACCTTTTGGGTCAACATGGAAGAGACATAGGACATCTCAATGCTTTGCATCATTTCAAAAAGGAAAACATAAAACAAAAGTGAAAAAGACAAGGTATGACATATAGAAGAAAAGAGGTACAAATAGAAGAAGTTTACGATGAGAGAGAAAACATTGAACACATGATATGGGGAAAAGAATAAGCACATACAATCTAAAAATGAAAAAGGAGCAAGTAATGTGAATGTAAGTCAACCATTAACTAAGTTATTGGTTTCTCAATCTTAAATGGTTAAGTGAAAAAGGAATAACATAGTTAAGAGACAAAGGAAAATGCATTACAAGGACAAGGCTAACAATTTCTTTCTCCCTCAAAGTGTAAAGGCAAGAATGAGCCGAGGTGAGTGATGGAAAAGGATGATGCAATAGTGAGAATAAAGAATTCTATAACTATGGCATGATGATGTGATTCGGTTGCTTTAAGGTATGATGGGGGAACAATTGGTATCAATGAAGTGACACTTATCCAGTATGTCCTTTAACATCCAACATTCTTATGTTCAATGACCAAGAATGGGATGATATTTGCAAAATGGTATGTTAGAATCATTAGGATGAATAACCAACCTATTAATAGGTGGAAAAAGTATAAGACCTTTGTTTAAAAGTAGTTGAAGTATCCTTTCACATTTGGGTGGAGGATGTGTAGGAAACTTGAGTTTCTTTAATTTGTAAGGTTTCTTTCACTTGCAAGATTCTCCTTGTTCATGAATAGGAGGAAGAGGACCCATGGGGATCCTAGCATCCTTGTCATTAGAAGGGGGTAATGGTTGTTCACATGGAAGGAGAGTGTTCAAGTTAGGAGGAACATCAAATAACACTGTACCATCGTCCCGAAGTCTACTAGGTTGAAAAGGAGGTCAATTAAAATGAGAAGGATCTTGATATCCTTTAATCCTGTTATGTTTTCTTTGATTGGTGTTTGTTCAAGAAGTTGGTGAATGCCATGTTCATGTGTTGTGTCACAACCTTGTTTACTGAGGATAGTAAAGCCTTTGACATATGTTTTTGATAAAGGAAAAAATGGGTTTTAGAGGGACTCGAAACCACCAAGTTTACAACAAAAGAAAGAGGACAAAAAAGTCCAATGGAAAGAACAGGCTGCTAAAAAGGAAAATACTAGGAAAAGAAGTAGCCAACCACAAAAGACTAGGAAAGACAATAAAAAAACCAGCTGGGACGCAAGCAAAAAATCCAACAACTAACCCAGAGTCTTCAGAACAAACTCAGTCTCTGCCTCCAGGTCCTACATATCCTAAACCCCTTTCTTGAATGTTTGAATCAACTACAGCATAGGAGGTGCCTTCCTTTTCATATTTGCCTTCATTCTCTTAGAAATCCCATTGTCCTCTTCCTGGCTTTTATCTTTCACCTCTTCCAAGTCAACCACCAAGGACCCCTATTGAGCTTTGTCCAATTTTTTAGTCATAGCATTGATAATGATGGCATTATGTCTTGCCATCCTATTGTTCTATTCAACAATTATCTTCACGGTATTTTTCATTTTTTCCAAATCTATTTCAATCCTTCTATCCTTGCCCACATTGTCCTGGATATCTTTACTGGCACTATGATCTTTACACTCTTTACTAGGCTGTTAGACTTTGCTCTGATTAGTTGGAAGATCGTCTTGTCTGAACTGATGAACCCTTGGGTAACTATTCTATTTCATCTACCTTTTCTAGGATTACTTCTTCCTAGAGTTCTCCTCCCTTTTGGTTTAAGTCTTGGTTCAAATGTTTGGTCCCTAAAATCAATATTTTTTTCTGGATCCTTCTCCAAAATAAGGTGCTCATGGTTGATAACCTTTGTAAATGCGGCTTTCAAATACCCTATAGATGTTTTCTTTGTAAGATGGAGGCAGAGTTAGTGTGTCATATGTTCCTTCATTGTCCTTTTACTGCCTCAATCTAGGAAAAAATAATCATTTATTGGCAACTTTCTTGGGTTTTTCCCTCATTTATTGAAGACTTCTTCCTTCAATGGAAAGCCTTGACTCACAATCCTGTTCTCTAGTTTTTTATGGGATTTCTCTTTCCCTCATGTTGCTTGGGGTCTTTGGAAAGAACGTAACAATAGAATTTACAGAGATAAAGAAGCTTGAGTGGACATTTTTTTTAATAAAATAATCAGATTTCTGAAAGAAAATGTCAACGCTATCTCCCAGAAGGTTAGAAATTATAAGAAAGCGGCTCATTCGTCCTATGATATTATAGTTGCCAAGGAATGGAATATAAGTCTTGATTTTCCTTATGCCCCTAAAAAAGCTAAGAAGGATAGAGAGGGTGTCCACTGGTCTTTTCCGCCTAATGGATGGTTCAAAGCTAATTTCAATGGAGTGGCTAAAGGTAATCTGGGGGTGGCAGTTATGGCAGAGTCATAAGGGACTCCTTTGGAAATTTTCTAGGTGCAACAGCCACTCCTCTAGGTTCCCAAACCAATCACCTGGCCGAGGCTATTGGTGCTTTTCATATTATAAATTTGGCCCAAAGTCTTAATTTTAAAAACCTTTGGCTTGAAGTTGATTCCAAAAATATTATTGTCTTATAGGCAAGTCCCCCCCTCGTGGACAATAAAGTCATGGATTTATGATGCCATATCGACTCTAGCTAAGTTTGACAACATAAAAATTTCACATGCCTATAGAGAAGCCAATGCTGTAGCGGATATATTGCTAATGAAGGGGTTAGGAGTAATGAATAGAGCACTTGGCTAAATTTTAGTGATCTAAGTGTTAATGTTCGAGCTTTATTGAGTTATGATGAATCACATGGGCAAGAGGCATGTCATCTCTTTAATGAGGATAGGATGGAGTTATCACATCACAATTATTAGATTGTATGGGACCGAGCTTAGTTGCTTAGTCTGCAAGGTGGCCTGGCATGCCTTGTGGGTTCTTAGATTTGGTAGGACTAGTTCTAGTAAATATTTCATCTTTTTCTACCCCATTGTGCTTGCCAAGATGGGTGGAGATAGGAAAATAATTGAGCTAGACAGCTTTGAGATGCACGCAAGAAATGCTAAGGCTTGGAATAAAGTTAAAAGTGGGGGGTTACTTCCTTTCCTAGAAAAACTCCATGGTTCCAATCAGGAGGCAACGGATCTTTTTGAGAAAAATTGGGATAATGGGGATCTTACCCTTTTTGGTAGGAAAGTTGAGCTCAACGAAAACCTTATAGCTGAAGTGATGGGAATGTCTACTTATGGGAAAAAGTTTTTCAGGGACAAGGTTTTCTCTATTGAAGCTGCCATTAGATTTCTAAAAAAAGAGAAGGAAAGACTGAAACTGATGAAAATTGCTAACAGCTACTTCGAAGCCGACACCATAAAAGCTCTATGGAGAAAGGTTCTTTGTGTTATCATGGAGTACATAACTGTGGATGGTCACTTCACCAGGGTCTACAGTTATCATTTTTCCTTACTCAACCATTTCCGCTATAAGGTCAGGGTTTTTTTCCCTTACTATCTTCTTTGTTCTTTGAGAAAAAGTTTGGATGACCACAAGAAAAACCCTAGAAGATTCCCCATTTTGCATACTGGCCTGATTAGATTAATTGTTGAACATTACCAAAAAATGCTCGTCCCTGCTAATTTGGAAGCATCCCCTATTTTTGAGGAAGATGATACTAAACCCAGCTACTTGGGGTTTTTTCCCAATTTAAGTCTGGCCAGAATGGTCCTTAGCCCGCCTGCTGCCCAAACTAGTAAGAAAAACCCTAACCCCCTTAATGTGAAAGCTCATGTTGTGCCTAAGTTGGGAAGCCCTTCCCTTAAAACCAGAAGTGTTAATAAGAATCCTCTAGCTAAAAACCTTGTCTTGTACTCTGAAGATTCTCCTGACTCTAAGGAGTCTGTTGATAACAACACTGAGCCCTCTGCCGACCCGTCATTGGATAGAAATGCTAGAATTGGCTCCCCTGTTACTCGTGACCCTGATAATACCTTTTTCAACACTAATAGTGATCCCACTGTGGATGTTTTGGATTTAGCTTGAAATAATGTTGATATCCATTTCACACTTTTGAAATGGACTTTTCATGAAATTAACGAGCTAAAGATAAAAAAATTGGGCCCTTCAAAGTAAACTGAAAGATTTGGGTGCTAAGGTAGCAGCACTTGATAAGAAAGAGGTGGAATGAAGAGAATATGGTGCCAAAAAATATACCCAGTACCAAGCTGGCAAGGACATAAATGTTGAAATTGAGTTGGAGAAAATGAAAAATACTGTCAAAATCATTGTCAAGCAAAACAATCGTATGGCTAGACATAACGCCATCATCATCAATTCCATGACTGAGAAATTGGAAAAAGCTCATCAGGGGTCTTTGGTGGTTGATCTGAAGGAAATCAACAAAAGAAACCAAGAGGAGGATGCTAAAGTTTCTAAGAGAACCAGGGCCAATTTGAAGAGGAAGGCCCCCCCCACTCCACAAATGATTCAAACCTTTAAGAAGGGTGTTTAAGATATGTAGAATCTGGAGGCTGAGACAGAGTCTGTCCTGAAGACTTTGGGTTAATCGCAGCTGGTCTTTTGGTTGGCTTTTCTGCTAGATTTTTTTCTGACCTTCCTGGTCTTTTGTGGGTGGTTGTTGCTTGTTCTGATCTTTTCCTTTTGTGCAGCTAGTTTTTTCTATTGGACTCTTTTCTCCTTTCTTTTCTGTTGTAAACTTTGTGGTTTCGGGTCCCTGTAAAACCCATTTTACCCTTTATCAAAAATAGAGGAATTTTTCCCAAATCAAGGTAGCAAAAGGACAATGAAGAAACAAGTGACATACTGACTCAACTTCCATCTTGCAAAGATAACATCTATTGGGTATTTGAATTCCATGCTTGCAAAGGTTATCAACCACGAGAACTTTATTTTAAAGAAGAATCCAAAAGAAGAGCATTTGACAAATTTTTCTTCAAGGTTTATGGGAGTTTTTGTGACTTTGTGATCATAAAATGGTTGTGAGTTTGCTCATTTTGAGGGACTAGGTCCACTTGAGGGAGAAACCTTAGGTCCTCTATTGATTTCAGGATGTAAGTATGTAAAGTGATTAGGAAGTGCAACAATAGGAAGGTTGTATTGGCTTCTAGATTATCAAGGCATTCATTGTAAAACTTGTTCATGCTATCATCATCTTCTCCAATGATGTCTACTTCACGGGGAGGACAATCATGAGGAGTTGAAGGAGCATGTGGAATTTCAAGGTCATTAGGTTCATAGCCAAAGTCACAATTGGAAATGTCTACCAAGGATTTTAAGGAATTCCATAACTTATTAAAAGAAAATGCCATGACGCAAGTAAACTAAGATGCAATAAATGACTAAAAATAGAGATTCAGGAAATGAAAAAAAAAAAAACTACAGAAGACTGTAATGTAGAAAAATGATAGAAAATGTCTGAAACTACTATGTAAAAAGTGCAGAGGGATTGATTCGCCCACAATAGCGAATGAGTCCCAAGATGATATTTTTTAGTGCTTTTTAGAAATTGTAAAATGATTCTAATACTTCTTAGAATGTAATTAAGGAAACAAAATGTAGATTTTTAGTTTTTTCAAAGATATGCAATGCAAAAATGAAATCTAAACAAAGCTTTCATGACTGAAATATGATAAGTCCAAGAATGTAAACATAAAACAATATCCTAACTTAATGCTTATGAAAATGTAGTCTAAGATGCAAAATGTGAATAAAATCATAAATGCAAAGTGTTCAAAATGCTGGTTCACCAAAATGAACCATAGATTTTTGGCACCAATGCACTTCTTTAGCTCTTTTAGGGTTTTTCACCTAAAAGGAGAGAGGCCGGGAAAAAAATGCTAACTATTTCATTAAAATTATGTTATGTGTAATGTTGTTTAAGCTAAATGAAGTGAAATAAATGCATTTAAGTGATCTATATGACTAATTATGAATGTAAAACTAAGATTTAGGCTATGCTGGAAAACATAATGTGATATACAACAAATGAACTAAGAATGTATAAAATGAAAAACAAAAAAAGAAAGGCTGAATTAGAGTGCACCTGGGAAATATTTGAGGAATCTAGAATGGTCTAAATGTTGTTTAAAATTACTGAAAATCAATAGTGGGACTCATTCACCTAGGGTGGCGAATTAGTCTTACTACTAGTGAAAAACTATTAGAAACAAGTTTCTAATTGTCAGGATCTGGAATCTAACAAAACCTTGATTTTTAGTCTTAAGGTGGCACTCATTCACCACTAGTGGCAAATCAGTCCTCTCCCAAAATTTTGGGAATTCTAGAGACAACTCTACAACACCAAATATGGAAATTTTTGCTTGTCAGGTTCTCGAAGTCAATTCTATAGGAAACATACAAAATACCTTCTCCAAGCTTGAAATATGGTCAATTTGACTTGAAGCACCTATTTGACTTGTTGACCAATCTTCAATAACCTAAATGCTTGTTAAATTGGCATACATAGGTCTACAAACACACATACAAGAGGGGAAAATAGTTGAGGGTTAGGAAATAGGCATATGCCTTGGTAAAACCCCACTTTGGTAATCAAACCCTTAATAGAATAATGAAATGCAAGAGAATGATAAACAAATAACATCTAGATGTTATCAACTTACCAAACCCTTGTTGATGAAAATCTGAAGTTATATCAATGGATGCTCCAAAATGTTTCAATAATACTTTCTTTGATGTTGTAAGATGCTTGAATGCTTGAATGTGATATGAGACTGAATGCTTGAATGAATGGGGATAGAAATTGATGTAAAAACACTTATTTACACAATCTTTTGCCTTAGTAACCCATTAATACCTCATCACGGGTCGACATCAAGTGATTTTGAATAAAAAATTGAAAGGAAATTTTAAAAATTTTGAATTTGGAGCCAAGGGGGACTCATTTGTCACCCATGGCAAATGGGTCCCACCTAGGACTTGAAAATGGGTGTTAGGAATTATCATGTATTTAATGTTGTTTTTCGGGCTTACATTCAAAAATGCACTTAATTAAGGCATATAAGGGCATAAAGGGGTCAAATAAAGCATAAGAAAGGTGTAAATAGTGAAATTGTGCCTAGAAAAGCGTAAAATCTTGTTACAAGACTTTACAACACTTCAAAATAGGACTTGATTAGTGATGAAAAGGTGATTTTTAGGTGGATTATAATGAATAGAGTCTAGAAGAGTGTAGAAATGTCTTACAACACTTCATAACACCTTCACAAGATGTCATTTTTTAAATTTTAGTATCTAAATATGCATGTTCAAGCCATGTTATGACTTAAAATCTGAGAAAAATAGACCAAACATCATGAAGCAAGGTCTAAAAGACCATGAAAGTGATAAGGGTCCATTTTTCTATGGTGCAGAAACTAGTTCTAATATGGCACCATTTTAATCTTAGTGTTGTCTCGACCAAATTTTAGTAGTAGATTATCTCCATTAAAGTCTATCGGAGCCCTTAAAATAGTCCACATGGAAATTTACCACTCGCTTGTTGAGAAATGGGAGGTATAAGTAGGCCCCTCATGAGAAGGCAAGGAGCAGGCAGGATTGACCTACATCACCCACCATACACCATCAATCTCTATCCTCATAAAGAATACATCATCTCCAATGCTTGGCAGGTCCCTCAATGAACCAACAGGTGTCAATTTCCCACTAGCCTATATGAGTACTTCACCATAGTTTGTAGAATACATAGGCACACAAGGAAAGACTAAGATGAATACAAGTGTTGTGATATCAGTCATTGATCATTCTTTAAGCTCTTCCTGCTGACCCTTTGGAACAAATGGACCCACCGCAAGATATGGCATGTGACATCTGTTCACCAGCCTACTTGATTATTTTAATGAAGAATGAAATGGAATGGGTGCATGGAAAATTATCGAGATTGGCTTGCAATGATGCAACGATTAGTGTAGAGCTTAATTTTTATACATGTGATAAATGTTAGTCTTAAAAGGGGGGCCACTTACTAGGAAGATGATGGTTAGGGACATGAAGACATGGATTAAGACCCTTAACGAATACTAAAACCTGATCATAGACTTAGGAAAAATTTTCACGAAGGATTACATTTTAAAATGACCACGAGCATCATCCAATATCATTAGGATTTAGGGGCTAGTAAATGAATGAACTTGATGGCACGAGTCACAACTCAAACAGTTGGGAACTTGCATCATAAGGCCAACAACAAAATAGAATGCCAGTTTGGATATTCAGACTCAAAGGTTAATTTGGAAGGGTTTTGACGAAACAAACCCTAAAAAAATGATGAGGAACATAGCCCTAAGCCCACAACAAAGGTCTAAGCCAAATATTGTAAGATTTTAAAATAGACCAAGAAAAATTTTGAGGTGTTCCAACAGAAACACTTTTAAACATGTATTTTGAAGGCTCAATTTTATAAATTAATGTATGTGATTAATATTTTTTCATAAAATTGATTTGAAAACAACATGATGAGAGAAATACATATTAATTTTGTATACATTTATTGAGATGTATTGGCATGATTATTCATTGTAGTATTTTTGTCCCTAATCCATAATTCTTTAAATATTAGAATAAATAAATCATTAAATTAAAAATTATTTGAATTACTACAATATTTATCTATACCACTAATAGTAGGAGAACTAGAGGTGTTCTAGATATGTAGCTCATTGTGATTATTTGAAAATATATAATATAATACTCTTTTGTTGAATAAAATATAAATTATATATCTAATAAATATATTTGTTTGAATATAAATTCTTTCTTTTATTTCAAATAATTTTTGTCATCTTATAAGGGCTTTCGCAACTTTGAGCATCTATTGGAGATAGGTTAGATGTCACAAGATTCTATTAGCTACCTTTTTATAGGAGCATAACCATAGTGTTTTTCAGTTAACATGAAAAATTAATAAATTATTTCACACAATAGTTTGAGGATATAGCTACATTCTCTAGTAAAAAATTTATAGCTATAATAATTATTTATTTCTCTTGAATTCTAAATTTCTTTATTTTTTAGAGAGTGTCATTAACTCAAGTTCTAAAAACTAATTAGGATTAAATTTCTACATATAGTAGATCAAGATATGAAGTCACCTAACTAAAAAATATTTGTGGAATATTGAACTTTCCTAAGACATAAAAGAGTAATGGGAGGCTCTCATAAATTGTTTTCAATAACAACACATAATCTTAAAGTTCTAGTCAACCAAAAACTATTTGATTTAAAATTATTATAAGGTGAGAGAATTATAGGTCGTGTTTTAAAAACAAAAAGTCTTTTGTGAATCAACTTATAAGTACTTGAGCACCTATACATAAATATAATCCAATTTAAGTTGTATTACTCAAAAGTATGACACTAATGTTTGGTAACATGGTATCTATGTTGGGGAACATCTACCAACACAAAGTCTAGGAAGCATGCCTATGAAACCTTGAAGAAGAAAGTTGTTTAAAGAATAGTGGGAAAAATCCAATATAGAATTTTCTTGTACTATATTCCAAGAGAAAAAATCCCAGTGGATCAAGTTCTAGTCCTGTAAAAAGGACAAAGCAATGCCTTCATTGTGAAGAGAAAGGAAGTGATGCCTGGGATTGTGTAGAAAGGGTTCTAGAAATAATTATAATTATAGTAACTCATATTGATAAAGAAGTAATCATTGTTAATAACACTATTAATTTTTCCAATGAAGAAATCATTCAATTATTTTAATAAATGTTAGTGATATGTTAAGATTGTCAAAACACATTTTAAATTAATACTATCATATTTACTTCTATATTTATAATAATTTGTTGCGCTTCTTTTAAATTATATAAGGTAATTATCATTTGTTAAATAAAGTACAATAATTTTGTCAAATTTATCATTCTATAAGGTCTACTTTTATTTTATAATGATGTCGCAGGGACCTTATATAAAATACTTGACTATTTTAGTTAGATGCTTCTAATAAGAGATGATGTCTATTTTAAATAGGAGATACCAATATGTTCTATACACTATCAAGAGCTCTATAGAGTATTTGAGGTCCTAGAACAAAAATATGGTCTAGTATTTTTCCAAGAAAGAGTTAAGAATGATTAGATCCTCATTTCTACAAACACATAACTTGTTTTCCATATCTTTTTTTAAGTGGAAAGGTTGTTCCATCCACCACATAAAATACTTAATTTCATTTTTTTCCAATCCAAGTAATAAGATTCTAAAAATAAAAAATAAATGATCACATTATTATAATTAATTGTATAAACTGAAACATTCATGGACAGAATTTAAATCAATTAATGAGAACCAAAAAAAAAAAGAAAAAAACAATTTAAAAAGACAAATGATGCCAAAAGAAAAGAGGTACCGTGCAATCATATTTTTATATTATATTTATTGCACACATTAACCACTCAGTACTTAATACATTATTGCTGTACTTGAATATTATTTAGGACAGGTAAGACACAAATTTTGGAGGCAAGTCCAAGGAGAAAGAAATACATTTGATCTCCCTGCTTGGATTTATTTAAATTAAATGCCACCAAGTTATTTACTTATTATAATGATCAGTATTTTAGCTGAACGCCAGCATCATAGAGAGCTCCAGCTTTCCAATTAGAGGGTATGAGATTTGGAGCATAAATCCATTGTCCCCCTGACAGTTGAAATCGAAGAGCCAGATTGCCCTGGGTAGGTGACATTACTATGTCCCACACACCTCCATAACTTCTCCGCATTGCTTTCCAATCAGAAGTTTTCTCCTGCCATTACACCCTCAGTTGTCAAGCTAAATAATAATATAGAGATAAATTTGCACTGTAATTTATGATTTTGTTCTGTATACCTGAGAAATGTCAACAGCCACTACATCTCTTTCACCCCCTTGGTACAACAACACCAAAGATAGATAATAGGGGTTATTACTGCTCTTGTTAATCTTGAACCAGATGTTGTGGCCTAGATAGTTGCAAGCAACTCTGACATATTGCAGTCAGCATCGGCATCAGATTGTAATAGTTATATTTAAGAATATAACAAACGATGTAGTGTTAAAAGCTCTAGTCTTACCGTGTGTACTGAATGTCAACAACACCCAAAGCTTTAAGTTCCTTATCTTTCCCCTGCCTGGCCATAGTTTCGAAAGCATGAGGACTCATAATGAAATCAGTTCGATCGCCTTCTCCATGATCTGTGACCACTAGTGTTACTCCACTACTTATTTTTGCATCTCACCTATTTAACAATCAACATCACTCAGCACTCCAATGTATTGTAGCTTAATTCAAAATATACTAATAATATGGTTTAAGTGCATTAGTCACCTGATAGCAAGCGCCACATCCAGCCCCATTTCTATATAAAAACTGACTTGCTGCAGCAACATCTCCACCCATGATGTCTCTCCCATAGTCACCATATCCACAGGCGCCACCTACATATTCATATTAAGCTTTCTTATATCTTATTCATATATTAAGAGAGTTAAAACTAAATCATAAAGCGACATATAATGTTAGAATGTATTACTGGCCGGGCTTAAGTGTCACACACTAAGCTTTGACTGCTAGTATGGACGAGCGGTGGGGCCCCCTCTTAACCGGTCATTCCCGTGCCATTTTAACTTTTGCCGAGAGGCCTTTCCCGTTAACGTGTTTTTTTGTTTTTTCCGTTCCCGTTGGCGACCGCCGTTTGGAAGGATCCATCTGCCGTTACCGTTCGCCGTTCCCGGTTTACAAGGTTGCTGTCCGCGGAAGCAGGGTTTTGACGGGCCGCAGCACGTGAACTGTTCGCAGGGATTCCTTAAAGAAATGTGATCTCATGGAATGCCAGGATTGCAGGATATACACAAAATGGATTTATTTAAAAAGACTTTGCCAGACTCTGAAACCTTTGCCAGCAGCCTCCCTGCCTGTGCGAAATGGGACGTTTGGAACAGGGTATGGACATCCGTTGAAGGGTGAAGAACAGACGGTTTTGGCCGAGGGTTTTTGTTAGATGTTGTTGTTGCAGCTATCCTGGTAGACATGTATGCAAAATGTGGAAGGATAGACAAGGCCCCGTGAACGGTTTAACAGAATACCTCTAAGAAATGTGGTCTCATGGATTGCCATGATTGCATATGCAGAAGCATAGACAAGGCATGTGAATTGTTAAACAGAATGCCTCGAAGTAACGTGTTCTCATGGAATGTCATGATTGCAGGATATTCACAAAACAGATTGCAACTCACCTGGTAGACATGTAGCTTCAATCATATATTTAAGATCCAATAAATCTTTTGTAAAATGGTTGCACAGTCATGAACACAACCTTCACGTATGGCAGGAACATAGATGCTTAATTTCTTCAATTGAATGCACCTTATCAGATCATAGATATGATGTTGAAAATTTGAGATAAAAAGATATATGCATGGTATATTTTTAGTCATTTTGTCAAAAAAATCATTGACAATAATCCTAAACAGAATACTGGCATTCATTTAAAAACTATAGTTGGAAGGTAAAGTGTATTTGAATCTCTGAGTCAAGTTCACATAAGAGATAATATAACAGGAAAATAACAATTAAACATGAAACTCCCTCTCTGGTTTCCCATTGAAAAGATTCAGAAATCAACTTAAAAATAAAACTAGTAATCCATGATTTATTCAGTTGCATTTCTGATGAAAAATTATTTTTCTCAGAGCTGCAGTTACACTTCCGTTACTCATCATTAATATGAACTACTTGCTTGCCAAGATTTTTACCATGAAACAGCCCCACAAAAGCTGCTGGTGCATTTTCAAGTCCTTCAACAATATCTTCAATGTAAGCTATCTTCCCTTGTTTGATATAATTCATCACATTCTCAAGAAACTGAGGGTACAAGTGCAGGTAATCAGACTGAAGGAAGCCTTCCAGCCTTATGCGCTTAGGGATAACCATACTTATGTATTGTATGCCTTGCTTATTCTGAAAACTCTTTTGAGAGATCATACCACAAACAACAATACGACCATGGACTGTCATGTTTCTAAGTACTGCATCAAGCATGCCACCTCCCACATTGTCAAAATAGATATCAATTCCTTTTGGAAAATACCTGATGATAATGATCGTCAGTTAATCAATTCATCAAGGAAGTAGAGAAAAATGAGGCAGTTTTCAATCACAGTTCAAAAGTAAATGTGATGGAACAATTCAAAAGTAAATGTGATGGAATTGTAGGCATATGGCAAATTCACCATCATTGATGGAAAATTCACCCCAACAATTCACGGCTGGAAAATTCACCATTAGGACAATTCACCACCTGAAAAATTAATTGCATGGCGATGAATTGTTGGTGGCGGTGAATTGTTGACAGTGAATTTTCCATCAGTGAATTGCTGGCGGTGAATTTTCCTAGAGCCGGAATTGTAAGTTGTCAAATATGTCATTATAAGATGTTGAGGGTTGTCTAATAAGGGTCCTAATGTTAAATTAATCTTGCACTATTTTAAGTGAATGTCATGTTTAAGGTTAAGGCTTGATTGAATTGTATTTAGCCTCTATGTCCTATCAATTGTTAGCAATGAGTATGTTTGATTGATATGGCTGGGAAGTCTTGGCATCCTGTATACCCCATACTCTAGAGGCTATATTAGACAGACATAGAATATAATCAAGCCAATATTATCTTAGATCATATGAGCTAATTAACATTTAGGATGACCACTTAATATCTTATTATTAGGTTAATTGTATGAGCTTAAGTCTTGCATTCATCATTAACCTTCAACCATGATAAATTAAAATAAATAAATATTTTTGTTATATGTTAAGCTACTTGATCATAGTTATTATTATAAATAAATTAGTCAAATGTGAAGTCATAGATATTTGTTATATCTACCTAAATTAAACAGTGGTATGGGGCTTAAAAAATTAATTTTCCAGGGTGCCTCTCTTGGTGGTTGTGAGCCTTGGAAATTTTTGTTAAGAAACAATATTTAGGGTGGTTTTTGTAATGGTAAACTATTTTAAAAAGATATTGGTTCAATGATTTTTGGCTCCATTTGGAAAGCTTGAAAGCTAGGAAATATGTCGTAGATTGGAATGTTAAGGATATAAAATTATGATCATTTTTTTCTAATTTAGGTCTATATGGTAGTCTATAGAATTTGATGGGAAAACCCTTGCTTTACATTGAGGATGTTTAATTCTTAAATACTTTAATAAAGGTATTAAGTTATTGGATACATTATCAACGAAAACAAGATTGTCCTATGGGTTTATCTTAAGAGTTTGTTTGATTTACCTAATACTTATAAAAATTATTATATCTTAATTATTTATGCTATTGATTTTGATCATTTAGTGCTAGAAATTAATTATAATCTAAAAATAAATCAATTCAAAATGAAGAATAGATGATGCCATCAAAATTTTCATAATTTTTTGATAACTTGTTAAAAAAATTACTAAATTTAAACTTCATATGCAAAAGTTATAAACATTCAACGTTTTGAAACAAAGTACACACTTTAAAAAATTCTACTTGATCATTGATGCACAATCTATTAAATTATTTAGTCTACTACAAGAAAATCTTTGAATTAGTTTTCTAATGCCTATAAGTAATAAAATATTTGATAAGTGAGTCAAACATTAAACTCATTTTATTGGAAGGTAGTTATTTTAAAAAATTAAAAGGGACTTGGGGAATGTCTTTAGCCCCTTTTGGCCTAGTTCTTGGTCACCAATATGACTAGGGGATAGATGCAAAATTCTAAAAAGGGGTCAAATGCTTAGTTTTATCCCCTTGTGACTAGGGATGGAGCCTATGTGACCGAGGGCTAGGCATGGCTTTAAAAGAGCCCACATACTCATTCTGTCAAACCACCATCCCTTAAAATATTCAATGAATGACAGTTGTGTATATTTAAAGTCTTCAATAAATTTGTGAACCTCATTCCTTACAGAATCCCCATCTATTGAACGATGCATAATATATCCAAGTCTATCAAACATCTCTTGTCTGTCTACATTATCTTTGACCTTTGCGATCAAGTTCTTCAACCACACATGTCTAACATGCCAAGAGCATAGATTTACATCACATTGAAACAGTTCTCTACATCATGAATAATTTTACTCAATATTTAATATTTTTACACGTGATGTATTAAAATATTTACAAAAACGTACAAAGTTTTAATGAAAAATAAAACACCTGATAGCTTTGATCGAAGTAGCTGCATCATCCACCACGAATGTGTTTAGTCTCCAATCAATATTCTTCAAGTGAACCCGTTGGAGAAGAATGTGCATCCAATATGCAATATCATATGCACAAGACCTGGACATAATGATCCACGCCACAGGCACCCCCATATGCTTCGAATCGAATGGAAGAATTGTATACAATTGAAACTATCATATGACATAAGATACAATATATCAATACTATTTTTTATTTGATTGTAAACATTTTCAATTCAAAACTACTAAAGAATACACAATGTACCTTCATTGCATTAGTACCAAATGTAGAATCCATGGCCAATATGTTGTTGTGGCCATATTGAAGCATCCAGTCAAGTTGCTCTAGTAATTGAATTCCCAGAACAAATGGGATTTTCCCATCTCCATCAATAGCAATGGCACTATACTCTTGATATGCAAACCACTTTTCAGGGTTTGCCAAAACCCATTGTTGCACTAAAAGAGCATCATTACTATCAAACATGTAACTTGATATCTCAATTTTGCGATCAATATTTGCAATGTCATCCATGGTAAGAAAATCATCCCTAGAAGATTGACCGTCAAACATGGTCATCTTCTCATGCACCATTTCCTTAATTTTTTTATGCACTGCATCTGCAGGCATGCCAAGCAATAATAATGACTCCACCCATTGATGTAATTGTTTGCTAATATATGGTGCAAAGAAGGACCTTGTTCCCAAAAACTCATTTATTTAACTGTGACAAGGTATGCCTTCATTGTCCACATGTTCAACTTGGTGGTACCATATCAAAATATGGTTTGGCCTACAAACCATGATTTGTATACTAAAATGATAGGTACAACCATGTTGTGTATGTTTACGACCAGGTCTACTACCTTTTCCTAATTTGGGAACTGAGGAAGGATCAAAAGGTGTTGCATCTTTTTCCCTATAGTCATATGGTCCATATGCACACCAATACCTATAGAAATCATAAATAATCTTCAAACTATTAATAAATACGGTTGATAAATTATTAGAGACAATCTTGCACTGCACAATAGTAAGTATAAACATTTGTAGTTAGCATATGATTCTTACATGTATTTCAAATGACTATTAATCCTAGGTTTTGTATTGGAAGTGGGTTCCCTTTTGTGACTCTTGTAAAATTGAGTTGGGTAGGAGTCCCTTGAAATCTCTCCCTCAATAAAGTCATTTAATCTATCATCCTCAATCCAAGCTGAAAGCAACTGTGAGCCTTTAAGGATATATGTCTCCCATGACAGGTCTTTGTAGGAGAACTTCCCCCTAGGGGGGTGTTGAACGTGTTTTTCTATGATGTGAGACCAATCAACATCCATCTAGTAGATAAAAAAAAATGTTAGAATCTAACTAAAAATGTCCACACATGATATAACACACTTGGTAGAAATTCTATACATGTTTGATAACCATTCAAAACATGTAGAGGTTAAATTATTTCAATTATGCCCATTGTCAAAATTAGAGGTAAAGATCCTAAGGATATCGAATGTTGATGCTGGCAATGATTATAAAAGTGAAATCAATAATGAATATTAAAATTTAATATGACATGATTTGGTTAATTTCAATATAAAAACAAACACAATAGGATTTGTATGGATATTAAATTTTAGTAACCTGTCATAAAATGACTTTTCTTTCATTCGAATAGAAATTTTGACTTATGGATAATAGTAGACATGTTCAAAATAATCTAAAGGCTTCTAGAAAGCCCTAGTTAGCCATTCATATTAGATATTTCATGTGTTTATGATTTTGGAAGGTCTTTCAAGTCCATGTGCTCTTCACAAAGTACATGTATGATTTTCTAAGAGCCTTCCATATGTGTCAGAGCTTGTCTCCACTACTTGCAATTTCATTTCATGGTTATGGGTTAGAGATGAAATGATTCTTGTCATGAATGTGTTTATGAGTGTTAAAATTAGTTTTTAACAATTTCCTTGTTTTGTGCTTGGAAAGAAAGTTAGATCAAATGTATTAATGGGTTTGAATTTGTCAAGGAAAGTTCTCATGAATGGGTTTTGATTGCTTCTTATTTAGTTATGTGCATTTGTATGTTTAATCCTAATCCCTCAAGTTTAATCTCACATAATTGTGGCAAAGATGATTGAAATTAGAGAATTTGAGTGTTGAGATTGTAATCATGGTAATTTTATGCTATGTTACTATCGTTCATACATTAGAAAAATCTCTAGGAACTCACCATGAGACTAACCCCTAAAAACTCTCACAAAACCATTAAATAGTTTGGGAAATAGCTTGGAAGTTATTCTAGAGTACCTACAACCTTTACAAGCCCTCCTTGAAGCATTGAAACTCTTTATTATATTTCAAAATAACATTTGGTTCTAATATTTTTAAATCTAAAGGATGACAAGAAGGTAGTTTATAATGAAGGTTTGAACAAAGACAATTGGATGTATGATGTACCTTGAATGCACCATTAGTAACCCTCACCTAACTATCATGACAAAGCAATACTTTGTCTAGTAGGAGTTCTAAACCTTAGGAAAGCCATATATGAGGAAATTAATTGATGCCTAACACCTACAACAAGGTTCAACACATGTGATGTATGATACCAAACTCCCTCTATAGTTGTTCCATTTAAGAGAAAATATATTTTTACTATGTGTAATTGGTGTTGGAATATGGAAATGTTTTTAAAACATCTTTTTTGTCTTGATATTTTAAGAAATCAAGAAAGAATAAGTTGTAGATGCATACCTCTTCAACCATTGGCAAAGATAGAATTACAAGGGCTTAATTTTTGTTAGATTCCTAAAAAACTTATATCATTTTAGTATCATGATTTATTTTTTGATTTTATTGAGTGTGAAATTACAAACTAGCCTTTTTCTAGATGATAAGGCCCTCATATCAGTAATGAAGGATGCCAAGACATAATAATATTCATGATTGTTATGTACCTTAGAGCATAGACTTGTAGCTCATTTTATCATTGATTGCTATAAAAACATCCTAAATAATATTACAAGAAAGGAAGGAAGTTGGGTTGTTAGCCAATACCATAATACTACTATGGATAGTCCTTTCCTTCTAAGGAAGTCCCTGAGTCACATGGTATCATTGAAATCTATGAGAAATTTATGATAAAATTTGGAAGACATATAAATGAGGACAATTACATGAGTGATGACAATCATGGTATTAGAAAGACAATGAAGGGACTCCATTCAATGAGTTCTAATGCATTATCCTTATACAAACTACACAATACAATATCCCAATTATATTGTATAACCATAATCATAATAGACACAACTACTCATATGGTCATGACAATCACCACTATCCTTAATCTTAGAAATAATATTATCGTATGTTGCATTATATGTGTCTTCTCAAGTCAAAAGCATCATGGTAACCAATAATATTCAAGAAGTATACAAATTATTATGGAGCTACTATAATGTCTTACCTTATTAAGGGGAGATTTGTATTATCAGTATCAATGATAATCATGGTACTTGAGACCTTGCTACCCTCAAACTCTAACATTGACCTCTAGATATTTTGATAATCATTATTACCTCAATGACTACCATAAATAAGAGAGGTATTATCATGATGAATTCCATGCACCTAGTCATACATAGGACAATCATCTCCATTAATAATCTCATACCATTGAAGCATTGTCATCAAGGTCTCAATATTTTATTCATAAAGACTACCATAAAGATGGGAGAATCTATTTAAATACAAAATCTTGTCAAACATATAAAGTAAATTGTCACCAAGGAAGGAGATAGTCATTGCAACATAACACTTTGGCATAGTCACTCCATTGTGGCAAGAACCTGTGCACATGCAATTTTTGAGTAACCACTTTCAACTAAATCCTACAATCTTGAGAAATGATATCTTCATTTTAGTACTCAAAAAATCATAATTTTCACATTTGAAAAAAAACAAAATAGGGTTGAGATAAATTTAAATCACTACAAGTAAATGACATATCTTGAAATCAAAGAAGAAAAGAAAATAATTAATTTATCTTTCATAAAGCCTATTTTTTTTTTACCTTCAAACAAGATGATACTCTAAAATGAAGTATTCTACTCTCTTCACAATTTCTCCTATTCAATTGTAAAACTATATTTTTAGTATTGGTATATTTCTTTCCTCTCTACTAGGCAAGGCACACCCTTCTTATTAAATAGATCAAACAATCCACTTTTGTGTCAAATGTTAATTTCTAGAGATAAAATAAATAGTAATATTAATAGTTAAACCAAAAAAAAAAATAGTAGAGAGAAATATGAATAGATCAAACAACCCACATTTTCAGCTTTCTTATAACCCTAAAAGACTTGTGGTACTCCATGGCTTCTCTTGTGATTTCATGTGATGTCTTGTCCTCGCTATTCCATGACTTTTTATGTATTTCCTTGCTTGCATTGCACATATAAACTACCCTCACCAATAGAGACAGATTGGGTGCCACATTTATGTTTTGAATGGAGTAGATAGTTTTTGGTAGGTAGGAGACTCTAATTGTGACTGTTGGATGGGTCGGAGAAGGACTATTTAGATAACTTCTTTAGTATTTTAAAATATATTAAATTTTTCTTTGGTTTAAATAGATGCTTGTAAAATTGATCTTTACACTTGTGGAATTGATTATGTGTATAAAATTAAAATTAGATTGATGGAGATCAATTACTAAGGAATTTTTAAATTTATCAAATTTTCCTCACCTCATTGTACCTAGATGTTTGAAGTGAGATTGTGTTTATAGACACCATGTAGGAGCTTGTTACACAAGGATTTATTCTCTTATAATCAAGCCCCTAGGTGGACTAATTCAGTGGCTTTGAATAATGATTTAAGGCAATAAGAAAGTATGTAGTATGCCTTGAATGATGGCGTAGCCTAATGAATGCTCTCATGATTATCCTAGATAATCAAAATGAATTATGATTAGTCCTTGAAAACATCATGTGCTAGTGTGCAATTTGAAATTGTCCTTTAGTTTACATATAATGACTAGTAAGGGAGGGAAACATTGGCCCACATTCAAAAAAATGAATTAAAAGAAAAGTACACTCAAATACACAACCATCACACACATTTAAAAGGGATGAGAAGGTTGAGAAAATCAATGTTTTTGGATAGAATGTTCTCACAAACTTATTTTTATGTAAAAGAGTTTGAAAAGCCCTATAAATTTATGATACAATATAGCAATTTTTTGAAATTTTAAGATTTCCTTTCAAGATTTCACTTTTAGATATCCCTTACATAATTTTTTTTATATTTATTTTACTAAGATTTCTTTAATAATTATTCAATCTATATAAATTATTCTTCCATTTATTTAAATTCAAATACTAACCAATTTATTGGTGTTCTAAAGGCTCTTCCATTTAAGGTTCCAAGGATATGAAGCCATTCTATGTAATTTTGAATGACTATTATTATATGAAAACCCTAGCAAAGTCAATAAAGTTACCCATTGGATTTAAGCACACTCCCTAGTTGCAAAAAGCGAACAAGGACCCGAAGCTATAGCCATCTTTACTAAATATCACATCTCTACTTATATAACACTTGTTTCATACTTACTAGATCATAAAAGATTTATGTTTTATTTTTGATCTATATCCAAGGAAAATGTATTTTGTCTTTATGGTTAAACATAGTATTTTTTCTTTTGGTATGCATACACAAGAAACACATTCAAACAACCTCAAATAGTCAACTTTTGACTTAATTCGAAACCACTATTATTCTAAAGACACTCCTATAAATGCTTTTGTAAGACTCATATTTAGAATATGTACTATTATATATACTAGTCCTATCTACAAACTTTGATCCAATTTTTTAATTTCATCATACTTCTTTTCATTTTGAAAATGGTCATATTATTTTTTTTGGAAACTTCATTTTGTTGTAGGGTGTACAAAGTACTAAATTCTCTTGATTTCATGATTTTTGTAAAAATCTAAATATATATTTGATTTATGTTCAACTCTATTATCTAGTGTGATTAAATTAATGTAAGTATCACTCTAATATTCAACCAACCTCTAAAGCCTATAAACTAATTAAATAGTATTGATTTATTATGTAGGAAGTATGCCCAAGTTTTTTTTGAGTACTTATAATAAAAGTTAGAAAATATTTTGACTTGTTCAAAGAATTTTTTTTCTATGAAACCAAATATATAAGAAATACCTCAAGCTATTTTTTAACTCTTATTAATTTATCAATTAAAATTTATTTTTCAACAATACACTATTCACACTCTCCTTTTGTATCTTCAATGAAAGGAAATCCTTCAATCATTAATATTTTTCTAGGCAAAGGTAAATGACTAAAACAAAGATGGCTATATCTTTGCTACTAGATTTTGCTTTAGTTAATTTCACTAGTTTTTAATGCTTTATTTCCTTGGGTGAAATAGAGAAAAGACATTCTATCACCTACAATTTATATTCTTGCAACATCTAAATTACTTTTTAAAATTATATCTAGTTATGCACTCATCTTCATTAAAAGCCACTTAATAATTTTGTTATAATATTTTTCTAACAAATAACAACTTCTTTTTAAGTGATGGAACTACTAACGTTGTGTTGATATTCTTTACATCACAATTTTTAGAGCTATAAATGTAATAGTATTTTAAGTGATTTTACTTTAGTTAGTTCACTAGTTTTTAATGCTTTATTTCTTCGAATGAAATAGAGAGTACACATCCTATCACCTACAATATATATTCTTGTAACATCTAAATTACTTTTTAAAATTATATCTGATTGTGCACTCATCTTCATTAATATCCACTTGATAATTTTGTTATAACATTTTTCTAACAAATAACTTCTTTTTAAGTGATAGAACTACTAGTGTTTTATTGATGTGCTTTACCTCATATTTTTTGGTTTCATGAGATTGATTATCTCAAAATGTCAATATTTTTTTCTTTTCTTTTCATTTAAATTGATGAACAAATTCTTATTATATTACATACAAGAAGAACACCCAAAATAAATGTAATGCAATATTCTCACTTTTTTTCATTGAAATATAAAATAAAAAATATATTGTCTATCTTCAATAGTATTATAAACATTCATTTTTCCCATTTCAAATTGTTTATTGGAAGATTTTAATTCAAAGTGACCAAACTTATTAGAATGAAACCATTGGACAATTATTATCTTTCACATTATTCCTATGTCTCCCTCTTTTTTTGAAGGTACTACTTCTACCTCTAAACTATTACCTCTTCCTTGAATTTTTTAGATTCACCTTTAGGCTCATTTTCCTTATTGTTAAGTCATCTCTAGATTCACTTTTCTTTGCTTCTTGGAAAACTTGTTTCTTTTACCTCTTAGGCTTTCTTTAGAGGAACATTTTTGTTTTTAGCCTTTTCATAACTCTCATCCTTTATTTGATAGTAAAATAAAAATTACTTAACTCATTTGTTTTTATAGTTTTGATATCTATAGAAATTTCTACAAAATAAACTACATCATAAAATTCAAGAATAAATTTTCTTAAAATTTCTCCATATCATGTTTGTTAGTCACATCTTCACCTAAAATCTTCATTTAACTATTTAGTCCTTCCACTTCTATCAAGAAGTCATTAACTATTGATTTTTTCTTAGAATGAACATTGCCACATATCATAGGAAATATTATTTGATTAATTATATCTTGAATAGAAAAATAAAGCTTCATTAATTTTTTTCACGTGTTTTATCCTTCATTTTTCATTATGTGAATCATCTAATGGATTTTCATTTGTTTGTTATACAAATCTTAGCTGTATAATTTCTTAAAAAACTTTATTTTATTAAGATATCTCATTTAAAGATGAGAAGTAACATGCTAGATATCACATTCCCTACAATAGGGGAGAGGACCCAGTAGTTGTGTACCCTAACTTCGCGCTTCTAATTATCCTACGTGGAAATTTCAAATCACTCCCAATTTTTTACAGCAGCTTATTTTGCAAGTCCCCTACTTATAACTAAGGTTTTAGGGCCACATCATCAAATATGATGCCATATCAGCATGCTTTTTGTCAAGGTGTCCAAAAAGGCCCAAAAAAAAGTGAGACCAATACTTGTGAATTCACAGCATGTTTTATTGAGCGTTGATGGGGAATCACATGATTGGTTGCTTTTTAGATCAAAGGAATACATTTTGTTTAATTATGGGTAGTCATCATCAACACTAACAACTTTAAAGTCACAACTATTGGTCCAATATTGATAAAAACATTGGGCATTATATAAACAACTACTATCACAACTATTGAAACATGCTCAGGTACTGGGTCCTCTCCCCTATATGCTATGATAAAAATGAACACAATAATCTAAAAGCATAACACAAAACCTTAAAAAGATACTTATCTTATAAAATAAAACCTAAAAAATAAAATCTTTATATTATTTTATCTTACTGTTAACCTTTTTAATGAGCCAAGATATTGAGAACTTTTCTATGATTTCGAATCAGAAGCTTTTCCAGAAGAAGAAAAAAAAAAAAAAAAAACTCTCTCAACTAAACCTTGCCTTTTATACAACAACTGGATCTCTCTGCAGATTTTAGCAAATATATTAACTTTACCATAAAAAAATATATATATAATATTTCAAAAAAATCAAAACAGAAAATCAATAAACACTATAGTAAGAAAATCAGCCCGTAATAAAGAAGATTAGGCGAAAACGGGAAAAATAAATTACTAGAAAGTGGGTGCTAAACTCTTACCTTTTACAAATGGGTGACAAAGGGTCTCAAAAATTCCCCATGATACCAAAAAAAGGGCACTGCGATTCTATAAAACAAAACATACAAATTACAGTGTAAAGACATTCTGTGCAATTAATATTCTCTAATTTCAGTAAATATTGAGCTATTTTTAATATTGAGAATGTTTGTAATGCTTTTACCTATTGTAATTACACTAAGCTTTGAGCAGCAACAGAGGAGAGGCGTTACGGAGGAGTGAGGCAGTGAGGCAGAGGCTGTGTGGTAAATGGGCTGCAATAGAGGGATAAAATAGCGCCCAAAATTTTGACGCGGGAAATGGGGGTCGTTGGAGGCAAACAGAGCAGCAATAAATCCGTGGTTGGACACAAACGAAACAGGGATAAATTTTTCACCGTAGAAGTAACGGCGACGGGAAAAAGTTTTGGGGAAAAGTAAAAAGGCAGATTACCGGTTAAGAGTGGGCCCCACGGCACGTCCACACTAAGCAGTCAAAGCTTAGTGTGTGACATTTAAGCCGGGCGTGTATTACTGGAAGTTCCTAAGCCATCTGGAGTTCCGTAATAAGCTGCCCGTGAATCTGTGAATTGGGAAGTGGAGTAACCAGTGCTGACCAGCATTTCCAGCACTATTAGCAGCGCAAATAATATGACAGAGCGAGGATAAGCCATTAGTACACAGAGGGATAAGAAACTAAATTCAACTGTAACAAAACCTGAGTAGTATTACTGGACTACCAGAGAGTGGAATGAAATCCATTGAGGTTTCGATATTGTATTTATAGACAAATGAGTGAGCTCGAGCCTCTAGTTTTAATAAAAAACTGCATCTTGTTTTGTGTTTTAGGGATAAGCTATAATGCCCACCTACTACGATTTGCATTTGACCATCTCTGTATACGTGGAAGAGGCTGACACAAATTAAATATTCCAAATTCCATATACAGTTTGCAAAAATGTAGTTTGGTTATTCCTTCTTCTCCTTTGTAATGCGTCAACAATGCTTCCATCACTTACCTGGCTTTTTCTTTATACTTCCAGCTAAATATGATTCACCTAATCATGACATAAGGTATATAATCGTCTCTAGGCAAGATAAACCTTGAAAAATTTAAAAGAAACACATGATATTCAATTTATTCATGTCATCGCGTCCTTGGTTTCAGTGGATTGTACCATGTGCTCCCTGGTTTACACAATCTAGTTTGAGTAATGTATTTATATTTCAATTTATTTGTAATGATTGTTATTGTATTTATATATTTGAAGAACTTTCCTAGTTGTCCTAGGATTTATAATAAAATTATGACATTTTAAAAATATATCTAATTTATTTTATTTATGAATTATTCATTTGAATGTTTTACATTTAATATAAAAATTCAAATTTTAAAATTGATATATAATAACAGATTGTTTCAGAAAATATAGATAAAATAAAGTTACATTAATAGATATATATTTTACTAAAATACATAAAAGTCATTTAAAGGAAATCACAAAAAAATTGTCAAAATTGTAATGTAATTGTTTTGATTTTGTTAAATATGTGGTCATTATCTATTTTATAAACAAATTGAAGTCATTCCCATGAAGATGTTTGCTACTAAAATTGAGATGTATTTTTCCACTTATTACGGATATCACAAAGAATTATTGTTGAAACTTGTATGTGTTTTAGACACAAAAACATAATCAATTGTGTAAGAGGAATAATTCTAACATCATTTAGTCTTCTCTCTATCATCTTTAGGGTAATCAACATGTTGAGTGTGGTAACCAAAACCTAGTGAACATCAACATAAGGAATTTAGGGGAAAACAAAAGAAGATAGGATGACAAATTGAAGCTTGTTGTTTTTGTTTATAGAATTACTCTCATGAAAAATATAGCAAAAATCCCTTTCAATATTTTTTTTATATGTGATGAGTTTAATACTACTCATATGCTAGAATGCCAATATATGAAATTCTATAACAAAGTTGTGAAATTTGAGATGGCGTATTCACTCAAAGGATCAGTTATTTATTTGAGTTGGATATAATTTATTTTAAACAAACTTGGTTGTTTCTTTATTGACATTTAGGCTTATTTTATGGTCGTATTGTTTAAAGGTCTAATGTAAATCCCATTTCTTTTCCTTGTGCTCTTTTATTCTAATTTCCTATTGATTTTTTTTGGTAATTGAGTATAACTTAAGTGGAATTTTCGTATTCATGTAATGACTAAGAACCAATAATTTTACTTTATCTCATTATAAAATCTTATATAAAAGTTGGCATGGAAAACCACAACAACACATAAGACACCTAAACCAATGCATCAACAATTTCAACACAAGTAAAAAAAAAACCACTTTTATGAATAAGTCACCGTTAAGAATTGACAATCTAGTATAAATTTTCCTATATGAGAAAGATAAAATATATACTATCTTTGTCCATTGATGCAAGGAATATAATGATAGTGTTACTTGCTTCATTATACATTCAAGCATGCCATCATAAAAAACCATAGAGATGTGGGAAAATCATCCATTAAATATGATTTCATACTCAAGAGCTTGCTCAATTAGCAAATATTAGGTCTAGTTAAATAAAACTCTCAACGAGTGTAATTTACACACCATAGCACAAACCAAGCATAATAACTATGAGTTAGGTATATTAGTAAACTGACAACTGCCCACATTGAAAAATGGATAAAAAATGATAAATATGATAGTATGATGCATACTATAACATCCAACACTAGAAATAGGTCGAAGAGGTAGAAAAATGACAATTGATCATAACAAAAATTCCAAAATGCGGCTGAGGAGATCAATATCTATGAAAATGTCTAAAGGACTACCAAAAATAAGATTCCAAATCTAATCCTTAAGCATATATATCCTTCATGAAAATTTACCAAAATAGTGTAGAAAGTGTGCACTATAGAAAGGTTCTAGACTATAATGCACTTTTTGATACCAACATATTTTTCAACACCAATGCACTTGGATGAAGTTAGTGTACCTTGAGGACAATATAATACCTACATGGTAATCCTTCAATTATGTTTTAGTCCTACACTCATATTATAGTCAATTATATATCAATCATGTCTTAACGAAGGGTAAGTTCACCAAGATGGTTCCCAAAAAGGGGGCTTAAGTGGCTACTTCTTTTCTAAAATTAGGAAATACTGACCTTGGACGTGAAATTGAGGATAGCTACACTCAAAATTTTGAGATGTAACAAAAACAAGGATCGAAGTGCTCCGAGTATACTTTCTAAAGTACTAATTTATTTTGAAAATGGTTGAGATTAAAGGGTTCAAAAGAGGGATGTACATAAATTGTTTTTTTTTTGTCAAATAAAATAACATAGCAGCTCTTGTACGACCCTAGCACAGTGAAATTTTTTGTAGTATTTTTAAAATCACTACAGTCAGAAGTTAGCTAACAATATCTAGTTGATGCATGATTTTTCTAAAAAAAATTTAATGAATATTTGATGTTTTACTAATTTTCTAAGTGGGCACTTCCTAAAAAGTAGAATTTTAGCCGTGCTCCCCCTACAAATTTTGGAAAGTAATAGATTTTCTTTTTATTTTTATATTTTTAAAATTTGCAGAATGGAGTCTAGTTTCTAAAAATGTAATTGATTTGAAATTTTGATGAACAGTTAATTTATAATGAAAAAACACCAAACACTGCTTTTTGACCAAAACCAGACATACAAACAAAAGAAATTATGGATTAAAGGCTTAACATTTTTGTAAAGTGAAAAAAATTACATTGTTGGAAAGCTAAGAGAGAACCTAACATTACCCATATGTTCAATTTTTTGTCTATATTGAACCAAATGCAATCCTGACGGTGAGCACAAACCCGA
>VDFB02105785.1:458374492-458471660 GCA_007258455.2 Sequoia sempervirens
ATTATATATTCCCTCATGAATGAAGGTGTGAACTCCAAGGAACCCCAATCATCATCTGCTAATTTTGACACTATTTCCATCTCTTGTTTTTCCTCTGTGATAGGCTCTATATTTCATGTTGGAATTAATGTTTTTAGAAGAATGGGGTAAATGCAAGAAGATGAGTACACAAAACGTGGAAGTTTTTCCCTTAGGAAAAAAAAAATTGGCTTGCAAAAAATGGGATCCCGTTTTTAAAAAGCGAGATCACATTTTTAAAAAATGGGATCACGTTTAGCTTCAAGATCCTATTTTTTAAAATCGGGATCCTGTTTAGCTTTGGGATCTCGAGCCTAAATTTAAAAAATGGGATCCCATTTCCGTTTTGAAAACTTTCCATTTTTGGAAAAAATTTAAAACGAGATCCTAGTTTGAAATATTTCCAAAAATAGAAAAATCCAAAAATGGCAAGTTTGCAAAACAAGATCCCATTTTGAAAACTTTCCATTTTTGTAAAGTTTTCAAAACAAGATCGGGATCCCATTTTGAAAACTTTCTGAAAATGGAAACTTTCCATTTTTAGCAAATTTCAAAATGGGATCCCATTTTACAAAACAAGATCTCGTTTCGTAGAACCATATAAAACGAGATCCCATTTTTTAAAATATGAATTTTTGGTTAGGTTTTTGGCTTATTTTATGGTTCGAGAAATGGCTTGGGGACCCAAACCTAAGCTTTGGACTTGGTTTGACCTGCAACTTGAAGGTCATGTTAATGTCACAGGAAAATAGTGACTTTGGACATATGTTTGAAGACTTATTTTGCCGATGTTTTTTATGAAATTAAAACCCATTATAGATGAGACAGTGCAAATTCCAAATATGTAAGTTTTTTACAATTTAATTTTTTTTAATTTTTCAATTAATTTCTAATGAAACTGGTCCATAAACTTAAATTATTAGGGTTTTTTGTATTTTGATAACTTTTTTTAAAAAATATATTAACATACTTTAGACAATTCTTTTCAATTTTAAAAGAAAATCAAAATATGATAAGTTTAGTCCATCTTATGTGTTGTACATGACGATTTTTCAAAACGACAAATATGGCTAGTAAAAATTTAATAAAAAAAAAGTCAATAAAAAATTACAAAAAAATTATTGAAAACGTACTTTAGTGAGTCACAAATATTTTCCCAAAAGGATTTACAAAAATACAATAATTTAGGTGAAAATATGGATGTTGTACATGTGCATGGTATGGTAAAAAAAATTGACTTTTAAATAGTGTTTTTTTAGAAATGCCTATTGAAACTCAATTTGTACCATCTGGGTATTGAAATAAATTACATATTTCGAAACTAGACTTTGAATACTAAATTTTATGATTAGGGATTGTTTTCAAGATTTTGTCTCTAAGTACTTAAAATTTTAAGGTCAAATGTGACACATTCTGAAAATCAGGGAAAACGCTTCCATTTTTTGGCCAAAAAGTGGACTCAACTTCTTGTACACACCCACTGGTAGTTCCCCTTTCAATTTGCAAGAAACTTTCATGCTCAGGGTTCATTTCAATTTGATATACTTTATTCTTATAAACATACTTAATAATGCGATGAAGAGTCAAAGGAACAACATGCATCTCATGAATCCATGTCTTCTTAAAAGAAGATTGTATGAAATTTCATGAGGCATATCATGGATAGAAGTTTGTAATTTATCCTTTCTAACTAAAATGGGTAAGGTAATCACACTGAGCAGTTGCTTTCCTACATTATCAAATCCATGAGTTGATAGGGAATCAGGTTTTATTTGTGATTTATCTACTCCCAACTTATCTAAAAGATGTACACTACACACAGCCAAAGCTGAGCCATTATCAACAAGTGTCCTTTTTATTCCCTTGGTATTGTATGTAGCTATTATCATGAATGCATCATATCTCTTTCATGTTTCCAAGGGAGGGAGCTCATGTTGGTGAAAGGTAATGTCTACATTAACTATATTCATTCCTTGTATTAGAGTTGTCATATTGTTTGCATTTGTACTAGGAGAAACCACAACTTGTTGCAAAGTCGTTTGAAGCATGGTTTGGTAACTAGGTGAAACTTGAATAAGATCCCATAAGAAAATCTTAGCCAAAGTAATCTTAAGTTGCTTAACAAGGTCATATTCCTTTCCACTATGTGATGGTAAATGAGGAGCACTAGGCAACATATGATTCAGTAATGGTAATGAAATAGGAGTTGGTTGAGGTTGTCTATTATTCCTTGTGTTGAATGTGCGAGCAAAAATTTTATAATTCAATTGTTGTGATACATTCTCTTCGGGTGCATCAAACATAAGGAAAACTTTGTTTGAAGGTTGAGTTTTATTTGAAGGTGAATAAAAGTATAAGTTGAGGTTGAATAACATTTACTTTATTTTACTTAGACTTAGTTGAACAAGTCTTAGTGGATGAACCTTGCAAGAGGAAGTCCTCAAAGGCTTCATCTAACATGTCAAAGTCACCACGATTGAAAGGTTTGTGTTTGTTAATAGGTTGAGTTTGGGTAACATTTACTTCACATAGGTAATGTTTGTTTGAACAAACCTTAGTGGATGAACCTTGCGAGGTGAAGTCCTCAAGGGCTTTGTTTAATATCTCAAGGGCATCATGACTAAAATGCTTGAGGTTTAAGATAACTTTGAAAAAGGGTGTTAACATGCTTAAGTACGCATACATCTATGCACGTTTAAGTTTAATGTTTTTTGTTTTATGTTTTGATTTTCTAATGAATGAAGTCTACAACAAAAAATACGAAAATCTAATGAGCTATCTTTCTTAAGAAAATGTAAACATAAACTATGAAAATGCATAAAATAGTAAATTTGCAAATTGAAACAACAAACTAACTACAACAAACAAAAGCACATAAATGTAATGTTAAACACCAAAAGCTGTAATCTCAAACTGTAAGGGACTAAGACACCACGTAGGGCATCTTGCTCCTCTTGATGAAATTCAAAGATTCAAGACACTGGAACAGATAACACAAAACTTAGATAGGATTCTAGATCAAAAACCCTGAGAGGGACTAAGATGCCAGTAAGGGCATTTTAGTCCCAGTAAAGGTTTTTTTTCAAAAAAATAGTAAGATCTAAGTTGATAATAGTGTCTGCAGGTTGTCTACCCAAGGACTTGATGTTTGGAAAGAAGAAATAGTGCAAATGGATGTAAAGAAAAGCAACTAATGACAAGTAATTGAATGCAATATTTGGATGCAATTTTTTAATTTTCTATGCAATGACAATGTTTCTAAATGCAATTAAGATAATGAACAATGTGATTTTTAGTTTTTCAATGAGATGAAATGATGCAATAAAGTGAAGTTGCAACCTATATGCACTTTCACTAATGCAATATGCAATGCAAGAATGAATGCAATCTAGATCTAAGGACTTTAATGGACTCCAAATCATAAATGAAATGGATGCTCACAAGTCGGGTTCACCAAAATGATTGGTTGAAAAATGGATACCTTAGAGATATCACTCTTTCTCCACTAATCATTCACTAATGTACTAGGAATCCTAATTGGATTGAGTAGACCAACCTCACAAGGTGACTCAATTCATAATGAGGGGACCTAGGAGGAGGTTCTTTAATCTTTAAGGGTTTCACCACTAGGCAAACGCTTGGAAAAGACAAACAAGCATTTAACCTACAAACCATAGTTATGCAAGCTAAATAAAGAGTGCAAATGATGAAATTATGCAATAGCAAGGTAGGATGTGTGTACCTAGGAAGTATGGAGATGATGTGAGGATTCCAAAAATACAAAGAAGCTATCAAAATATGCTAGGGAAGAAAAAGACACCCAAGATGGCGTATTAGTCCTGCTGTCGTTTTTTGAGGAAAATGTAGAGACTTCGGATCTTGAAAAATCTCTAAAAAATATGTCTAGGAGGACTAAGACGCCCAAGATGGCGTATTACTCCCATTCTAAATTTCAAGAATTTTTGAGTGTGGTCCCAAAACTTAAGATCTGTACTTCCTTCTTCACTAATTCCTCATATCTAAATTTGTAAAAATACCTGCAGAACAAAGGAATTTGGATTGATTGTTTATGGGGGTTTTCCTTGGTCAAACCCCTTGTTTAGTAATTAAACCTTGATGAAAAAGCATAGATTTGAAAATTGAAATATGTGTGTGCCCTAATCTTAAGTGTGTCTAAGATTATGCAAGCTAGGTGTTGATGATGTTTTCTGCACAGCAACAACTCAAACAGAATATGATATCCTATCTCTCTTGAAAGGTAAATCTCTATCAGCAAGCCTCAAGAGATAACCCCAAGGTCTCTAATGTCAGGTCTTGACAATGCATAAACAACTCAGTGATAAATGTGAAAATGCTGGTAATCACAAAGGGACCTTACTACAAGCAAAGACTGAATCATGAATTTATCAGATCTGGCAATGTAATGATACTTCAATCCTAAATCTAATCCAAATAATAAAGAAATAACAAAAGGTTAGGGTTTCAAAGAGATATCTAAATTTTACTACTCCCAAGATTAACAATGCAAATGATGAAATACTTGAAATGTACCAATCCCTCATAAACTAATTCCTACTTGACCAAGATAAATCTACAATCTCACAGAAATAGTGCAATCTTCTAAGGTAATTAATATTCTCAGATCGTGAACATTCATCCAAGACAAGCCTAAGGCAATTGAAATGAATAAACTTCCACAATCAAACTAAGCACAATGAATATACGATCCAGGCTAACTTTACACAGCAACTAATAGTCAGCTAGCTGCAAAAAATATGGACCCGGATTGCTGCAAACACTTCAAGCATCAAATCATGAACACCATTGAATCAAATCTAACATACATCTAATAACCTTGAGCAATTTGAAAGATAGAATCATAAGAACCATGCAAGATAATTCAACACAAAAGAGATCACCAGAAAAATCACAATGCCCTTCAATTATATTGAATCATCCAATTTCAGCAACAATTCTAATGTTCTGTTACAACACTTGCTCCAAAATTGACTAACTCCTAACCCTAATTCTTACTTTACTACCCTAATTGCTTCCAAAACCTATCTTCAGCGACTTCTACTAATAATCCCCCTTTACAAATGAGGCGAAATACCATATTTATAGAAAACCCTAGAACATGTTGGCCCATTATAGATTTTACAATAATAAAAAAAAAGCCCAGACAGGTCGGGCAAGAGAAATTTGAAATAAGATAAGATATGCATTAAATGCATGGGACTCATCCAAGTCGGCCTGGGATTTAAAATGTAACTCGATCCAATGCATGTGAAGCACAATTCCCAATGCAATCGATCATTAACTGGCCCCTTCATCCTTGTCTTAGTTTATCTGGTATCTTGAGGAAAATACTCTCCAAGTTGGCCACAGGTGAATTAATAAATGCCTTAAATCCTCCTTCAATTGAATTAAACCCAGCTTGCACTCAGCAAAAACCAGCATCAATAAAATCTCATCAATAATATATTCAAATAAATCTAAGAAAAAATTGAAATCCCGTGAAAAATCGTTAATGCAAAATTTCTACACAGTTTGGGATTTTCACCCCTCCGTGGAATCCAAGCCAGAAGGGATTTTCGAGAAAATTCGGACCAGGTGGATTCTAGCGAGAACAAAAAACATTCAAAAAATATCCAGAAAATGAAGGGGCAACGGGATTTCGAGAAAATACAGAGGGAGCAAAAATCCACGAAGTAGGAAAAACTCTGGATTTTCAGGAAAATGCAACAGTAAAGAAAATCGGGAAAATCTGGAGGAACAGGAAAATCCCGAAGTTGAGGGAAAACCCAAATTTCACAGCCCTTCACACAATTTCCCTCAAATTGATCGAAGATCACAAATTTGAGGACCCAGGCTCAAAAGAAAAATCATTCATTAATGGATCTAGACTTAGAATTCACTGAAGGGCAATTCGATCAGTATCGGTGATGGCTCGAAAGTCGTAACCCTAAATTTTAACCATGAACGCACAGAGCAAGCCATGAAATGCCCAAACACACAAGAATTCAGACTCCAAGCAAGAAATCTCGTTGAAGCACAACAGGATTGAACATCCCAACCCAGGAGAATGCAAATGAGAAAGCACAATAGCAAGAAAATATCCAATGATCGACCAAATGCAACTCGTACAACAAAATCCAGAAACCCGATAGTAGGACGGAAATCCGGAAAAATTTGGCCCAGGCAGAATTCCGCGAAGGCTAGAAATTCTTGAACAACAATGTTAAAACCGACTTGCCAGAGTTTGGATGAAATCTGGGAAAATCCAGATGGACCGGAAAATCCTGAACCAGTGCAAAACCCGGATTTCGCCCAAAAGTTAATTTTTTCAATATGAAACTTGGGGAAAATACTTGGGCAAGCAAGATAAACATATTAAGCACATACCAAGGCAATTCAAATCCACAAAATCTAGGGGCTAAAGCATCAAAAACCCAAGCAAAAGAGGGTCCCTGCTTTTAGCGGGGCGTGTGTGCAAAAATTGCACAACAAATGGTGACTCTGCTGGGAAAATGCTCCAGAGCATTTGATGATAGACAGAAATCAAGAACCCAGAATCTCTAGTTTCGATCTCACTATTAGACAAACAAACCAAAATGCAAGATTAAAGAATCAGAACCAAAGGCAGACTAAACCTTCCATAGACAGAAAATCCAAGTGTGTGCAAATGAGTTCATTTCCTTCCTTGGGCTACTGCAGAAACCAAGCTCAGTCAAGACAGGCTACGTAAAGATTCTAACTTCAAAAGCAACCTGGATAGAGCCTCGCCGCCAGTCAGGCGTCTATAGCCCCGACAAGGTTATCATTGTGACTCTCTCGAACATAGCTCTACTGCTAGCCAGGTGTCCATAGCCCCGATAGAGATATTCAGATACCCCTGATAAGTTGAATTCATTCTTTTGATTCTCAATATTTCACTTTTCTTTTCTTTTGATAATCTTTTCTTTTTACTTTTTCATTTCAACCTGTGAACAATGAAGTTCACACTCCGGGTTGAGAACCACAGTGGCACTGAAGCAGAAATAAGATTTTTCACCTTATAAGACCTCACAAGGATCCTACCACAACCTTAGGATTTTTAAGATGTATAAAAGATATAAGATTTCAGAATACTTAAAATTCAAATCAAACCAGTGACCCATCCTCCTTAAATCAAACATTTAGACTACATGACGATAACAAAGATCTCAACCATCCTTTCAAGACATAGGATTAAAGTTCATCAAGGAAATACTCAGAACAGTCCTAGATAACGAAATGGTTGTTGTGAAAGTGGACACTTCCCCAACCAAAAAGAAAAAAACCCATGCCAGAGAGGCAAAGAAACAACCAAAACAATAGCCAAAGCAAACCTAAACTAACCAAAACAGACTAATTATAAAGAAATCTATCCTAACTATGTACAAAATACTCATAACAACTCATCATCAGACAAGGTGAACTAAGACCCACACCCATACGGTTCATCAATGCATGGACAAGTAACAACGTAATGGTAACAGTCCTCAAAAATGCAAATTTATCTTTATACTAGCAAAATACACCTCAAAAAGGCAACATTCAAATTCAACCTCATAATCAAGAACAATTAATAATTGGGGCAATTCATTGAAACCATGATCAGTCCATATGCAAGTTGTCTTCCCTAAATTACCATAATCAAATTCATAAATTTTAGAATTGTTTGCAAGAAATAACCTGATTTTGTACTATTGTAGACTAAATGTGGTATCCAGTATCCTGCACTTGTAAAAAGTTGATATCTATGTTATCAGGAGATCTCAATCGATGATGCAATATCCCTCTCGCGCTTGTGACATGCAAAACAGGGTTAGAATCCTTAATGAACAACTCAGGGTGAAGATCAAATTGAACAGGTTCAAAAGTATAAACATGGAACTTTTCACCTATTTGCATTTCATCATGAGGTATCAATGATGAATGTGCAGAAGTATTGTCCTGTACAACAAATTTCTCAACAGGATATTCATCAGAAGGCATCACAGACTGATCTTTAAACAAATTTTCTCCTACAACAGTGTGATCCAATTCATCAATGATGGCTACAACATTACTTTCTCTAACATCATTCAAGTTTTCCTGCATATCAATATGAACCACATTAGCTATCTCACCATTGATGCATAAAGTTTGTAAATTTTTAGTGCTTAATTCAACAAACGACAGAGGAAAAGCAGAATTTGATAAATGAGAGAACTCCTTGAATTCTTCCTCTGTTGGCATTGGCTCTGGGTCTGGATTGCAACTGTAACCCTCAGGAAAAGCAGCTTCTTTACCCACAATATTAGATCCCACAATTTGGTCCAGGGGAAATTCATTAGCAAGTTGTTGAGGCTCCTCAATCAAAAGCTCAACCTCCTCCAGGACTGCCTCAGCATTAACTGCCATGACCTTCTCCGATCCAATGCCAGTTGACTCTTCTACTAGACATTCACCAGTTGCTTGTTGAAATTCTTTCATTGGAGGAAGCCTACTCTCTATAATTTGATGTATATCCTCTATATGATCCGACAACCACACTTGCTCTTTTACCTCTGTTGATTCTACCACAACTTCAGCACTGTTAGATTTATGGATAGGCATATCATGTAACATGAGGATTTCCTCAGTCTCCCATCCTTGAGGGTCAATAGTGAATACATAATTTCCCAAGCTTGTTTCAGACATGAATATCTCCTTAAAATTATTTGTATCAACATGGCCTGAAGTACCCTTTTGTTCAGGAAGCATATCCTTTTCAAGAGACCCTAGTACTGCATCCCTAATGGTAGAATCCCTTAACAACTCATGAGCAGAGAGGTTGACTTTGACTTTATTGAGTTCTTCTACCACACACTCTCCTATTTTCTTTGCAGTCATGGTAGAACAGTTGTCCTCAGAGCTAACTATCAATTCATCCCTGTTACTTTCAATGCTTCCTCCTTTATTAGCATTAGACTATCCTCCATTTATGAAATATTGAGTAGGCACATGATGGAATACTTGAACTTCTTCAGTTGTATACTCTTCTTCATCTAATGGGCCATTGTCATTTTCCTCATTATCTCCAAAAAATTGAGCTATAGATTCTCCACTGTATACATACCCTGTTTCAACACCTTTATCCTGTTCTTCTTCTAGTTCATTCTCTTCACCTCTTGGAAATGGGACATGATTCACCACCATGACTGATATGTCATAAGGATTAGATGGTACTATCTCCAGCCCACTCGAACTATTGCTGGCATGTTGAACCTTCTGTTGGAAAATAGATGCAACAGTCTAGAATTCTTGATAGTCTGACTTAGAATGCCGATTAGTACTATGAAGCCTACACCATCCTGAAAGAGCTATTTTTTCCAGATAGACTCCACTAGATTTCTCCTAATTGTTCAGCTGATCTGGAGATGTTAGTACTTCTCCATTATTAGGAGGTGGTGGTTTCCTTCCATGATCTCTATCAAGATGTTGTCCTCTGTCAAAGTTCTGCCCCTGAGCCTGCATCATATCCCTGTTGCTTTGATCATAATTGGACTGAATCTCCCTTTGGGCTACCTAGGATTGACTATTCTGATACCTTAGGTAGGTGACTTTAGTGTTCAACTTCTCAACTAGCTCTGTGAGTGCATCCAACCTCTCCTTGTTTGCACTGTTTGATGGAGGAACAATACCAGCTGAATTCTACATATAAACAGTATGTGACCCATGGTTTAAACATTGACTAAATATCTCAGAGCTCTACAAATAACTAGGTATATTAGCTTGTTGATGAAAGAATGCAGGCTGGTTCATATCTAGAGGGTAATTTGGCATGAATGCGGCTTGACAGGGATGACCTGAGTATGAAACCAAGGGTAATTGAGGGATTGAACTCATCATAGGTGTTTGGTTAGCCAAGGGTCTAGACAAGTGCTATCTCAAATCCATACTCACTTTAACAGCCACATCATAAGCTTCAAATAAGCTACCAGGAGGGTTTTCTTTCCATTTGATGAAAGTAGATGTTAAACTATCCAAAGCCTCATAATAAACCTCCTTGGCAGAGGCATCGTCTACAACATAAGGGGATTGTAGCCTACCATAAGCCCTATGAAATCTATTATTGAAAGCCACTATTGGTTCATTTTCCTCCCTCTTGACTCTAGTAAACTGCAGAAGTAACTCATTAGCACTGATTGGGATTTTAAATTTTAGTAAAAACGCAGTCTCCAACTGAAGCCAAGTAGTGATAGATCCAGCAGGAAGATGGTTATACCAACAAAATGTCTCATTCCAAAGGGAATATGGGAAAATTCTACATGCAACATCCTCGTGATTAATTCCCCTATCCTTAAGGGTAGTCTTAAAAATCCTAATATGCTCCTCTGTAGTCCTTTTGGGATCATTAATGTGAAACTTAGAGCAGAACAACTTAGGGTTTTTAGGCATAGGATTGTATTGGTTGAAAGATAAGGGAGATGGATTATGTGCTAAGAAAGCCATTGGTGGAGGTGGGGGGTGGTAGAGGTTGATTTATGACTGGTTGAGGTTGTTGAATGGGGACGACGTCAAAATCAGATGAAGATGGACTTGATGAAGATGGGGATGATGGGGATGATGGAAGTGGTCAGGTGGATGATGATTCTTCCCTTCTGCTGATCCTTCTTGACCTAGTAGGGGCTTGCAATTCTTGAAATTCTTCCTCTCCTGTAGCAGATCTGGTTCTTCTTCTAAATCTCTCACGAGAGATAGCATTCAAAAATTGATCCAGCTTGCTTATTCAGGCCCTCCTTCTAGAGCCAATCTATTGATGATGTTTTTTGCACATCAACAACTCAGACAGAATATGATATCTTATCTCTCTTGAAAGGTAAATCTCTATTAGCAAGCCTCAAGAGATAACCCCAAGGTCTCTAATGTCAGGTCTTGACAATGCATAAACAACTCAGTGATAAATGTGAAAATGTTGGTAATCACAAAGGGACCTTACTACAAGCAAAGACTGAATCATGAATTTATCAGATCTGGCAATGTAATGATACTTCAATCCTAAATCTAATCCAAATAATAAAGAAATCACAAAAGGTTAGGGTTTCAAAGAGATATCTAAATTTTACTACTCCTAATGCAAATGATGAAATACTTGGAATGGACCAATCCCTCATAAACTAATTCCTACTTGACCAAGATAAATCTACAATATCACAGAAACAGTGCAATCGCCTAAGGTAATAAAGATTTTCAGATCATGAACATTCATCCAAGACAACCCTAAGGCAATTGAAATAAATAAACTTCCACAATCAAACTAAACGCAATGAATATACGGTCCAAGATAACTTTGCAAAGCAACTAACAGTCAGCTAGCTACAGAAAGTATGGACCTGAGATTGCTGCAAACACTTCAAGCATCAAATCATGAACACCATTGAATTAGATCTAACATACATCTAATAACCTTGAGCAATTTGAAAGATAGAATCATAAGAACCATGCAAGATAATTCAACACAAAATAAATCACTAGAAAAATCACAATGCCCTTCAATTGTATTGAATCATCCAATTTCAGCAACAATTCTAATGTTCTATTACAGCACTTGCTCCAGAATCGACTAACTCCTAACCCTAATTCTTACTTTACTACCCTAATTGCTTCCAAGAACTATTTTGAGCGACTTCTACTAATAATCCCCCTTTACAAATGAGGTGAAATGCCATATTTATAGAAAGCCCCAGAACATGTCAGCCCATTATAGATTTTATAATAATAAAAAAAGCCTAAACAAGTCAGCCAAAAAAAATATGAAATAAGATAAGATATGCATTAAATGCATGGGACTCATCCAGGTCAGCCTGGGATTTAAAATGTAACTTGATCCAATGCATGTGAAGCACAATTCCCAATGCAATCAATCATTAATTGGCCCCTTCATCCCTGTCTTAATTTATCTGGTATCTTGAGGAAAATACTCTCCAGGTCGGCCACAAGTGAATTAATAAATGCCTTAAATCCTCCTTCAATCGAATTAAACCCAGCTTGCACTTAGCAAAAACCAGCATCAATAAATTCAATCATCAATAATATATTCAAATAAACCCAAGAAAAATTTGAAATCCCGTGAAAAATCATTAGTGCAAAATTTCTACACAGTTCAGGATTTTCACCTCTCCGCAGAATCTAGGCCAGAAGGGATTTTCAGGAAAATTCGGACCAGGCAGATTCTAGCGAGAACAAACAACATTAAAAAAAATCCGGAAAATGAACGGGCAATGGGATTTCAGGAAAATCCGGAGGGAGCGAAAATTTGTGAAGTAGGGAAAACTCCAGATTTTCGGGAAAATGCAATAGTGAAGAAAATTGAGAAAATCGGGAGGAACAGGAAAATCCTAAAACTGGGGGAAAACCCGGATTTCACGGCCCTTCACACAATTTCGCTCAAATTGATCGAAGATCACAAATTTGAGGACCTAGGCTCAAAAGCAAAATCATTCATTAATGGATCTAGACTTAGAATTCACTCAAGGGCAATTTGATCGGTATCGGTGATGGCTCGAAAGTCGTAACCCTAAATTTTAACCATGAATGCATAGAGCAAGCCATGAAATGCCCAAACACATAGGAATTCGGACTCCAAGCAAGAAATCTCATCGAAGCACAACAGGATTGAACATCCAAACCTAGGAGAACGCAAATGAGAAAGCACAACAGCAAGAAAATCTCCAAAGATCAACCAAATGCAACTCGTACAACAAAATCCGGAAACCCGACAGCAGGACGGAAATCCAAAAAAATCCGGCCCAAGCGGAATTCCGCGAAGGCCAAAAATTCCTGAACAACAATGTTAAAACTGACTTGCCGGAGTTTGGATGAAATCCAGGAAAATCCGGATGGACTGGAAAATCCCGAACAAGTGCAAAACCCGGATTTAGCCCAAAAGTTAAGTTTTTCAATATGAAACTTGGGAAAAATACTTGGGAAAGCAAGATAAACATATTAAGCACACACCAAAGCAATTGAAATCCACAAAATTCAGGGGCTAAAGCATCAAAAACTCGAGCAAAAGAGGGTCCCTGCTTTTAGCGAGGCATGTGTGCAAAAACTGCACAACACTAGGATATGAGGAAACCTTATTCAAATGTGTCAGAATAAGATTCTTAAAATGTGAATGTAAATGACCTATAAAGGAGATCTCTAGTCACCCTAACAAGTCACAAACATGAAATGTACCTTCCTTAGGTAGAAAATAGAACAATAATGGAAGACATGGAATCAATCAAGAAACAAGTCTTTAGGCTTGCTTAAATGGCTAGTTGCATCTCCAAACTAGAATCTCGCATGATCCACAATAGGTATCCATTACTAATCCTTGGAAATGCTAGATCTTGACTTGAAAATAGACTTCAAAAACCTACAAAAACACTAGAAGGCTGCACCAAGACTTTGAATCTTCCTTCAACTTGCTCAAATTATGTCTCTTGCTCAAAACTTATCTCAACTCATGTCATCTTATATGAAAATGGGTGTGAATTTTACTTTTATAAGCATTTCTACCTAATAACTCGATTATTGGATCTCAAAGAGTGAAAAAAGGTCAAATAAATTAAAATATTTTCATTTCTTGCTCTTAATTCCTAAAAAAAAAGCCCCAGAGACTAAGACGCCCTAGGTGGCGTCTTGGTGCCACAAGGCTTAATTTTCCAATTTTGAAGGTGGGTCACCAAGATTGATGATTGCTTATGGCTTTTCGTCAAGTTTAAAGCTGCAATATGCCTCGAGGTGCACAAAAAAGGGGTCTTAGGGGCCCATAACAAGTGACCTAAATGGAAATTAATGCAAGGGCTGCTAAAATAAGTTCAAATTAAATGTGAAAATGCAAAGTTATGCATTTTTCTACACTACAGATGTAATAAGTTATTGTTCCAAATTATCTTATAAATCTCTTGTACTAAATATAATTTGCATGAGGTGTGTCATAAATTGTATTAGTGAAATTAATTTCTTCCTCAATGTAATTAATTAGTCTTCCTCGATGTAATTAGTCATGATAGTCAAGCAATTACTTTTCCAACTAAAGTTTATAATTGAATGAATAATTGTTGCCTTTCTCATCAAGCACGTGAATTTGAAACATTTTTTTTGTAAACTAGTTAGATAAATGTGGTAAAAATTTGGAGTTTTTGTCCTATCCTTAGCGAAGTATTTAGTATAGTAAATTGGGAACTATATATAGCTAGAAGAGAACAATATAAAGACATAGACATCTCATTAGAATGTCCCGTCTCAAGAAATAGATCACCGATGTGTACTGGCATGGTTTATGATTTACTGTCGATGATTATTTATAACTTTTTAAAAGAACGGTCATTGATGCAATTTCTTAATGTAGAAATTATCCTTTAAACGTAAGGTGCTTAGGAAACAAAGGTAAAAGTCGTTGGGGCTCACAATTAATCTTTTGAGCTTTTCTGGTAAACGAACATTGGAATGAAAGTCACTTTAGTTTATTTGGTAATTCGAAACAATTATGTCATTGATTGAGCTCTCTCGCTTTATGTTCAAGAAACAGACAATGGCCATCAATTTCTACGCTCAAATCCAACAAAACAAGATCTAAAAGTACATGAACGTTTTTTTCTCATGTCAAAGAAGACAGTTTGAGATTTTCATTATTAAGCCAGGAAGAAGCAGTGAAAGGAGTTCTAACAATAGAGGTTAGAGCCGGTGTTAACTCCCAGCGAGAGACACAACTTCCTATACAAATTGACCCTATCTTGCACTGCACCGGGAAGCCCCCCCTTACATTCTCCATCATTTATGGCTCTGATAGTTCCTGCAAAGCCCTGTCCTCTCAAGGAAGTCATGGCCCAGTGGCATTTGCTATTCACCATCCAATACCATATTGAAGTCTTGAAAGCAATTTCTGGGTTTTGTGCAACCAGCCCTGGGTGATTCAGCAGGGGCACTCCCAAATATTTTCCTGCTGCCCCATAGTTGTAATTCCTAAAAACAATGCCAAATAACAACACCCATTCATAAATATGTATTATTAACATGGCTTGAAAAAAAAAAATCATTGCAAAGCTGGTAAGGAGATTATTACCATGTTAACTGCAGAGGGCCCCGACCGAAGTAACTGTTACCATTCTTACAGGGCCACATTTTGGAAGGCTTGCAGTAAGTCCCTCTGTATATTTCTTCCACGTAGCACAAATCTGCAAACACATTATCATTAAAAGCATGCCATGTTAATAATCAAACACCTTGGCGAGGAGTGCACTGGTAAGTTGGGAAAGTTTGGGCAGTTAGCGGGGATAAGCATCCCGATTGTAGACTCACTAATTTGAGCATGTAACATAAGAGTTTTGATTAGTAAAAATAAATTTACAGTTTTTTAACTTAAAAAAATCATAATGATCTTTTGAAAGGATTACAAGATCAATAATAATAAGATTGTTCAACAAGCTTACTTGCAGTCTCGTGAGCCACATTGGCAAAGAAAGCGGCCAGCTCTCTCTTACGAACCGCAAGAGATCCAGTGGTGCCAAAACCTGCAAAACCTTTTTCTTTAGTAGCATTTATAAAACTATCATAAGTGTAGAATGCCTTTCCTCTGCAAGACTCAGTTATCCCAGCTTTTAACTGGTTAAAGAATCTGCGGGTGATTATATGTTCAATGCTGTCCTGGGATAAACCCAGCTGCATTTCTCCTGCTAAAACAAGCATAATCATTAATACAAAGAAACTCTCGTATCTTGTCATGGCTGATCTCTTGGTTGATTGATTGTGGAAAATGGTAGTAAACATCATTTAAATAAAGGCCAAGAGAGTAAACGTGTCTGTGATGAGTTCCTAATGCCAAAAAGTATCTGCTCTGTGGATAAAGATATATTTTAGTGTTTACCGATTTAATGCTGTCTCATCTGCACTCGACAGCCAAATATAGTTAATCAAGAGGAGCCATATACAGATGTAAAAGTATATTCTACTGCATAACGTCGTATTGGTTCAATGTACCAGAGAGTCAATTGTGTTTTTCGATGGATTGTGAGCAATTCTTTTATTCCAGGACAAGAATGGAAGCATGTGTGGTTAAATTTTGTGGTCACACAACGCGTAGTAAAATATTTATGCAGATAAGACCGGTACATGCACCTCACATGGCCATAACAGTCTTCAAAATATTCGCTTTCTTTTGAACCGTATGATTGCCTGTACTTTCAAAAAATATGGCATTATCACGGTAATTACGCCGAAGGCGTTCCCTCAATGAAGTTTGCCGATTCATTTTTCTCTATCCACGGTCAAAATCGGATGCAAGACCATCTTTATTAGATCTTTACCGTTCATTATTTCTTCTCATTTTTTACGCTGTCTACTTCGCGCATTTAATGTGGCTGGGAGTTGGTGTACCCTGTCCCTGTGCGTTGCAACCGCCTTCTCTCTTGTTGCTGCAGTTCAATATCGCTGTAAGCTATATCTCCACTCCTGCAGGGTGTGTGAAAGAAAGAGCAAGGTTAAAGTAGGAACAATACAGAACTTGGGGTTTCATGCAAATTTCCTGCGATCTCTGCCCATTTTCTCTCATTGGCATCATTGACAGGTATTTTTTTAACCTTCTGCATTAGAGAAACCATTTCCATCTGCTTCAAATTTTCTAGGCTTTTATTTTTAAAGCAAATCCATTTCAAGGAATTTGTCAATAGTTCACGTGTCTATTCTATTCCGTTTGATGGATGTCCTGAGCCTGATTCGAAAGCTCCCATTTTGGGCTACGCAGGGAGGATGCTAGCAAGGTTGGCAAGTTGGGCATAACACCCGTCAGTTGCATTTGCTTAAACTTTTCTAAAGCCTTTTGAACAAACCCATTTGTAATATATCTTGCAATCATTGCTTTGCATGACTTCACATCTTTTTGAGGCATTCTGTCAAACAGATTGCTTGCCTTCTCTGATATTCCCTCAAAAAAAAACCCAGCTCCTCCGGTGGGATCTCCATTCTGACTATTTTATGTCGGCTAGGTCAACTTACAGTTTTTCTCAAACATGTCAGAAAATGAGCTTGAAAACTGGCCATTTTTGCCATTAATCTTGTTAGAATCTAATTTGTCAATACTCTCCTCAATTAGAGAGGTAAACTGCACATAGGGGTTTCCTCCTGTTCCTAATGCTCGGTGGGCATTACTCCAAGTGACAGGAGAGAAGCCTACTTTTCGGTAAGGCTCACTAAACCTCGATTCAAAAGAAGCCTTCGCTCTTGGAGGCTCCTAAAAAACAATCTATAGGAATTGCCAGAGTTTTTGTTTGCAAAGCATTTGTTTGTTTCTCAAACTTATGTAGAGATGGTGATACATTTGGCCTGTTACCTGCCTCCGCTGTCATTGCTGCATGGAAATCTAGCCTTTATTATGTGTCCACATGAATCTCCAAGGTAACATGTAAATATTCTCAAAAGTGTAAACTGCTAAAATGAAACAAATAATTTGATAGGTTACTGATGTAACAGATTTTAAGCAGGAGTATGCATTTTGTTCTTCCAATGCCAAAAATCATTATTACCATAAAATGTAATAAGGTTTCCAATGCCAAAGAAACAAACATTAAACATGTCTGATAGTTTTCTTTACAAACTTATGTACAATTTTTAAAGTTAATTTGTTCCACAAAAATAAACATTAACTTGCATTTCAGTTTTCGTTTTGTTTCACCTTCCTCTTCGATTCTTCATTACCTTCTTTTTATTACCAAAATAATGTTGGCTTATGTATTTGCAGGTAATTCGTTGGTTCGGCCTTCCCTTTTGTCGTCTTCGACAGAAACAAATACTTTCGCACAATCTTCAGGTACATAACTGCTTCCCTCACCGTTAATGGTTTTCGCTTCTCCAAACTCTTTGTTGCTAGAATGCCTTTTGCCGTATTTTCCTGCTTCCCCTGCTGCTAAGGGTTTCCGTCACTCCAAACTCTGAAACTGTGCATCGTAATTATATTTATTTATTTGCTTGAGTGTTTCTAAAGCTGTTTCAAAAAACCCATTTTGTGCATATTTTGCAATCATTGCATTCCTTAAAAAAAAACCATTAACACCACTCTAGATTGCACAAGAAATGGCCTGGAAATAGCACAGATGCCCTGCAAATATGCAACCTTAAATAATTTATTTATTTTAAATTACCACGTTAATTATAATATAGACAAATACAATTTTTGTAACTCCTATAAAAGATAAATATGATAAAACTTCATTTACAATATTGAGTAGTCCAAATTTTGGTATACTCCAGCATAAAGTGGCAAACATATTTACCAATTATGTTTGTAACCAATTCCTCTTGGGGTCTTTCTTCCAAGATGGAGCCTATGCCCTCTCAATGGGACCACTAGGTAAGATAGACTCACTGCTACTCTCTTGTTAGTTGAAGGCACACTTAACAAACCAAGTAAACTACTATATAATAACTATGCTTTGTTGAGTATTTGCAACTGTTGGGTTTTCATCTACACATAATTATGCTCATGGATGAGATAAATTAAGGTTTTTTCATTTTTAACCTACCTCCACACATTAATTCAAAAAAATCTATATGACATATGCTTTTTCTGAAATTTGCATTAAGTAGCCAGCATACTGTAAACCAGTTTATATTCTTAAATTGAAAATTCAATTTTTTTGTGGTTAAAGTTCTAAGCCTAGAAAGCTAGAAAGTGTTCCATTGTACATGAAATCAACAAGAGAAAAAACAGTTAGTTGTGTACTAATCATGATTCGAAGCAAATAGTCTAATTGGCCTCCTGAAGGAAATACGTTCACTCCATTTTCAATAGGAAAAAACTATCTTTGTCCTCATCTTGATTGAATAATATCATTTGTGGACGATTAAAACTCTCACCTTGTAAATTTTGCAAATAGCTTGATTGTTGCAGCCACCAGCTTCAATCTTGATTTCATGGCTTTCCAAACTTGGAAACTTTCATCACTGACTATTTGCCACATTTATTTTCTAAAATATGAGTAGCAGCTTAAGGACTACCCCCCTTTTCAAAGTTTTGCAAACCATTCTATTTACTGTTATGTCATCCTTGGTGGTTATATGATTATGAGAACCATTGCTATTACTTTCATTGGTCTGTGTCCTTATGTTTCAACTGTACTGTTTTCTCATGACTTTGCTGCTCTTTTCTTCTGATAATTTTCAGCTCTTTTCTACTAAGAATGCTGCTCATTAACAACCATCATTTGCTGCATTTATTCATCAATAAAATTGCTTTTTAATTTTGACATTTGCTGCTCCTTAATGTCATATTTTCTGCACCTTTTGAAGTTATTTTTGCTGCACTTTTGAATTATATTTGCTGCTCAATTAATGGATATCTGTTGCACTTATCTGGATATCTTTTGCCCATATAAACTGTCATCATTTTCTCATATTAACAGTCTTATATAAATTGTCATCTTTTTATCATATTAACTGTCATCTGTCTCTTCTCTTTTTTGGACATTAATTTTCTGCTCATTATGACAGTATAATGCTACACATTGAAAATGATATTGTTAAACATGAAAAGTTGACATTGCTGCACATTAAAATCATCATCATTGCTGCTCTTTTGAATGATATTAATGCTCCTATTATCAATGATATTCTGCCCTTCTAATCAATGATTTGACCTTTCAGTATGACATTGCTCACACTGTGTTGTCAACCTCACTGTCATGCACTATAGTGACCGTCTTTTTAAGAGATTAAGCTCATGCTGATGATAACACTACCACCTCCAAAACTGCCCTTCTTATTGATTTTACTGTGCTTCGTTTTATCATGCATCACTATGATTGTGCTCTTAAGTGCTTGTCTTCATATTACTACAATCTTCTCAGGTAAACCCTTTTGACTTGTAACATACGAATGCAACACAACCCTTATGTTGCACGAAGGGTGAAAGAGGAGGCTTGTCTATCAACACTATCAGCTTCAATCACTTGACATTCTCAAAAACTTTTGAACAAGAAATTATAGGTTGGTTAAATAATTCTTTACTCCTTTCACTTTCAATTGTCAATTCACAAATATTTAACATAAATTAAAAATGGTTTATATTACAAAATCTACAATCAAGAAACTAAAGACATATCTGGTTTTTGGCAGGGATCCAATTTTCTATGGAATGGAAGCACTTTTTAATGCACCAAATATTTTCATGCAAGCTAGATCTCTGTGGAATACAAACTGCATATAACAATGACTGATTTCTTAAGGTTTTTTCTACAATTAATAGACCTCTATGTTTTGTCTCCTGTCACCATGCCTATCTTCCCCATTTTTCTGATAGTTTTCATATGTCAATGCTAAAAAATACATTTCTTTATTATACTTTATATTAAAAGATACATGTGTAGCATGTTTTCCTTCAAAGCTGCTCTTTTACGAAACTTTTTATGCTACTCATTTTTAGCTCACCTACAGTATATTAGGAGTCTCCTTTCAAGACTACCATGAAGATTTTTCCTGCAAACTCTCCCTATTTCACATGTAAAGTGACAAAATGGTATCATTATTCGTAGTAAATGCGAGTTGCGCCGGCATTGACTGCAACTTGCATACAATACAACTACAAAATGGCCAAAAAATGATGCATTGCTGAGATTCACTTCCCCTGTTTCCTTGATCCCCCAAAAATATGACTTCGTGGAACAGAGGAAATTACGATTGTTGATAGTATGATTTTTTTCTTTATACTTGTGCCTCTAGGATTTAATAAATGCATGAATTGAGCCTCAATTCTTAGTGCTTTTTCTGATTTTCTGCCTTTTTCCCTATATACACGTAGACCTTTAGGCATCAGAAATTAGTCTATTGTTGTGGTAATTTATGCTTACAACAAGAGTTTTATCATTAGCATGGACTGTTCCACAATTGGGATGGATTGCAGGGCCTATCGTAATGCTTGTTTTTGCTTCCATTATATTGTATTCCACTTCATTACTTGCTGATTGTTTTTGCCTTTAAAAAGAAAATTACTTGGTTAGGTTTATGTGATTTCAACTGAGAGAATGAAGCTGCACTCAACACTTGGATTGTAGCCAAATAATGATTGATCAGTAGCCTACATATAATTTATGGCAGAAACAGGGCCATTGGCCATTGGTCAATAAAATTACATAGGCCAGTTTGTGATTTCCAAAAACAATGTAGAGGTTTATTTTAAGAATGCAATGACTTCAACCTTAAATGTTGTACGTACACCATTTCCTAAGTGCTTTATTCACCAATAGAAAACAATTAGATTTAATCCAAGTTATGCCAAAGTTATTGTTGCAATGTGGAAGTTGTGGAGATGTATTGAATAAATATTTGAATTGCCTTCAAAACTGCTAAAAAATGAAAATATTCAACACAGGTAAAATGCACAGATATGACTGAAACTCTACCCAAAATATCGTAGAGGCAAAGTCAAGTAAATTTGGGTAAAAAAAATCTATGAAACAACTCTCCAACACAGGAAAATGTTGTGTCTCAAAATATGATCAATGAGAGAGTTTTACTTTCAGTTCTAACTGCCACATGTATGGATTCTATATTTTGTTTCTGCAAAAAAAATGTTTTGTTTACAGGTTTTAAAATACTTTTCAACCAGAAAATACATGTTAGTTCTATATTTTTTACTCTTTCAAAGTCTGCATTACAACTGCATACACAAATGTTGCTTTAGTATATGTTGCTGCAAAATCTTCCTCACTTACACCATTCACTTTGCAGGCCTGTCCCTTTCTATGCATAGCTTTGGCAATTGACTATTTCATCAATGCTACAAACTTGTTGCTTTCTTTTTTACAACCGGTCTACCAACATCATATGTCTGTAAGCTACACAAAAAAATGTTTCACCATCTTATACTAAAGCTATCATTTGCACTGGACCTCTACACTGCAAGTTTGGTTCACAACGGTAAAAGCTTCTCCCTTCTCTTTAATTCTTTTTGCTCTCCATTCCTCTCTAATTTATAGATAATTGCATATCATCCCCATATCTCTGGCAAGAGGAAGGACACTTTTTCCCTGCTATAGACATGATATGAAACAGTCACACTTAGGTACATTTTGTTTTTGTATCTTCATTTGTAAATGTTGATTTACATGAAACTCCATAATGAGCTGAACAAACAATATCTTTAATAGACTTTATATTAGCTGATAATTGTGTAGCATACATTGCTTGAAATTGGCTCTCTTACAAAAAATTTTATAGTGCTTTGGCTTCATTCCATAAAAATGGCTATGAGTTGTCACCAAACCATGGAAAATTTTATCTGTGGCTGTTTGAATATATAAGATATTTTTATGATAGTTTTCCTGAAAACATTATTATACTAGCTGCAGCTAAAGCTGTAAATGCAATGGCTGCCAGAGCTTCTTTCACTTAGTGAATAGTAGAGATCGGAATATCTTCATATGTTACATTGGTTGCAAGACATAGACGTGACAAAAAGCAAATATTATTTACCATTGAATGTATGGCAGATCTGCTGAAGATGTCAATGCAATGGTTCCCATAGCTATTTTCAAATACTGAACATTAGAGATTGGATCAGATGTTGCTGAAGCTGTAAATGCAATGGTTCTCACAGCTATTTTCAAATACTATAAACATTAAGCCAAATTAGTTACAATTCAATCCATAATCTGCATTATGTACTGCAATTATGTAAGCTTCATTACAAAATAAAGCATATTCATGTCCATAGACAAAAGGAGCTTAAGGGAATTCGAATTACTAGAGCCTTCAGTTTATGTCATTTATTATGTTAGAAACTTTGTGAAGTGACCATAGATGTGAGTTTATAGTTCTCAATCAATTTCAGAGGTAAGTTTTGGATTAAATTTTAAATGTTAATTATTGGAAATTTTGTGCACTATTCATTACATTGATATGCCACTATCTGCTATATTTCATAAATTAAAATATTCATCTCCACAAATCTTCGGCGTACCCATTGCACACGAAGGTGCAATTACTAGTTATTCCCAACGTCATAATCCCAAAACAAGGAAGCACCTAAATTGGTGCAACTCTCTCCTCCAAGAATGCTGTCAATTCATTGTCTCGTACCATGTATCAGGCTTTGACATTAGCAAGACCGATAACTTAAAATGGAGTCAGCTTCGTTTTAGGGTTCTACGTTTAAATTTTTTTTAAGAGAAGAGAGGCTCTTGAGGTCGTCAATAAACTTTAATGTATTACTACCCGGGTCTTTGTTTATATCTCTTAGTAGTTTACGTGATACTTATGGGCAAGAATCCAAGAAGCCTTTTTAGTAGAGATATTGTATTTGGGAGAGGGATCAGTAGTTGTGCAGGGTTAAATTGTTGCTATAACACTTGTGCTTATGATATTCAGTCGTAGCACATATTTATACTATCTATTGTAAATAAATAGTTCACATGTAAATAGAAAAATAATCAAATGTTAGTCAAAATGAAGACATACTTGAACATATGTTAACCTATGAATATTATATATAAAAAAAACAAATACATTCATGAAGTGAAATACATTTTTTTTTGTCTCAAATAAAATATCATGACTGTCCACTATAAGTGTGTCATTTATAAAATAAAATATCCATTTAACAAAATAAGACACTCATTTAAACAAGTATTGTTATCATAGTGAAAAAATATTATTCTTATGTTGATAATATTAAATTATAATTTTTGGTTATAGATATCATTTTTCACTTTAAAAATTATCGACACTTTTAAGTAGCTAAAATGAGTTAAAATCAAATGGTCTTCTTTGAAATTCTTAATTCAAAAAATTATCCAATTAGATTCTTGGATGAAAAATTATGAGCTATATATATTAGATCCCCATAGTAGAAATGTAAGAGAATTTACAACACATAAAAACATGAAATGGGAAGTTACACATATTGACTAAAAAAATTCAGAAACCTATAATATGTCATTAAACTATCATATAATATCTTTGAAGATAAGACAAATTGGATAGCTCAAGTTAAGACATCATCCAAGACAGGTTATGATAGATTCTTATGAAAGGTGTAAGAAACATGTTGTATTTAGCTTGAATCTTCTTGGGATTTGCGCATTATAATTTGAGTAAGATTTTTTTGTCACTTTTGATCATCCTAGGTCATAGTTTTGTGATTCTTCTTAGATGGTTTCCTATATAAGTTCAATTCCAATCTATTAAATACTTATGACTTGATTTTGCATTGTATATTTTATTAGGTATTGTTATGATGTGAAAATTACTCCATTTAATTTTGTTGTCACCTAGGAAGGTTTTTTTCTTGAATTATATTTTATCTAATACTATTGTTAATTAATACATTAGTTTAAAGTTTGGAGGTTAAATTTTCTCAAAACTATTTTTCCAAGTTACATCACTGTGTTATGTAGAATGATTTTTGTATGTCAATTTGTTCTATTAAATGGTTTTACATCATATTTTATGTTCATATATTCTCTTGGATTACAATAGCAATCACTTCTATGCCATAACTTCATTTCATTATGTGTTGAATCCTAATCAACTTGGGTCACTAGTCATAGGAATAAAGTTTTTTTATTAATATTGGTTTGAATGGAAGCATATGTAGAGAAAATCATTAATTTGAAGAGTATAAATCCACATATAGAGTAAATATTGTTGATATCAATATGGTGTTTTAGCTAATTACTTCACTAGTGCATCCTACTCACATGTTAAGATTTGTTAGGTCCTAAGAAAATTTCAAGAAATTCTAGTTGCCAAATTAGGTCTTATGTTATTTTATTTAATTCTTGTGTCCTAGGTCATTTAATATTTTTATATTTAACTATCACATGTCATTGGATTAATACAATAGTATCAAGCGAGATATTTTATTTCCATACACTCTTGTACAAGGTTTCCTATCATTTTACAACTAATACTAGGTTGTGTGAGCTAATTTTCAAATCCTACATGATCTCAAACATTTACTTCTATGAACTCCTTGGATCTAATCTTGATTTGGGTGTGATATTTTTATTGGGTGCATTTTGGTGTAAAAGGGGCCTCTCTATTGAATCTAGAAGGCCAAAAGCCATATATTTTCATATTAAATACTTCACATTTTAAGGAAGTTTTTGGTTTATATTTTATTTCAACATAGCTACCTTAATTTTAATTGCCAAATGTTTGTCATCAGTGAGTATAATTTTGTTGATTGATGCCCATCATGTCATATTGTCATAAATTTGACACCCAAATGACCATCATTAGGGCCCCTTCCTTTTTCCTTTCAAAAGCCATAATTTTTTATGAATTTTGTAGCATTTGAAAGGTATTAAGGAGCCATTTTATTGTTTCCATGCACTTTTCTAGATCCATACCTATGTATATTATGATATATTACATTTATTTCTTACAAATATAGCATTGTGACTAATTAATTTGACCTTATGTCTCCTAGAGAAGTTTTATGTTTCTTGAAGGGATTCATTTTTTACCATTCATCATATTTGAGAGTTTTTATTATCTATTGAAGACTTTTGGCTTTGTGAATTTTGATATCTCTCATACTTTGTATAGGTTGTTCATTTAAATATTTATTTGATCTCATAATTAGTATACAATCCTTATAAACTTAAGAACCAATATCTAAAATAGACCTACATATTGGTCTCTCTAAAATGGTATTTGTACTTAAATATTACTCTTATAAATTCTTTCTGAAGATCAATTTTGATAATGTTGCTTGTGGTTGTTTTCTTTCAAATATGGTGATTGTGTTTGATTCCTCTAAAATATAGTTTGTATATGTCTAATTCCCTTTCAAAATTGAACCTCTATGCTTCAACATTCCTTTTGGCAATGGTGTTGAAAGTGTAGACATTGAAAATTTTCCTAAGACTAGAGTGATATTTTTAAACTAATTCTTGTCTTATCCATATGATTAAATAATTGTCAATTATTTAATTATTACTAATTTTATATTATACTATTAATTAAATAATTTTATATTATTTAATTAATTCACATTAATACTATTCCTCCTTGATTAATTATATTAAATTTATTTATTTAATTATATCACTAATTATCTTTATTATTATATATTAATTAAATAAATTATTATTATTTATTTAATTATCCATTAATTCCTCAATATTATATACTCTCCATAAATTAATAAAATTATTTATTTATTTAATCCACTTGCACATGCATTTAATAATTAACTAGTTTAATTAATTATTAAATCTCATGCATTTCCAACTCACCTTCTCGTTGAGGCTTACTCTTAGTCCACTAATCAATCAATTTCAATCCACTCATTTTTCAATTTAGTTCATTAACACTCAGTGTGAGTTAACAATTCAATCAGACATCTTAACTCAATAATGTAAATAATTAACTAAATCATGCAACTAGTTAAATGATCAATCAATTCTTCTCATCAATTATCCACCATCAATCTTTTCACTCCTTTCTCAAATATTGATCATCCATCAAAATCTACATTTTTTATAATATCAATCTTCATCCTCATTCGAAGGCTAACATTAAATATTTTATATTTTTATATCATATGAACATTTGAGCTTATTATAATTGTGAGTATATAAAATATGAGAGAAAAAATAGCTTACAAAGGAAAATTTACAAGGACAATGGATGTGATTCAATGTTGATGTAAGAAGGTATTGTTTTGATTATTTCAATTTATTAATTTCTTACACATCACTTTGTTTTCATTCCATCCATAATAAACATAGCATATGATCCATCATAATAAAACTTTGTCACACCTCACATGGCCTGAGAATGGTCGATATTTCACATCACTTGCTTTCTATATCCATTCCTTCAATAATAAATAGTCCTATACCTAACTGGGGGAAATCCTTGTCCTAGTTTACATAGGATCTTTGACATGATATCAAAGGATATATTGTCAAAATCACTTACCACAATTTATTTTTCATAATAAAATATTTACAATCCATAATAAATTTTACTCCCATCACAATCCTCCTTCCATAATAAATTATCCCTTCCCAATATTGACATCTTAGTCGGACACAAACATAACATCATACAAAAACCTAATCTCAACAAATCATGAAACAGTAGATAAACTATGAAACTAGCCTCTAAACCAAATTGATCAATTTCCTACTTATCTATCAATGTCATCTATATTTATTAGCTATCATATGTCTTATACATCTTGTTACATCATTGAAACTAGACTAGGCATATTATACAAGATGTTTCAGTCCTCAACTCAATAATAATCATTTGAATCCTATTAATAAATCACTCTTCATTAGCATGAAGCTATAAATGTTTGTTGACTCATTTGATCTAGTTAGTCTTATCTCTTTATTTGATTTATCATTCGTCATGTTCCTATGCTACTCAAGGATATCCAAAAAAGATTAGAGGAGTGAGGAAGGATCATGAATTTTTTTATGTTTGATTTCTATTTGTAGTCTATATTGATAATATGACTAGGGCAACTAAGTTCCTTGTGTGTGATTGGAGTTCCATTGGGGCATAATCAACACATCCAATATAATTTAAAGCTTATCTAATAATTTGTTGGATCTGGATCAATATGCATTATGGTTACTTCCTCACATATTCCCACAAGGTTCTATTATCACTAGTAAATGCCATTACACTCCTTGTTTTTTATTCATCTATTTATACAAAGGTCCATAATATTTCACATCTCAAGTTCTATCTCATACCTTCGTGTACGTTATCCATTTTCAAAATAAAAACACTCTACATATGATGGTAATCATGCATTGATCAAAGCTCAAAATTCATCCTACCAATCATACATCAATTTTAATCTATTTCATTCATTTCATTTCACTTGATCAATCTATCTATCTATTTGTGACTTCTTATTCTTTTTCTTCTATATAACATTTCTTCTACTAGCCCATGTAGTCATTTCTATGGTGTGCTTTGACACACAAAAATAAATGCATCCTTTTCCTAATCTTACATCTATACCTATTGAAACAATAGAAAATGGGAGAGAAGAAGAACAAGTGTTATCATATGGTTTAGGACATAGAGCACACCTACTTTCCAATTATCTCATTGAAGGATAACCCTAGAGATCTTAATGCAAAGAAGAAATAGATCTTGCAATAGGGTTGTCCTGGGGGTTGATTGAAAACTAATGAGGGATTCACCACCAAGTAAGAAATTGGAAATACAAATGTAATGCAAGATGTAATAATAAACCATAATATGATGCAATGACTTACAAAATGAACTAGAAATGTATGAAAAATAGAACAAGATGTAGGATGGAATGTGTGTACTTGTGAATCTAAAGAAAAGATGAATGGATTCTAGAACACTAAAAAATATAAATTTTTGACCAATTGGGACTCATTCGCCAATGTGGGTGAATCAGTCCCAGATCAAAGTTTCTATGAGGGAACATGAATCTAGCAGATGGGTATCTGAATCTACCAAAATCTAAATTTTGACCAAAATTGGGACTCATTCACTAGAAGTGGTGAATCAGTCTAGTTAGGGTTTTCTAAAACTTCAAGATCTGAATCTTCTCTTCTCAATCTATTTAATCTACTTCTTTAGGTTTCTACAGCTAAATTTCTATAAATCAACTTGTAGGTGTTCTCCAATGTTCTCCAATGTGTGATGACAACTTCAACAACTTTTAGAAACTTTGACAACTTTCTTCAAACTTGCTCTTCAAATTTTCTTTAATCTAAACCTCTAAATCACACACTAAAGAGAGGGAAAAAAAATTTTGGTACTCAAACCTTGAAATAGAATGAAATAGGAATGGAGAATGATGAACGAAAAAAATATGATGTTGCAACTCACCAAACCCTAGAAATCAAAGGCTGCAAACATGTATGAGATGGCTCCAATGGGTGTAGATCTTGACTCTTGCTTGAATGTGATAGATCTTGAATGAAATGCTAGCTTGAATCATAAAACCATACATCATAATTGTTAGCTCAAAAAAAACACAATGCATGAAATCTTTGGCATGATGCTTGATGCTTGAATAATGCTCTAAAATGCTTGACAATTTTCCCTTGAAGACCATTCAATGCTCTTGTGAACTCAAACTTGCTATATGCATGGATACTTGAATGCTTGGGGTGAAAATGAGTGAAAGAAACTTGTATTTATACTTTTTTATGCAAGACTTCCTAAAATTAAAACACTACAAACCAACATGAGATCTAAGTGTGTCGTAGAAAAAAGGACCCGCTGGTTGACATGAGATTAATTAAACTTAATGAGGTCTTAATTTAGTGTTTTGAGGCATTTTATGTGTTCACACTAGGTCTTGGACCCTTGCAAATCAAACAACATGCTTCTAATGACATCTTGTGAAGGTGTTGTAAAGTCTTGTAAAGGACTTTCACACTTTTCTACACCTAATTAACCTATTTCTCCCTAAATAAACATTATAAAATATGTTCAATGACATTATTAATTCAATATAGAAGATTATTAATGTAAACTTAATGATAAACTAGTGTTGTAGTGTGATTTACACATTCACATTGGTTTTTGTGCCTTTCTAGGCTATGTGGACCTAATTTTAGTGTTGTAAAGTATGTTTAATCACACTTTCACATTGATTTATGTGTCCCAAGCCCTATTCAACATTTACATCATCACTAATAGGTCTTAATTGATGCATATTGTGCATCCTGAGGCTTTAATTAATCAAATACCCTACAAGATGGCAATTTAAACCTTATTTCCTGATTTCTTGGCTTCTTAAGTGTCGGAATGGCCCCTGTGGGACCCATTCGCCATGCATGGAGAATTAGACCCATCCAAGTGGGACCCATTTTCCATGTGTGGTGAATGAGTCTTATATGGCCCCCATTTTGACTCTTGAGTGGTAAAAAGTGAAATTTAAAGTTTATTTTCACTACATGTCGACATGTGATGAGGTATTATCAGGTACTAAGGAAAAATTATTTATAAATAAGTGTTTTTATCCTCATTTTACATACAACAACCCAATTCATATCCATTCTTCATTATTCATCCATTAATCTTTCACTCCAAGTCAAGCAAATTAAGGTTTCTTCATTAGAGGTCTTCAAGTTGGCTTTCTAAAGTATTCAAGAGCTAAATCTTCATGTAATGTTGCAGACCTACAAGATAAAATCATCATGATAAGGTAATCTCTTCCATTTTGCATGCTTCATTCCTTTATTTCATCATTTTGGTTTAATTGCCTAAACGAGGTTTGACCAAGGCAAACCCCCATACCCTAACATTCAACATGTCTCTTTCTTGTCTTGGTTTTTTGTAGATTTAGGACTCTTGGAAGCTTAGGAATCATTAAATATTTCATTTCAAAGTCCTTCAAGTAATCTCTTCATCATTCAAGTAAAAACATCAACAAAAAGTGATTTTTAGACCTGAATCCAGCAGTTTCAGAAGCAGAGACCTATAGGAGATAGAAGTATAGATCTAACTCCACAGAATCACCCTCTGATTTTGTAGATTCCTGAAGGAAGAATAATTCACCACCCATGCCGAGTGAGTCCCATCTATAGTCCTAAAAAGTGGTTTTCTCATATTTCAACTCCTGGCAGTCAAAAACAGGTTTCCAGAAGTTTTTACTAGAAGTAGGACTTATTTGCCATGCATGGTGAATCATTATCAATGGCCATTTATAGAGGTATCTGAGGCATTCCAAAATCTTCCAATGACATTAATCTTCCTATAGGTGCAATGTATTCAATCTCATCAAATTTTGTTTTCATTTTCTTAAGTTACTAGTTCATTGTTGCAATACACAATATGTTTTCAAACAAGTCTTATTATTTAGGATTTGAATAATTAATCAATCAATTCCATATCTTAATTGCACTTAGATCATTCCATTTAGCTCATACAACATTACATACATTCTAATTTGAGTCAATCATTAGCATTTTTGGACCTGAATCTCTCTCATTTTAGGTTGAAAACCCTAGAAGTGCAAGAGTAGCATTTTGGGTCCCAAAAATCTATGTTTCACTAAGAGGATAAAATCTTGCAAAAATTTTGAATTAATTTTTATTTTGGGCCACACACAACTCATTCAACCAAGGTGTTGAATGAGTCCCATTAGGCATAATATTTGAGACCTATAGCATAGGGAAAATTCTAGGATTAGCAATACAAATCATAAATAAAACTAAACCCAAGCTAATAATGAAGAAAAATGGAAGATAAAACATGCATAAATGAAAGATCTCACCAAACACACATGCAATTCCATGATTCACCTCCATTACCCTTCTCCATTTCACTGTAGTATAGTACTTGCCCTCATATTTTAATTAAGTATGTAAATATGGCCTCATCACAGTGATTTTTAGCAAAATATTGAAGATTTCTAAAGTTGCTTTTGAAACTCATCAAATTTTGGGAGGAGCAAAAATGGTAGAGATAAAGCCTTTTTATAGAAGATGTCATTTTCAAATGATAGGCTAAGATTGGGAGATAAAGCTGGAATGGTGGAGATTAAATTAAAAATTAATTTAATCAATGATGGAGATTGATTGAGACACAGAGGGATAAGGATTGCATGTAGAAGATAAGATTGAAAAAATCACAAAATGTCTTAAAAAATCCAAAAAACATCATTAGACTTCAAAAAGATAAAAAAGTCAAAAACATGTAAAAAACCCTTGAATAAAATCCAAATAACTTTCAAAAACCCAAAAACAGAGTAAGAGTCAGTCATGTTAGTTAGTCTTTGTCATTGTTGAACTACATTGCCTCTGCAATTAGGCGCAGGCAAGGGCATTTGTTGATGTGCCCCTAAAGCATTAGGTCAGTCCTTTAGGTTTCAAATAAATAATGAAAGATGACTTGGTCTTTTATCAATAAAAGAAAGTCAACGGTCATGTCAAACTATGAGGTCTCTGTAGGTATAATGTAGGAAACTCGATCAATCGATGAGCCCCTAAGGTCACACTAGGTCAGTCCTTTAGGGTTCGTCGTGTCAGTAAAAAGAAGTAATACATTGTCATCAAACACAAACAATTTTCAAAACATCAAGACAAGTCACGCATCAACAAGACAAACAAGTCAACAAGGTCATCAAGTCAAACCAAACAAATTGTCGAAATACTCAAATAACCAAAACAATCAACCTATGTCTTATATAGGATGTGACCTTCCAAAAAAAAGAAATTGTCATTTGGTCAAGCTTCACCATTGCCTTATACAGGTGGTCACCTGATTGAAACCAGACTTGACATCTTATACAATATGTGTCATTCCCGAAATTAGGCTTTTAGCAAACATCATCTTATCAATCTCCTAGACAATTAAACAACAAACAGATCAAATTTTGGTAAATATTCTTACTAGTTATTGAAATTATGGCTTGCTTTTACTTCTTTTCATTTGGCTTTTCCATTGAGTCTGGTTACTAGCTTCCTCGAGGATGTCCCATGAAGGATTTAGGGAAGCAAGGATGTCTCAAGACTCTTTTTCTTTAACTATTGTTTGTTGATTGTCTTTTAATTTTGTCTTTGAGTCAAGTTACTAGCTTCCTCAATGATGTCCCATGAAGGATTTAGAGGAGCGTTGATGTCTCATGACCCATCTTTTATTTGATTGTTGTCTATAGTTTGTCTTGACAAAAATACTGGGGCAACTTTTCCCTTAGTATGAGTTAGGACATTCCTTGTCTATGATTGTCTGTTTTTAGCAAGTGGGTGACCTTGCACACCCTGGTCTATCTCATATCATGGTGTTTGTTATCCATTTGTATCATTTAATGCCCAATGATGATTAATGCAAGGCCTATTATGATTTGTAAAAATATTGAAGTCATTCTAATATTAGCATCCATGTCTTCTATGCTACTATTCATCTTTTCCACTCTAACATTTCTTCTTTTTTACATCTTCACCATCCTTATCTAATTTCCCCTATCTACCAGTCCTCTCATCAGCTTCGAGAGCACACTCATGTTGTTTGAGCCTAACTATCCCCTTGAGGGGGCATACCACTACCACCTCGTCATCTTTCTTCATTCTACTTTCACTAGGGCATATCTTTTCTATCTTTTTCTTTGACACAACGCAATAAACTACATTGTATCAAAGAGGGGAAAAATGTAGACACTAAAAATTGTCCTAGACTTGTGATCCTTAACTTCATAATTCTTTCATCTTCATTTTTCATAATTAAATAATGTTAATTATTTAATTATTTTCTAAAGTCATATGTCCTCTATTAATTAAATAAATTTAATTATTAATTAAATTTTTATCATTCTTACCTTTATTCTTTCTTAATTAATTAAATAAATATTATCTATTTAATTACATCACTAATTTAATCTATCTTCTTTCTTAAATAAAATAAACTATTATTTAATTAATTTCTATGACACTTTCAACTATAATTAAATAATCGCTTTAATAATTTAATTATTCCTTAACTTTTTCTCTCTAATATTAAATAAATATTTATTTATTTAATTAATCCCAAAATCTTGAATGTTGAATGGAAATCATTTAATTCAAAAGGTTTTATCCGTATCATATTCCTCTATAATGAGATAATCTCTTTATTATCTAATTAGTCATTTATCACTTAAGTATAGATAAAAATTGATCATTCAATTATCTAGTGAGATAATATCTGATTTTCTGTAAGGAACAATCTTTTTTTTTTTATCACTTCGTTATCTAGACAAGATCAGACAATTTTATCTATGTCAATATTATCTTCTACATGCAATCCTTATCCCTCTATGTCTCAACCAATCTCCATCATTAATTAAATTAGTTTTTAATTTAATATCCACCATTCAAGCCTTATTACTTACACTAATTTAACTCTAACCCTATTACATGTCACATCTTTTAATCTTGATCGTCATTTAATTATCTCTCAATCGCATCTTGTCATTCAAAAATTACATCTTCTATAAAATGGCTTTATCTCTACCATTTTTACTCCCAAAATCTGATGAGTTTTGGAAGCAACTTTAGAAATCTTCAATATTTTGCTAATATCATTGTCATGAGGCCATATTTGCATAATTAATTAAAATTTGAGGGAAAGTACAATACTATAGCTAAATGGAGAAGGGTAATGGAGGTGCACCATGGAATTGCATGTGTGTTTGGTGAGATTTTTCATTTATGCATGTTTTATCTTCCATTGTTCTTCATTATTAGCTTGGGTTTAGTTTGATTTATGCTTTGTATTGCTAATCCTAGAATTTTCCCTATGCTACATCTAGTGAACCCGATGCCAAGGACAAACTTTCTACAAATTTCATATGGTTTTTTGTGTTTTGTTGGTTTTCTGTATGATTCGACGCAATCACTGAGACAAAGTGATGCATCCACTAGTATTTTTCACTGCAACCGCCAACAACATGAGCTGCATCTGTTGTAGCACACCGCAATTTCCATCTCGTTAGTTGTAATTGATATTTTTGCAAAGCATCTGATCTACCCGTGCACTACATCTGTCATTTTGCGATGCAACTACCTGGCTTTGGGTTTGTTTTTAAATTTCTATGAGTAATTTTTAGTTTTCTACATTTTTTTGTTTAGTACGTTAGAATTTTCTGGTTACTAGTAATCTATTAACAACATGTGGAAAAATAAATTTAATGTTCATTTTACAGCTTTGTTTGGCCAAGATATAAAGCTACAACTCTCGTTTGTCAAAGGCTAAAATTGAAACTACTAATGAAATCTGATGTAGGACATTTTTCATATGGATTTTGAAACTAATTATCTATATAACTTAGATCACATTTCATTTGGTGCTTAAAATAAACAATTTCTTACTATGCTTGGTGCTTTTGCACACTTTTGTTTATATTAGATCCCAATTTAATAACACGAGTATCCTCTCCCCTTGCGCACTTGTGCGATATTGGGTGTAAGAGAAATTGTTATTAACTCTAGAGGGCCTACCTTGGTGGGAAAAAGTACTCACCCCAAGGCAACTCAAACTGGAAATGAGCTAAAGCTAAGCTACTCTTGGCAGGTATATAAATGTGAATGCTATTGGAAAACTTAACATTATAGGTGCGGATGTGTTATGTAGACAAGTGATTCCCTCAATACCCGCATGGTACATGAAAACTTGTATAGTGTAACCTTTATAGGCTAGAAACCTCCTTATTAGAGCTAATCTTGCCTCATGTATAACCACTTGAATGGGTGCCTTGATTAAAAACCATTTGTTTAGATTGCCAAAATCCTTCTATTTACTGGTGCAGGAGGTTAGACCTTTGAAGTCGTCCCACATATTTGTAATTCTTAGTAGAGATGACAAATTCCTTGTTCATCCAGGAATCTATATCTTGGTAAGCTTGAGAAGTGAGTGCACTATAAGGGGGAGCATGAGCTACCAAGATCCTAAGTCATTCACTCTGAATAAGCACGACTAGAGAAATCCAAGTGGGAACTCATCAAATATTGTCCTAGCCAACCATAGGATCATACTTGTCTTTTTGAAATAATTTTTTTTTACACAAAAATCAAACCAAAACAAAGTGTTTTCTGACTATCTTATGTTTTCCCAAAAATTGATCAAATTCAAATAGAAACCAACTTGTAAACTTTGCCAAAAATTAGAGAAAAATTAGATCCTATTTACAGTAAACCACATCTGCTATTGAGAACCACATCTACTATTATGAATCGTATCTATTATTGAGAACCACATCTGCTATTGAGAACTGCATTTGTTGCTGTAAACCACATCTGAGACCATAAACCACAACCAGCTGTAAAACAATGCATCTATTAAATCTGAACCGTAATTTCCTAACAATAAAAAAAAAATCCATTATCACAGTCTAAGGTCAAATAGCCAAGATCTATCTTTGATTATCCTTTCATAGTGATCTCTGAATAGAAACCAAAAAGATTTGCTCACACTTTTCACCATTGCACCTTTTACAATCATTTAGCCATAGCAATGGAAATACCAGTTGCAAACCTTAGTAACATTTTAGGAGTCCTCATTATCTTCAGATCAATAAGAATTTTAGGACAATGACCTTTATATATTTTAAAATAGGCCCACTTTCCATACTTTGGATAAACCTTTCCTTCAAGGAAAATTGTCATTAATCAAAATCACTTGTCACACTTGTTAGATCTTTTTTCATCTCGGTGAGTCTTTTCCAGCTTGTTAATCCAGTTTGGGAACTCACTTTGTCTCTTATTCTTGGTCTTACAAAAGGTCCTTTGAAAATCTAAATTGAAGCGTTGGCTAAAATTTGGAAGGTTAGTAACCTCTTCTCAAATCTCCCAAGGTTGATTACCTTTAAAATCTTGCCTACACTTTTGCATACTTAGACATATGTAGTCATTTTAGGGTACCATCATTTTAGACATTAATTAGCACATTACATTTAACATTCCTTATTTTCCAAAAAAAGACCAAAAACATAGTTGCATTAGCATTCATTCCTTATATCTAAAAAATATCCAAAAACATAGACTAAAATCATATCATTCATAGACATAGTTCTGTATCATCCGCATTTTGAGCATATCTTACATGGTTGAAACAAGGTCAAAAAGGAAACAAAGAGAAAATATGGCTGTCCCACAAGACCTTATCAATCCATTTTAAAACCCCCCACAAGGGACATCAAGACCACACAAAACCTTATTGGAAAAATTTGTCACTAGAGACCAACAAGGACGCATTGCAGTTAATGACTTAGACACTACTGCCCATGATCCATAATTTTCCTCTTTTCTAGATGAATACTTGGCACAAGATCCCCAATGATATTTAGCAAATTTATTAGTAGAAGGTGCCACATTACCTCCTGGATTTGACATTCATACATTGCAAACTTTATCTACCCAAGGAAAAAACATGATGACTTCTAATGGTTCTATTCCTCAAGTAACCATAGTCATACCATTTGGAGTACCTACCCAAAGTCCCACAATAGTACATACAACACCATTTTGTACATCAAGCATGACACAAGGCCTTAATTCTACCATAGGGGCATCATTATCAAATCCCTTCGACACCAATACTAGAATCCAAAGGCCTAAAGTTAGCATAAACATGACAAATTCTATACCAAACATCAATACCACTAGTGTCATTCCAAAAATAGGGGTTTTACAAATGAGACACATGTACCTCTCATACACGTTTTGAATTAGCCCAGTCCTTTGCAAGATGTTCACATTCTCAATCAACCAACATCAAACTAAAACTTATTCTCTCACATTCCAAACAAAAGTCCATCCTTCATTCATACACTAAACCATAATCCGTCACATAAAGTTGGGTTTCAAAACACTTACATAGACCCCAACAATACAACCAACACATCATTGATACAAGTGGATGTTCTGCAAACACAAATGCAATCCCTTCAATGAAAAATGGATATTATGACCATATCTAGCAAAAAGAATTTTTCAACAAAAGACTTATGTCCATTTCCCTTTGACAAAGCTTTATACATGACACCCTTCCCGCATGGATATGTTATACCAAACTTTCCTTAGTATAATGGGAAGCGTAATCCTATTGAACATATAAGGGAATTTCCACAATGTGCATATATGTTGCATATGACCCCACATATCTCATGAGAATTTTTATGTGGAGCCTTGTTGGAATAGCACTTGAATGGTCCTCTCAACTTCCATATGGCATAAGGTCATGAGGTGAACTTGCTGAAAAATTTAATGAACATTTTGCCTTTAACATTGATAATGAAATCACAATAGAAACCTTATGTAACACCACACAAGATGAAGGATAGAACTTTATCACCTTATTCTAGAGATGGAGGAGTCTATCTATTCGATGCCTATTGAAATACACAAAAAGAAAAAGGCCACCATATTCCTAGAAAACCTGAATTCAAAATTGAGAAGTGATGTAAGAGTACACAATTGCACTTCTTTTGTGGAACTAGTAGAAAATGGTATTGTTGATCATCAAAGCTTGCACTTCTTTGACAGTCTTATAGGAAATTCAGTGAGTGGAGGAAAAATTGCACCTCACGAAATACCTCTGGGTTTTTTTTATAGAAAGTCGATTCTTCTTTTTGGGTTTTTAGATAAGGGGAGAAAAGAAATGTAAATATAAAACATAAAAGGCGATGCGCCTTAAATCTTTTATAACATTTCAAACCCAAGTTATTCCTATGATTGATATAAAGGACACAATGCCACAACCCCTCATTGTTGGAAAGAGAATGAACAACAAAGGCTAACTTCAAGCATAGTGGAAACTTTAAGATCTTTCCGCACGTAGTGTTCATTGAGGTTTGATCAAACATAGAGATTCCTTAGAGTAAAAGAACAATATTCTAGAAATTACTAGAACTCTGTCTCCCAATACAGCATAGCATAACAAAATAACAACTTTAAGGAAAACAAAAAAATTCCAATGACATAGTCCAATTCTCCTAAGCTACCATTCCACCACACAAGCATAAAGCATAGAAATACAGTATTTAAACTACCAGAATATAGCTTGCAAGACACAGTGTTTCATTCAAAATGACAATATAAAGAAAGAGAGCTTGAAAAAGGCCATACATGCATAGTCTCAATAAAATTCCCCTCAATAGTTTGTGCTCGAATTAAAATTGAACTTTGAAACAGAGATCAGATTCTAATCCGACAATAGTTTAAACCTTAATATATATAATATTCCAGAATAAAGTATTTCTATAACTTGCTTCTGAAAACAATTCTAAAACCTTAAGAAAACTAAAAAGAAACACTTCTTTTGAAAAATAAAATAGTTCCTCTTGGAAAATCATCATCTGCATCTGTGTCATCGCCCACCTTATATAGCCACCAAAGAAAGAAACATCACCTCAATCTAGATTAATTGCCACTAGGTGTTGACAGCTGATAACACATGATCTGATCATAGACACTTGGTTATGCCGCAAAAGATCTTTGCATTAACTCTTTAGCTACTGCATTAATACCCTCTAAATATTTTAGCAAAGATAGAAACCCAAATGCAATCAGATCTTAGGAACAACAGCCTGGAAAAGAACCCAATTGATCAATCACATCACTGTGAGGTATCATCTCAAAACTTCCATCCCAAAAACTAAGAAAAGAAAAGAAAAAGCCAGCCAACTCAGACAAACTCCTCAATTAGATATCTTTATCAGTGGTGCAAATAACCTTTGGAAATGAGATGATATGTCAGCAGGGTGGAAACTCCTAAGCTTTCAAATATAGCTCCCAAGAAAATGTTTGATAAGAGAACACGTGTCTCGAACCTTGTCTCAAAAGGAAGATGAAAAGGTAAAAGCTACGCAGCCACCACGTGGCATATTGTGCACCTTTTTGATAATTTTATTTGAGCGCGAGTGCACCTGATATTGGAGACATTTATGCAAACCAAAATAAAAATGACTGAGGCAAAAAAAATCTTTACAGTTCTGGCGACTCATAGGGGTTGTTGCTTCTGTAGAGATTCAAACCTAGGCCTCTGGTTGTTCCTGGAGTTTGATGAAAGTGGTGCAGTAAGCCTCCCAATCTGCATTAGTTGGTAAAACAAGGGTCCGGATCTATCTATATGTTTGTTCGAGATCAAAAATCTCCTTGAAAGAGATGACGCCCCATATGGACAAGATAACACCTAGGTGATAATAGAGCCAAGAAAGAGGGTAGATTTCACACTCAACATCACCACTATGGGTACAAAACTCAATCTTGGAAGTTCAGTGGTGGTTTGGATCTTGCATCGGATTACCTCATTGATTTGCTCCATTGTTAGCGTGTCTTCATCTAGGGAGAGACGAGGAGGTAACCCAAAACCAACCAAGATAGCAAAGTCCTTTTTTATCTTAGTGACCCTTTTATTCAACACTATCTGGTGATCCTTGCATATTACCGCAACCATGTGGTAGTTGATGATCTCATTGGCTTTGATGGAGGTGACCTACCAAACGAGAATTCCCTCTCTTTTAAGAACCTTCAATCAATGGTGATGCTCAATTTGGATATAAAATTTTGGAGTCTGCCACATGGGATGAACATATTTTTATGAAGTGGTCAACCATCAGACCGACCTTGGCATTCAGTTCTTGCACGTCCCTTAAAAACTATAAGGCGGGTCCTAGCACACACACGCTAGTCGCTATTTGCTCCCAATGCATACCTACCAACCTTCTCATTATAGGGAGGGATCCAGATCCTCTTGCAACAATTAACTCCTAGTTAAAATGAGCCTCTCTTACTCTAGTGTTTTCTTCTATTTGACCCTTCTCCTAAAGAGCATTTACCAACTTAGAGCTTAGTCTTCTGACTTCTTGTCTTGACTCTTCTGTCTCAATCTGGTTCTCCAAAGATCATCAATATTTTGAGATCTGACATCACTTAACTCTTTCTTTAAATTTTTATTTTCAACATGAAGGTGAACATTCTCATTATGGGCATCTACAAGCAATCTGGACATGTCTCCTTTTTGGCATTGAATTTGTTTTACATGAGTCATTTCGACATCCTTGGCTTGGACCTCATTCTGCAGTCTGGTCACTGTCTCTTTCAAATTTCCCAACTCAACTTCACACTTACTTAATTGCCTATCCAATCGTTCATAATCAGTATATACCACCTTTTGTGTGGCTTTGGCTAGGACCATTTTATCACACAGGCAGGTTTCACTCAAATCTACGCCCACATCATGAATGTCATAGTCTTCCATCTACATTTGTCCTTCAGGCTTGGAAACAAGCAACCTTATAGTGGTGATAAGTAGGGAATTCCGCTCTTCATTAAAGCAAGCTTCAATCCTCTTGGTGGTTAGCCTTTCAACACTCTTTGATAACATTTTCAGCTTCCTAGTCTTTCGGGCCTATTTGGTGGCATCAAAATGACCCTAAAGAGTTTGAGGGACATCGACACTTTGAGCAGCAATGGGAGCACCAGGGGCAATCTGAAAAGGGTGACAATAGGGGAGACTTCATATGTGTGAGCACGGGGAGACGCCAAAGGTAGCGTGATCATAGAAAAGGGTAGAATGCTAAAAGGGGTAGGGGAAGAAATATTAGGGGTAAATGCAATAAAAGGTTGATGGAGAGGTGATTTCCTAGAAGTAGATGGGCCAGGAGTAATGGGAAAATCTGTAGTTTTAGTGATTCCAATGGGGGCCTTTGACAAAGCAACTAATGGCACAACAACAGCCGCAGTGGATAACACTCCTTCGACACACGAAAAAGTTTTAGCAGGTTCATTTTCAATGGTAGGGGGTGTATCCAACATTACTAGTTCAGAAATTGAAGATGGTGGATTACTTTCAATAGGAAGAGACTGGGGGTGTACTTGAGACACACAAATAGGAAGAAGAGGGAGAGAAAAACTTACCTAAGCCACAATTGATGAAGTATTCTGCAAGGTGGAATCCATTTCTTCTTCCTGATGGACTAGTATATCAGGTGCACCTAGGGCTTGGATCCTTATTTGCTTCGCACGATTAGAGCTAGCACGTTCCGATATCCTGTCGATAGAGTCCTCCAAGATTTGGCCATCAACAACCTCTAAGGATTCTCTCAGGGATCGTCGGGTTTCTTTCCCTCTACTTCAGGCTTGGGATGTGGATGGGGCCTATGGACCACCTGGCCCCGAATCTCCTTGGTTGTCAGGTTCCTGAGGTTTACGAATTAAGAGTGGAACTTATTCATCCTCAACCTCATGGCTTGTCTCAAGATTGCTATTGTCAGAATCAACCTCCTTATCATACACGTCCTCGAACTCTTCATCGAGCTAGAAGCTGCCAAACAAAGCACCTCGATTTCTCATCTCTTGTCGTCCACCTCCAGAAGTTTTCCTTCTTTCTCTCTGACCATCCCTTACACCTCAGTTGTGCACTGAAATATTTTCTCATTGAGAGATTCCTTTGATACTATGTATGTGGCTCATAAAAACTTAGCCACTTTGGTCATTCATACATCTCCACACTCTCTTGAGCATGATTTTTCCTCCTTTGGAAATACACCCTGAACTCATGCCTTAAACTGAAATGCCCATCCGGGTTTTAATTCCATTTTTCACAAATGAGGACCAAACCTAGAGCCACCAAAAGATTTGTGATCTCATCCTTAGCCTTCTACTTGCTCAGTATTACTTGACTCTTTGCAATCATAAGGGGAAGATTAAAAGATTTGGTTTATTCCTCCCAACACCAAAGATCCTATCAACAATGGATACTTGGCAGTAAGCTTCTAATGCAAAATTTTGGTCTGTCGTGAAAATTTAGGGATTTGAAAAACCTCCCCGGGGAAACCATGAAACCTGACGAATGTGAAATCATCACCAAAGAAATAATCCATTGGGATAGGTGGATTTTCCATCCATTCTATAACCTCCTGAGAGAAACGACCAACGAAGCAAGCCTGTAAATCTTGTAGCACTGGTCTCTGAAAATATTCTACAAACCAATAATAATCTCCTGTTCTTGAAAACATAGGGGTTCACACAAAAATTGGTTAGATATAGCCTCTCTCATCTATCCTAGACACTGGCACATTCCTTCCCAGCCACTCAAAATTCTGATGTAACAATAAATGAACGAAGATGGAAGAATACCTGAATTTGGACTCAACACTGTAGTTTCTTGATTGTAGCTTCATATTCCTAGCCATCACTTCAACAAAATCGTAGTGCCTCAACACCTTTTCTCTTTTGAGCACAAGCACTAAAGAAAATTGGAAAAGGTTAACTTCTTCATTGTTTTCGAGCCCAAAAACCCAGGCCAACATTGAGAACACAGATTATGTATCCTTCTCAAATTTTCTTTGTGAAATAGGCCAGCAAATCTATCCTCTCTATGGCCTTTCCTTTGTCTCATCCTCATAAAAAACTTGTTTTCCTGAACATATCTTCTCCTAGGACATCCATTTGTTCTTTGTTGAAAAGGTCGACACCCCAGCTGATAGGGATACACAACATATCCCATATAGCTTAGGCCGAAATGGGGATCTTGACCCCATGGCCCTCAATAGACTTTGTTATTTTGCTAAAGCTCTTTGCACACGCATCAACCAGCTTTGGGCATGGATGTACAATAGGTAACACAAACTATGGTAGTCCACTGTTCCATAGATGAAATGCAAAAACCTCTGCCGACTCATGCCCCAACATCCTCTGAAAAGCACCTTCCCTAATATTTTTAGGGTTGGTGGATAACTTAGGGTCATAAAAATTGTTAGTTATATCTTGAACTGCCTCCTTTAGGATGTGTTTTCAGATTGAAGCTTCCTGCAGCATTCAAATGGTCATTCTTCTAGAGTTGGGGCATTGACAAATGAGTAGTGCCCAAATATATCAGCGTAACTAAGTCTTTTATTTGGAACTTCAGCCTACCTACCTGAGATAGATGTTTTTGCTATGATTGTTTGAAAAAGATACATAAACTCTCTGGTTACAACAACCATTTTCCCTTTACTAAAAATTAACTTGCTTTTGAGTGTAATTAATTTATGGACTTTTACATGAAGTTATGAGTTTGCTACTATCGATGGCTCATTAAATGCTACCACCAGGGTAATACATGTGGATGGAAGATCTGTATGCCTTAGGAATGCTGAGAAAGCCATGAGAATGGAATTAGTGCATTCCTTCTGTCGCCTCTTTCTCTTTTTAATTCATTATATTGAAAAGTGTGTTTCTTGTCATATGGAGTGTGCCATGATGACACAGGGTACTTTTGAAAAGACATCTTCATTAATTTGTCAGAGCCTTAGCGTATTAATCCATGTCTTTTCCCATTAGTGAACTAGTTCACACTGATGATGGCAAAGGATACATGTTAACCATCAGCGTATGAGGGCATTTACTCCCAACACCCAAATTTATTTCTCAATGTATTCCATCAGATCCTCCATACAATTTGTCCACCATGTTTCGTTCTATCTCAAAATTTCTCATTGTCATCTGGCCAAAAATAGACATCTCATCAGTGAAGTTCCCCAGTTAGTTTTTCCTATATATAGCTATACCACTTTTTGCAACATTCATTCAAACATATAGTTCTCTAACTTAGTTGGCCTTCCACCTACTCTCATTCTGCCATAATTCACTGCTTCTTCGTGATGTCTGTTGGGTTGGGTACCCCTATTCAGCTCGTTCCATGGCAACCATAATACTATTTTGTGGGAAAGATCACAAACAACCGTGTCAAGTGCCTAGTGAAGAACTGTGACCCCTTGATCATAACTACATTCAAGTGGGTCATCAGCGCAAACTTCATTACCAACAAGAACCAACTCCAGAGTAACTGCAACATGCTCTCTCTCTTTGTGGCCTCACTGTTGGACCTAGGTGTGGCCAAGCCCATGATAATTGTGTTGTGTTGTGTTGTGTCAAAAGAGCTTCAACCTTTGGGTGGATTATCCTTTGTTTCTGCCCGACACACCTGGGTTCTTTATCTAGGGTAATCATCGATTGAAGTATACCCAGGTCGTAGCCTTTGAGATCATACTTGTAGCATAATTCCTTCATCTTTCTTTTATCTATGTGAAAGTCCCTCTTTCCAACCGTTGATCTTTTGTTGTTTCCAACATCAACCTTATTACAATCCTTCAAAATTGTGGAAATTCTTTGCTTTGTCGCATTGGAAATAGATTCCAAATGTGTTCCAATAAGAAACGTTAGATCGACGATTCTATCTTGAGGTCGGGGATTCCCTTGTATATCAAAAGCTTTAAATTTTTTGATGATATCCCATACATTATGTAATCAAGATCTTAGCCTTGTATTTATTTTGGTTGCTTGCCCACATATCTGGCTTACTATCGATTTTGAATTTCTAACAGCTTGTTTCTTACTTGCATCCATTTTTTCTGCTAGATTCGATCCGTGGACCAAAACTGCATATCCACTATCATCGATGAAGCATGGAGACTAAAAATGATAAGCTCTAGGGTATTCTGATCCCATCGAAAATACTAATCAGACACCTACTCTAGGACCAAATTTGTACTTGACACCATTTAAATGTACAGTCCATACATGATTATCAAACAGATTGTTAGACTCCAAGCCCGACTCTTCATTGGTTTTAGAAAGACCTCATCTCCATTGAAAATTATATAAGCACTTAGCCCTGTAGCATGTATGTTGCCAAATGGATCAAAATTAGCCAACTGATTGAGCAACATCTCTTCCTCTGAAATCTACTCATCTGTATCTTCTTCCTCTCTAGGAATTTCTACATAATATCTCTCCTATTGAAAGGTAGAGGTATCAGCAGCTCTGAAGCATAGATTTGCATCATCCACAATATGTTTGGGATGCAAGGATTTAGATAGAATTTTCATATTTTCCTCTTATTTAGTTCTCAATATCAAGTGGGACCAATCAAGTGCCAAGTATCCACTAAGTTTGGTGGTGAAATATCTTGATAGACACATTCCAAAAACTAGTGGAATGTCTATTATTAATACTTCTTGAGTGACTGCCTGGCTTGGGCAGGAGAAGAGAGTCAGGGATAGATCCCTTATCCAACCAATGGTCGGGACTTTCTTTTTGTCTATTTGCATAATTCTTTTTTCAAGGGGTTCATACTTAAGTTTTAAATCATTTGCCAATTGTTTTGGCATAATGGTTGTGCTAGCTCCCAAATCAATCATATTATTATGCAACAATTTATCTCCTACTATAAGCATTAAAAAGAAAGGTGTGGGATTTGTTTTACTTACCTCTTTCTCTTTAATTCCATGCACATTATTTGTGTAAGTCGTTGCTTCTAGAGCTTGAGGGAGAAGCATAGATCTATCATTTCTACTCTGATTGTTCAATTGAGTTGCGCTCGCCTGCAAGCTTTTCCCTTCCACCTTTAATGCTTCTTGAAGTAGGTTTTTATTCTTAGGAATTGATATGACAATCCATAATGACACATTGGTAGGTGCCTTCTTCAATTGCTCCACCATGTTAAGCATCCCAACTATTTGGGCCTTTGGCTTAAATGGTGGTATTTCTTTTGCTTTCAGGAGAAAATGTTCCATCATGACTTGGCCTGGTGCTTTTTTGGCCTCCTTTCCCGCTAATGGTACATTATGTGGCTGTGAACAAGGTCAGATGATGGGCAGAAAACCCTATTTCTCTAGGGGGAATAGTTGACATGGCTACGAACATGGGGGAGCTTGTTATACATATTCCCTTGTGAGCCTTCTTTTCGATCTTGTATTGTAATCCAAGTGCATTTATAGAATTCCAATTATCAAGGCTTTGTTGGCGAACACAGCCTCATCTTCTTCCAACCATGAGAAAAGAGCTAGGTTAGGCATAATGTTTGATTCTTGTTCAATGGAAATCCCTTGCATCTGTGCCCTAAAATGAGAATTCTCCATTACAGGTGATATGTATTCATCTGCATTTGGAAACATACCCTTACTCCTTTGTTTTGCCACCTTTTGCTCCATATTTCCCCTTGGACAGTTTTGGGGCATATGGCTATTATTTCACGAGAAGCACCAAACATTTTCGTCCTCCACCAAATTTTTCTAGCCTGGGACTATCTCTTTATTCAGACTACCCTTGCCTGTTTGTAATGGAATAGTGATTAGAACTATCTAATTTGTTGATGATGTCTGTTGACCTCCTTCTCTGTAGGATCCTTGATATGAATTTTGTTGATAAGGTAGATTTCCTCCACCATAGACCTAAGTGGTCATTTTTAGAGGCATCACTTGTTGTCATTTGATAATGACTAATTCATTAGTAAAAGTCTGCATAAGATCTTTTATATCAATGATATATGCCACCATTGACGAGAGACCCAATGTGCTTGCTTGAGCGGTAGGATATTCATTTGTAGGCTGTGGGGTGACCAACTTTAATTGTGTGTTAGGAGTCCTTGGATTGGTTTCCTACTAATGGCCATCGAGGATTTCCACAAATACTGGCATTGGTGGCTGAGGCAGAAGTTTCCCAACATCGATCAGGTTATTCTCTGCATGTACTGCCACCTCGTATGCATCAGGAAGAATATTCCCTCCCATGGAAGTTATCATAACTATGATGTTTAGATTGATAGCCTTTAGATAGAACATGAGTGTCATTGCAGTTTGAGGTAGAGCAGTCACGAGGATCCTTTGCAAGGTCTTGAGGAACCTAGTATTGAAATCATTCATGGCTTCATGTGGAGCCCTCTTCATGGTAATTAGTTATTGCAACAGTGATGAATAGTCTCCCTTTTCTGAGAATCGTTCAAACAAGCACTGTCCAAGCTAGTACCAAGAAAGAATGGAACTCGAGGCTAGAGATCTATACCAATCTTGAGCCTTACCTTTAAAAGAGGTAGCTAGTAGTCTTAATGCGATGTTTTCCTCTGATATTTTGTGTACCTTGCATACCTCTACTATATTGTGAAGGTGTTTAGAAGGGATTTTGAAATCCTCCCTGAAGAATCTTGGAATAGCCTTACAAGCATTAGCAGGTATGGCAGGGCATACATCTGAGGGTGTGGGTGGTTGTAGTGGACTACCACTGTCCCATGTTAAGAAATTTCTAGGAGCAAGAGGAGGTACATGAGCCATGGGAAAAAGATTCCTACGAATCAGATAATAAGCAATCTTATCTAGAAATTTAAGCCTTTATGTGGAGTAGATAAGGCTCTAGATACTAGGATCTGACTTCTCGCTCTATTACTCCTTACAGGTGATACCTAACCTGTAGTTCTCCTCCTTCTAGGATTTGAGGTAGCTAACTTAGAGTACTAGAAGTGAGCTCTGGGCATGAAAATTTTAGCTTTCTTCCTTATCCCGATTTAAGAAATATTTTTGACTTCTAATTAGGCATTTGGAAAAACTTCTATCCCACTAGGCGTGCTAGAAAAAGAACTGTTGATCATCAAAGCTTGCACTTCTCTGAAATTCTTATGGGAAATTTAGCAAGTGGGGGACAAATTGTGTCTCATTGAATACCTCTAAGTTTTTTATAGAAAATTGGATCTTCTTTTGGGGTTTTGAGATAAGGGGAGAAAATAAATGTAAATATAAAACATAAAAGGCGATGCACCAAATATTTTACAACATTTCAAACCCAAGTTATTCCTATGATTGATACAAAGGACACATAATGCCACAACCCCTCATTGTTGGAACGAGAATGAACAATAAAGGCTAACTTCAAGCATAGTGCAGACTTTCAGATCTTTCCATTAGTAGTGTTCATTGAGGTCCGATCAAACATAAAGATTCCTTAGAGTAAAAGAATGATATTCTAGAAATTACAAGAACTCTATCTCCTAATACAACATAGCATAATAAAATAACAACTTTAAGGAAAACAGAAAAATTCCAATGATAGTCCAATTCTCCTAAGCTACAATTCCACCACACAAGCATAAAGCATAGAAATATGCTATTTAAACTACCAGAATATAGCTTGCAAGACACAATGCTTTAGTCAAAATGACAATATAAAGAAAAAAAGCTTGAAAAAGGCCATACATGCATAGCCTCAATAAATTCCCCTCAATATTTTGTGCTTTAATTAAAACTGAACTTTGAAAAAAAGGTCAGATGCCAATCCAACAATAGTTTAAACCTTAATAGATATAATATGCCAGCATAAATTAGTTCTATAACTTTCTTCTAAAAACAATTCTAAAACCTTAAGAAAACTAAAAAGAAACACTTCTTTTGACAAAGAAAATAGTTCCTCTTGGAAAATCATCATCTGCATCTATGTCATCACCCTCCTTATATAGCTGCCAAAGAAAGAAACACCACCTCAGTCAAGATTAATTGTTGCCAGGTGTTGACAGTTGATAGCACACGATCCAATCATAGACCCTTGGTTAGGCTGCAAAAGATCTTTGCATTAACTCTTCAGCTACTACATTAATACCCTCTAGATATTTTAGCAAAGATAGAGCCCAAATGCAATAAGATTCTAGGAACAACAGCCTAGAAAAGGACCCAATTGATTGATCACATCACTGTGAGGTACTATCTCATAAAATCCATCCCAAAAACTGAGAAAAGAAAAGAAAAGGCCAGCTAGCTCAAACAAACTCCTCAATCAAATATCTTTATCAGTGGTACAGATAACCCATGGCAAGGAGATGACGTGTCAACAGGTCAAAAAATTACGAGCTTCCAAATATAGCTCCCAATAAAATGTCCAGCAAGCAATCATGTGTCTCGAACCTTCTCTCAAAAGGAAGATGAAAAGGTAAAATCTACACAGCCACAACGTGGCGTATTGCACACCTTTTTGATAATTTTATTTGAGGGTGAGTGCACCTAATACTAGAGACATTTACATAAATCAAAATAAAAATGACTGAGGCAAAAAAAACCTTTACATGTATCATACTTGAAAAGGCTCTCATTGAAAAAGGTTAAATCAAGATGACAAATAGAAATCCAAATGTTCAAAGCACCCCTAATGACAAGAACAAATATTGGTGCAGAAACAAGAACATAACCAATGATGGCATTGTCAATGGAAAAACCATACGTGTAGGAGCAGTCATTACATTTAGAGGACACAACTCCTCTAACAACACAACCAACAATGTTGACCAAACTACCAATGTTGTCCAAAACACACAACAACCATGACTGCAAAGGAAGTTCCCAAAATGTGAATTCACTCCCCTAGGGGATCCAATTGAATTATTCTTTAAACAAATGATACAACACAACCTCATACAACTTCCCGACCTAACACAATATGATCCCGTATAATTTAAACCCTCTTGATGGGATGACAATGCCTTTTATGATTTCCACCAAACTAAAGGACACACTTTACCACAATGTTGAAAGTTCAAGAACATTATACAAAATCTTGTGGAAAATGGAACTATTGAACTTAATGGATAGAAAAAACCATCCTCAAATAGCGATCACAAGGTCTTTACTGATCCATTACATGACCATGGAAAAGGAAAATCCTCCAATTCATGAAATAAGACCAATAATAATTGGGCCAACTATGCTAATGTCAAATATGACTATAATCACGATGCCATCATAAATCACATTCGAGCCTTCGATGAACATATCAACACTATTACCATAAAGAAAACTAAGGTATCCATCCAAGGCCCTCCGCCATGACAACAACCACAGTCCTCCAAGCCTCAATATAATTTACTTGACTATTTAGGAAAGACCCCAGCACAAATTTACTTGTCGAACTAAGGTATCCATCCAAGGCCCTCCGCCACAACAACAACCACAGTCCTCCAAGCCTCAATATAATTTACTTGACTATTTGGGAAAGACCCCGACAAAAATTTCTATCTTGGAACTATTGTGTATATCACCCGATCATCAAGCTATTTTAGACAAATCTTTGCAAAGAACGATCGTCCCCACCAACCTTAATGTCAATTATTTCCAAGAGATGGTAGGCTATACCTAACCAAATCCCATCATGCTACCTTCTCTGAACAAGATTACTCAACCGAGAAGATAGACCATAATGACCCTTTGCACCTTGAAGTTCTTGTCCATAAAACAAAAGTTAGATGAGTCTTAGTAGATGGAGGAGTAGGGTTAAATATTTGCACCTTGAAACTAGTTAAGGCATTAGGCTTCTTAGAAGAATGTGTGGACACTACTAAGAGTATGGTCATTAAAGCATATGATGATGAAGAATTGTCATCTAAAGGAGTTGTAATGCTTCCCATCAAAATTGGTCCTATGGTTATAGATACCAATTTCTAAGTCTTGGATCTCGTCCTCCCATATAATCTTTTACTGGGTAGACCATGGATACATGCTATGAAGGTTGTCCCTTCCACTTACCATGAATTCCTTAAATTCCCATACAATGATGCCATGATCATGATAGTTGGTGATCTTGATCCTTTCCAGAATTGCACTAACCTATGCGAGATACCCCGACAACAAGTTCCTGTCAATAATGAGGCCTCATATTCTATTTCATCACATTACATTAATACATCTTCATTAACTAAATCATCCACTCCATCTACCATTCCATCAAACCTCAAGGTCCAAGTCCATGATATGGGATGTGGAGAATATCATATGAATAAGTTGTAGAAAAATGACAATGCTAATGATGCTTTGAAGACTTCAAATTCCAACAATGATGTCAAGAAAGTTTCAGAAGATACTCAAATAGATGACCATGCTTGGATTGACATCTCTTGGGATCATGATATGACATATGCCTTCACCATGTCCACTTCGACACAAACATTTCATGTCCATGACAACTACAAGTTTGAACAAGGTATATATGATAATCCACTCTTTGATCATGACCCCCCTGAGGATATCCAATCACCATCCTTCCATCCCACCTACCCTATGCTAGGATATGTATCTCCTACTGTTTCCTCTACCAAGTCACCTTGCCAAGTCGTCAAGGATGTGAAATATTCCTTTGACATTAGCAGTACAAAAAAGGATAGTCCCAAAGATTCTATTGATGACATCGCCACTCCTATTTGTCCACTAGACATTCCTGTCACTTTTCCTATTTCATCCATCTCACTCATGTCCATCTACATCAAAGGCATGTCTCAGCAAGTCACAACTCAAGAAAAGAATAAAGGAAAAGCTCCAATTAATGACCTATCTTTAAAAGGAAATCAAGAATCAAGAGACACAATGAAAATAAAAGAATATCAAGACAAGTTCTCTAGCCAAAATAAAAATCTATTGGAAAAATAAAAAGTAAAAGAAGATCAAGACAAGTCCCCTAGCCAAAATAAAAATCTCTTAGAAAAATCAAAAATAAAATTCAAAAGTGAAAGCAAGCAAAATTTGATCTCTTAAGTATGCCTCTACATCAAAATCACTAGGGGAATCTATCAAGGAAAAAGGTCAAGAAAAGAGCTTGTTGATCCAAGGTCTCTATCCACATCACTCTCACTAATACCATATATTCCATTCCACTCATCCATTCTCACATATCCATCATATCATCCCACCTTCATTGGCAATGTCTTTCAATGTTTCTTTGACGATGACCCATTGACATACTCTAGCTCATCGGTCACCCAAATGCCCTTTTGCCTAGAGCCTAGTGGCCCACATAGTGTGCACATTAGGGATCATACCATAGTCTTGCTCATCCACCACATCTATCACCCTTCATATTTGTCACTCATACTCCTCATCTTGATCAGGTCCTTTCATCCAACATGGTCATCCACACAAAATTAGCGCATCATCAAGGTAGTCTATGGATCTGGTGTTTATCAATTCTACACATAGCTTCTTGGAGCCATGTCTTAATCATGAAAAATAAAAAATAAATGGAAAAAAAATTGTTACCTAGATGAAAACCTGACAAACAAGCATCTTGGTAACATAAAAACAAAAATTAAAAAAACAAGAAAATAGTAAAGAGAGGGGTGAAGCCACAATAGTAGTTTACAATTTGATGGAGGAAGGAAAACTCACAAAAAATGACCCCATGGCAAAAAAATTGGTTTTAGGGGTTAGAACGAACTTACTAGTTTGAGTGAACCCACTTAAATGCTTGCCCCCCATTTCCCACCCAAAAAACCAAAGAAAATGAAAATTAAAAGGTGGTTCGCTCAAACCCCCCTTATCCCCTATTCTCCCCCTCAGACACCCAAAATGTCCAGTTTTTTGTGCTTCAAAGCTCGGGTGGAGGATGAAAATGGAGGAGAATTCACAATCCCAACTAGAATCAGGTATTCCTTAGAACGAGCTATCCAACAACTATAATTTTAATATTTTTTGGTTTTACTCTGTATTTCTTTTTTTAGTTTTATTAAACATAGGTTTTTCACCAAAAATCAAGCTCTCTGTTCTACACATGTGGAAAAATAGTAGATTATCAAAAAAAAATGAAAAATAAGAGTGCACCATATATTGAAGTCCTTGATTCAAAAAAATAAAATTGAATTTCAATACATACAAAAAAAGTTACGCATTATATGGTTGCACTATGTCTAAATTGTGATTAGTTTTAATTTGAAACTTGATTAAAGAAAAAATATTCAATAAAAAACTATCTAACCAAGTGGAAGTACTAGATATCGTAGTTACAAATCTAAATTTGAAATAATTAGAATTTTATCCTTCATGGAAAAAAAAGTTATGCGTTATACAATGAGCATCACTTTTTAAAAATGTTGTTTTCTGAAAAAAAACTAGTTTTCGAGAGAGATAGAAAAAGAAGTGCAATATGATTCCAAAAATTTTGAAATATATATATTTAGAATCTACAGACAAAATGTCACGAAACTCTAGTTTGCATCATCTCCAAATTCTTCATGGTTTAACCGCTATAGGTGCCCGAAAGTGAAGATTTAATTAAATAAAATATTTCAGTGTCCAGTTTGGCAAAAAATTGTAAACCACTATTGTGGGATCACCCAAAAATAATTCATCCAATAGTGAAAACCACTTCGATGGTGCTTTGGATGATTACCATGGTGAAAACCTAGCAAACATGTGTCATCTATAGTCGACTCTACTCTTTTATCTACCATCATTCCAATCTGACTTCCCTATCATATCACCTATCTTTCCTATACATGCACCTTACCATTTATCCTTTTCATATCACCCATAATAAATAGTTTTCCTTTCCATAACTTGGAATGATTGAAATCAAGCACACTTCGCATCCCCATTCCATCACATTCATAAAAATTGGTCTTATACCCGACTAGGCGCAGGAACTTGACTTACGTCATTTGGTTCTTATAGTGGTTGTCTTGAGGATGTAAAACCATAAAAAAAATCAGTAAAGATCACAAAATGTCTTTAAAAAATTAAAAAAAACATCATAAAACTTTAGAAAGACAAAAAAATCAAAAACATGTCAAAACTACTGCTTTTTCTAGTATTTTCCTTTTTAGGAGCCTGTTTTTTCTGTTGGAATTTTTTTTCCTCTTTCTTTTGTTGTAAACTTGGTGGTTTCAGGTCCCTGTAAAACCCATTTTTTCCTTTATCAAAAACTTTCAAAAACTCAGAAATAGAGTCAGAGTCAGTCGTGTCATTCAGTCTTTGTCATTGTCGAACTAAGTTGCCTCTACGACTAGATGTAGGAAAGGCCATTTTTTGATGTGCCCCCGAGGCATTAGGTCAATAATTTAAGTTTGTCAAATAAGCAACGAAATCATGACTCAGTCTTTTATCAATAAAATAAAGTCAATGGTCATGTCGAACTACGAGGTCTTTGCATGTATAATGTAGGCAAGGCCATCAATTGATGAGCCCCCGAGACCACACTAGGTCGGTCCTTTAGGGTTCATCGCGTTAGTCAAAATAAGTTGGAGATTGTCATCAAACACAAAAATTTATCAAAACATGAATACAAGTCATGCATTAACAAGACAAACAAGTCAACAAGGTCATTAAGTCAAAGCAAACAAATTGCCGAAACACTCAAATTACCAAAACAATCAACCTATGTTTTATATAGGATGTGTCCTTGAAAATAGACATTATCATTTGGTCAAGCTTCATCATTTCCTTATACAGGTGGTCACATGATCAAAACTAGACTTGATGTCTTATACGATATATGTTTTATTCTTGAAATCAGGCTTTTATCAAACATCATCTTATCAATCTCCTAGACAATCAAAAACAAACAAATCCATTTTTTTGCAAATATTCTTACTCATTGTTCACATTATGGCTTGTTTTTTCTTATCTTTTCATTTGGATTTGTTGTTGAGTCTACTTACTATCTTCCTCAAGGATGTCCAATGAAGGATTTAGAGAAGCAAGGATATCTCAAGACTCTTTTTCTTTGACTATTTTTTGTTGATTGTCTTTTGATTTTGTCTTCAAGTTAGGTTACTAGCTTCCTTGAGGATGTCCCATGAAGGATTTAGAGGAGCGATGATGTCTCATGATGTATTTTATTTGATTGTTGTCAGCGGTTTGTCTTGACAAAAGACTAGGGGAACTTTTCCCTTAGTATGATTTAGGACATTCCTTGCCTACGACTGTCTGTTTTTAGCAGGTGGATGACCTTGCACACCTTGGTCTATCTCATATCGTGGTGTTTTTTATCCATTTGTATCATTTAATTCCCAATGATGATTAATGCAAGGCCTATTATGATTTGGAAAAATATTGAAGTCATTCTAATATTAACATCCATGTCTTCTATGCTACTATTCATCTTTTCCACTCTTAACATTTCTTCTTTTCTGCATCTTCATCATCCTTATCTATTTTCCCCTATCTTCAAGTCCTCTCATCAATTTTGAGAGCACACTCATGTTCTTTGAACCTTCTCATCCTCTTGACGGGGCATACCACTACCTCCTCGTCATCTTTCCTCATTCTACTTTCACTGGGGAATATCTTTTTCTTTGACGTGGTGTGATAAACTGCATTGTATCAAAGAGGGGAAAAATGTAGACACTAAAAATTGTCCTAGGCTTCTGACCCTTAACTTCATAATTCTTTCATCTTCATTTTTCATAATTAAAAAATGCTAATTATTTAATTATTTTCTAAATTAATATGTCCTCTATTAATTAAATAACTTTAATAATTTAATTAAATCATTCTTAATAATTGAATGGAAATCATTTAATTCAAAAGGATTTATCTGTAACATATTCCTCTATAATTAGACAATCTCTTTGCTATCTAATTAGTCATTTATCACTTAAGTCTAGATAAAATTTGATCATTCAGTTATCTAGTGAGATAATATCTGATTTTCTCTAAACAACAATCTTTCTATGTTGATCACTTGATTATCTAGACAAGATCAAACAATTTATCTATGTTAATCTTATCTTCTACATGCAATCCTTATCCCTCTGTGTCTCAACCAATCTCCATCATTGATTAAATTACTTTTTAATTTAATCTCCACCATTCAAGCTTTATTACTTACACTAATTTAACCCTAACCTAGTATTGCATCTCACATCTTTTAATCTTGATTGTTGATTAATTATCTCTCAATATTAGTCTGTCATTCAAAAATTACATCTTCTATAAAATGTCTTTATCTCTACCATTTTTACTTCTCCCGAAATCTAATAAGTTTTGGAAGCAACTTTATAAATCTTCATTATTTTGCTAACATGATTGTCATGAGTCCATATTTGCATACTTCATTAAAATTTGAGGGCAAGTACTACACGATAGCGAAATGGAGAAGGGTAATGGAGGTGAATCATGGAATTGCATGTGTGTTTTGTGAGATCTTTCGTTTATACATGTTTTATCTTCCATTGCTCTTCATTATTAGCTTGGGTTTAGTTTGATTTATGCTTTGTATTGCTAATCTTGGAATTTTCGCTATGCTACAGGACCATTTTTAAAAATGCTTAGAAAGGTGTGAATCCCGGTTTGGGAGCCAAAAAACTAGGTGGGACTCATTTTCCCAAGGTGGTGAATGAGTCCCAAATAGCTAAATCTTGGCCACACATGCTGAAAACACCTAAATTATGATTGGATATTGATTTGTGTCATGATTATCCTCAAAAAGATGCATTAAATGAGGCTTGTAGATGCAAAATAAGGCCAATTAAAGCATACAAAAGGCCAATTATTAAAGAAAACTTTAGAAGAGTGTGAAAGTGTGTTACAACACTTTACAACACTATAAATAAGGTAGGATTAAGGTTAAAAAGTGATTTATTAGGTGTAGTTAATTAATAAAACCTTAGAAAAGTGTGAGTGTGTTACAATAAGTTTCACAACACTTTAGCAAGGTATCTTTTATGTTCATTAGTTCAGAAGGGCCGAAGACGTAATGTGGATGTGTCAAACACATTACAACACTAAATCAAGGCACCATTAAGCTTAGTTTAACAAGGAGGGACCAAACAAGCAAGGAAAAGTAGAAGGGATACTTTTTTTGTTGCCACATTTAGCCACCACTTTAGTGAGAGGATGAACTTGCTTCAAACTCACACTAAAGTAGACAAACACACATCAAGAGCGGTTCAAGTGCACCAATGCCAGTAAGATTGGATGACAATGATCAAGAGGGGTGATCAAGATCCCATAGCAAACCAACATTGGCAGAAAAGAAAACACATGAAAATGGTATAAAGAGCAACAACAAGGCACACACATTGACTATTAAAGACAAAGAATATGAAAGTAAAAGGAAAAGAAAAAGGGTGAATCAAGCTTCAACTATTTTTCCATCATGATGTGGATGAGATCTAGGTTGTTTGTCCAAAAAATGCACACTCACTCTGAGGCAAAGGAACTTCAAGCTATTTGCTGGGTGAGAAATCCGAGAAGGTGAGACACATACACACACATTCAGTATGTACTCACACACACACACGAGTGGTAAGGGAAAGCCATTCCATCATTTGGATTCCCATCAAATGATACCAAAGTTATACCTCAGGTGATAACTATGATAAGGTACCACACAAAAATAAACTTCAATCTTCATGAGACAAGAAAAAATTTGTATGCTTGGAGCTCATGAACAAACAAGATGGCTTTACAGGTATGCAAGTTGTGTTATGCAAGGTGGTCATATAACTAAAATTTTGTAAATCCCAAATGTAAAGAATGTTCAAAGGAATCTTGGTTAGTTTATGTCAGGTCATTATCTTATGGGACATTATGCCTAATATTTCTAAGAGAGTACCAAACAAAAATAAAAGATTCACAACTTAGGGGATGCAATGGGTCGCATCAAGCAACTAAGAGGAATGTAATATGCTAAGATAGGTCATGCTTTTGAAGGAGATCACACCTAATTCCATTCATAAAGTGAAAAATGCATCACATGAGATAAGAATAATGCACAATGAACATGAAAAGGAAAAAAATAACAAAAGAATAATGCCAATGTATTCCCCCACTTTAAAGAAATTTCTAAACACCATGATGTGAGCAATTACTTTAAAGTAGTAAATGATGAATGCAAAAAATAAAAGAGACATGAGAGCCAACTTGGAAAGCCCTATGCAAAGTCATATGTTTCCAAATAAAGTTGTGTCATGCAAAAGAAAAAGAGAAAAATGGTTGCCCCCCAAAATGAAACTCCAAGCACACAAGGGTTCCATGGATTTGGGGTTAATATGTTCTTGCTACAATATTTCTAAAGAGATTGAAATTGTCATCTTTCCCCAAATACACACAAAACTGGAAGAATGACACAAAGAGAGTGAAAACAAAGAAAAACCTTTCGGGTCCACATGGAAGAGACATGAATGTATCGACACCTTGCATCATCCCCAAAAGGGAAACACAAGAAAAATGAAAAGATAAAAGGAAAATATTTTGGGTCAACATGGAAGAGACGAATGTCTTGACACCTTGCGTCATCCCTAAAAAGAAACCATAAGACAAGGAAAAGATAAAAGGTGAAAATTAAAGGATTTGCAACATAGAGAAGAATGAAGGAATAAATAGAGGAATTTCACAAAGAGAGAGATACATCAAACATAACATCACAAGGGATCACATTACGCACATGCAATCACGTAAAATAAAAGGAAAAAGATGTAATGCAAAGAAATTACACATGTGACTCAACCTAAATTAGGTCGTTTGCATCGTAATCATGTTCATTAAATACTAAAGACAGACAACTAGCTAGAGGGACAATAGCAAGTACCAAACTAGGTTCATCACTAGGTTCAACACTCATCTTAGGAAAATTATTGTTTAAGCTCATGGAAGAGGAAAACAATGTATTCAATTCATTACATGCACCTAATCACAACAAGAGATTTAATGATGATGTCTAAGGAAGGGTTCAACACTTGTTGTGGTTGTATTATAGGATCTTTTTTTTTTTGGTGAAGGGGGAGGCTTATCATGCATTGCTTCATTTGAGTCTGGATCTTTATTTTCTTTGTTTATTTCTTCATTTAACTTGCAAAAAGGGGAACGGTTTCTATGCCTATGCTCTCTAGCACCTCAATTTATTTTAGTTCTATTTTCAAGTTGCTTTTGTGTAGGACCGGGTTGGTCAACCATAGGTTTCTTTTCTTCCCTAAGTGGAGGGATGAAATGAACCATGGGAGGTTGTTCAACAACTTTCTCATTGACTTTGTAAACCTTTTTAATTCTAGGAGGCATGATGTGGTTATTTTCATTATCTCTTGGTCTTTTGTAGTAGGTAGGTGAAGGTTTTATCTTAGGTTGGTCTTGGTTGTTTGGAAGTTCTTTAGGATCAATCATGGTTTCATCAAGGATAGTAGGCTCGGTGGTAGGTTGAGGCATGTTTTGAAGGGATAATTTTTCTATTTTCTTTGCTTTGAAATTTTGATAGGATAGGAAAAAGAAGTCTTCTCATGGTTTTATAGGTTCTATAGGCTCGGACCAAAAGAAATCTAAGGGGAAAGTTTCCTTTGGAGGACAATGGGTTAAAGCCACTATGATGGAGACTGAAAACTTCATTGTCAAAGGGAAATATTAAGTATTTATATACAATGGAAGGGAAAAAATTCATGGAGTGAAGCCATCAATAACCTGGCTTCACATGAAATTGGTCCAACTATAGGATGATGGAGAATGAGATATCTAATGTTTTCAGTCCTATTTGTAAAGGAAGGGTGATTGATCCCATCGTAGGGAAAGTGAAACCATTATGCGTTTTGTTCCATGCTTTCAGTTTATCATATATATCTTTATAGAGTTCATGAAAAAGTAAGAATTCCTCGATGATCACATTCTCTCTATAGATTGGATCTATTAATATCCCATTAGTGGGATTGTCATAGTTTCGACTGGCTATGTAAAGAGGAACATCACGTGCATGTTTAAGTATATCCTTAGAGGAGAAAGGAATATCAAGAGGATTTTTAGTTTGGACCTTACAAGGAATGACATCTATCACTCCTACCATTTCATCCATAGGATCATTATCTATAGGATCATGTTGAACAATTTCATTATTATCATCATTCGCAACAGCATTCATCACATTATTCTTTGTAGTTTTACTAGCTTTGACAAATGAAATGTTATGGTTAGGTATAGGGTTGGTAAATATTTACAAATTTTGGTTAGAAGGGGCAATGGAATTATTTCCTTGATCACTAACACCTCCAACATAAAGACAAACAAAATCAATGAGGTCTTGCACAAGATGTTTAAGATGCTTGCAATGTTTCGTATCATGTCCATTTTGTCTATGATAATGATAGTAAGAATTTGGTCTAGGGATTTTCAAAAATGGTTTATTAGAATTATGTTATTTAATTGGAGGCAAGGTAATCATCTTTTGTTCTAGGAGTTGTGACATTGTGTTGTGAAGGGTATCGGGTAAGGGAGTGAATTGTATTTTCAAGTCCCCATAGCTAAAGGGAATCACGACTTTAACAATAGCTACTTGGTTATTGACATTCTAAGTTTTTTTTTGAGTGGGATTAAATTGAAGGAAACCTTTATTCTATTTTCTAAAAGGTTGGGAATTTTTTGGTTTGTGGACTCAAACTTCTCTCAATTTAGTTAGAAGTGGGCTTTTCATCACGACTACGAACTGATTTTTGATAATCACAGAGGGCAGTACACAAGTACATGAAGGAGAGGAATTTTATCATGGTAAGGTTGTATTGTATCTTACTTTGCAAATTTTGTATGAACATCTTTTAAAGGTGAGGATCAGGAACCTTGGCATTGGTTTGGGAATAAAGTGATTGATAGCTTGAGATAAAGTTATCTTTTCTTCTTATTTTTGCTTGCATCTCATCAAATCGGCCAAGGTCATCTTAGGAGTCATATGCACTTGGAAATGGTTAAAAAATGCCTCAACAAGTTCACTGAATGAACAAATTGAGTTATTTAGTAAAAAGGAAAACCACTCCAAGGAAGTATCTTTCAACAACCTAGCAAAAAGCTTAGCTAAGAGTTTATCAAGGAAAAATTCACTACATAAGGTGGTATAAGCATTAACATGGTTAGAAGGATCTCCTTTTCCTCCATATTTCTCGAATCTAGGTACCTCTACACATTGTGGCTTTGGTGTTCACAATATCTCCAAGGAAAATGGACTAATTTTGAAATAATATGTAGGTGATCCATTTTGATTTTGGTTGATGGCAGAAAATTTCTTTTGAACCTGGGATGAAATGGTTTGCAAAAGTTGATTTATGAGAGATTCATTGCTTGTGTTACATAATGAGATGGAGGTGAAAAATGTGAGGGGGTGTATGTGTTCGAAGGAAAAGTGAATGGAATGCTTCTAGGTGGTAAAGTGGTAGGAGATATGACATTTTATTCCACAAAGGTACTAGGGATGCTAGTGGAAATACCCAAGGAAGGAATCACATTACTAGTTGGTTGGATTGTTGTTGTGACTTGAGGGTTTGCATAGGTAGGAATTGAGGCTATTGTTGTGAGAGGAGGAATTTGAGTTCCTCCTTGGCTTGTGACATTGCTTGTAGGTAAAGGAAAACTAGTGGTTATGGTGAGGTGTTTCCAAAAAATATGAACTATGTTTTTCACAAGGGTAAGTCCATCTTCACTTTCAATCATCCATGAACATTATCTATGGTAGGGATGGAAGTAGTTGAAATGTTGTCATTTTGTACTTGATGTTGTAGGTTTGCTAAATCTTCATGAATTTGAACTATGTTTTCTTGTGGAACACTAACAACCATTGTTTAAACATGTGTCACACTACTTGAAGGTAAAGAGTTGTTAAGGGTATGGTACATACCTAGTGTACTAGTGGGTATGTGCAGGATCATCATAGAAAAAATAGGCCCTTAAGTGGCAAAAAAATTAGAAAAATCAGAGTTAGGAAACTTGATGTAAAAAATTGAATAAGCTATCTATATTATTTTAAAAATATGTAAGAATAGAATCTGTAGCAAATTGAATGCAGTTTCTAAACTACTAGGTTTTTAAAATTAAAAAATCTATTTGGTGAAAATTTGAAATTTCAATGCAGAGTACTTAAATTTTAGGGAAAAATAAGTAGGTGTCTATCGACCACCCTAACCACAAAAAATGATAATATTTTTTATAAGGTTTTAGATATAAGTAGAGGACTCATGTCCGATGTGATGCATATTTTTTGTAAATTTTTTCCAAGTAAATAATTAATTATGAATTTTTTATTACAACTTTTAAAAAATATAAAAAACTCATATGTCTGACCACCTTAACTTGGTCAAAACTTCATGAAATTCAATTTCTATTTTTTTAATCCTATAGTATGCGAAGCATAGAATGTGACGCATGTTTTGGATTCAAAAAATGTGATACTGTTTGAAAGCTATAGATGTATTTCAATTAGTCTATCAATCAGGACTTTAGTCGTAATTTGAATAGAAAATGAATAATAATTACTTATTAAATTTAAAGTAAAGCATAATTTATATTGGTGGAAAGCTGAGAATCTCCTTTAAAAACCCTTTTCATTTCATCAATTTTGGGTAAAAAAAATGTCATCAACCACATACCCATCATATTGCCACTTTTTGGCCCATCATGATCCTGCACATACGTGTCAATATTAGGAGTGAAGGAGTTAGACAACCTAAGATCCATTATGATTGTATTATCGTGGGATGACACGAGTCTCGAACTTCATCTCACTACAGTATTATCAATAGGACACCAAATACTCATACAAGGGCTACTAAAATGCAAGATGAATTCAAATGCAATATATGCTAAGAACAATGAAATGACTATAATATAAATTCTATAAAAAAAAATAGAAAGCTATAAACAACAAACAAGAGCACATAAATAGAGCTTTATATGTTGAAAATTCCAGTACAAAATATGCACTGGGACTAATTCACCCAAGGTGGTGAATGAGTCCCAATGGTGATTTTTTTCAATATTTTCAAAAAAATTCAATTGATTTTTATGCTTTTTATGTTGTATAATCTATAACCTAAGTGAAAATGTAGATTTTGTATGAATTTTAATGGAATGAGATACAAAATCGCAAGCTATCTAAACTTTCACTAATGCAAAATTTGAAAACCATGGAATGTCAATAACACAAATCCTAATACAATGTTAATCCAAGCAAGATATAGGATGATGATTCACTCCAAATCATAATTATGATGTTCTAAATGCTTGTTCACCAAAATGAAACTGTAGCATAGAAAAATGGATCTTTGGACATTTTCACACTCATTTGGGTTCTGCTTATGGATTTTGGCTTATTTTTTCCTTGATCTAGTGTTGTAACGTGTTTTACACATTTACATTGGATCTTGTGCCTTTCTAGGCTATGTGGACCTCATTTTAATGTTGTAGAGTGTAATTAATCACACTTCCACATTGAATTTTGTGTCCCTATCCCTAAACACACTTTACATCATCATTAGTAGGCCTTTATGACCCCATATTATGCATCTCAAGGAATAATTTAATCAAAAACCTGAGTAAATCAATATATAAAATTAATTTATGCATTCCTTGACATCCCAGCTGGAAGAATAGCCCATGTGGGACCCATTCGCCACTTTGGGTGAATGATTCTTATCAAGGTGGGACCCATTCACCACTTTGGGTGAATGATTCACATCTAGGTAGGACTCATTCCCAAGATGGTGAATGAGTCCTATTTGAGCTATTTTTGAGGTTTAAGCAAGAAAAATTGGGTTTTAAGTTTAAATTTTCTCAATATTGACCTTAAGGATCAAACTAATAGCCATTTGAGTGCCTTTCCTATATAAACAAGCCTTCAAATCATTTTTTCATAAGGTATTCATGTTTTCAAGTCAAGCAAGCAAGAGTTAGGAATTTCAAGTCTCCATTGTAGGTCATTAAGATAACTTTCAAGATCACTTCTAAGGTATTCAAGGGTAGATTCTTCATCCATTGTTGCAACACTTCAAGATCCATCATCATTGAGAGTTTATAACTACATTACTTCATATTCACGCTTCATTATCTTGTTTCATCATTTTGGTTTAATTACCTAAATGGGGTTTGACCAAGGCAAACCCCTATCCCCTAACAATCAACATTTTCTCTCTCTTCCTTTGTGTGATTGCAGATCTAGGTACTTGGATGGCTTGGACATGATTGAAGAATAGGTTTCAAACTTGTTGAAGTCATCTCCCTATTGGAAAGGTCAAAATCTCCACAAAAAAGTCACTTACAGGTTTGAAAATCAGGGTTTCAGATCCGGACACCTGGAGGAAAAGAAAGAGTAGACCGAGAGTTGCAAATTCCACTTTTGAGATTCCAAAAAAGTCAAAGTGGACTCATTCACCATTAGTCGTGAGTGAGTCCCACTATGCTTATTTTTTAGACATTGTTATGAATTTGGATACTTATTTGGCTAAAACAAGCTTCATTGCAGTTTTCTAGAGTCGGGATTGATTCGCCCAGAATGGCGAATGAGTCCCACTAGGTCTAAAAAGCAGTAATTGAAAAATTTCAAAGTTTTTTCTAGTATTCAACACATTTCTAGGTGAACACTCTCTATTTTATAGCTTTCTATTTTGCTTTATTTGCATTTCTAAGTCATTTTATAGGTCATTTTGCATATTACTGTGTGTTTTCAAACATTTGGTATTTTCCCAGTTTACACTTGGTGGTGAACCCCTTTTATATGTTTTCAACCTTTAGTACAATTCCCTTTGATATATTCCAATCTCCTTTGCATTGCAATCTCAAGGGTTTTTTCTTGAGTGAATCGTTAAGGTTTTTGTATCTCCCTCCTTTTAGGTCCCAAACCCTAGAAGTGTAAGAGAGTCCTACATACAAAAATTTTCAATTCATTTTGGTGAACCTTCATTTCAAATACCCTCTTTTCTAATTTGGAGTCCATCATCATCCTAGATCTAGCCTGCATTAACTTTTCATTAGGGTTTGTATTAGTTAATTGGCATCTAGGGTTTGTAAACTTATTGCATTAGTGAAAGTACATATAGGTTGCATTTTTGCATCTCAAATCATTGAAAAATATTTGAAAATTGCATTTTTACTTAGGATGCATATTATACAACATAAAAAGCATCAAAATCAAATTGAAAATTCTTGAAAATTTTGAAAAAATCCATATTGGGACTCATTCGCCACCTTGGATGAATTAGTCCCTATAAAAATCTAAAATAGCCTCTTAAAGCACTGAAAACCTTGTTTATAAGCTTGTGTTTGTTGTCATTGGTTAATTGTTTCACTGGGTTGACTTTTTTTTTCATGCATTTTACAAAATCTAGATTAAATTGGGTCATTTCTTGCATTGCTCAATTCTAAATTTTCATCTACAACATTTCATTTTTAGATCATTGCATAGTGTAATCAATAAACTACCTTGTTTGAAATCTGAAAAAAATGTATTTCATCCTAGGTCTTTACATTGCATTTTAAGATTGCATAGCTTCTATTATATTTAAATAATTAGAAATAACATTATTTACATTCATGGAAATTATGGATAACATTATATTTTTGTAATTTTCATTTCTAGTATTAGTTCCTACTTCACTTAGATTAGATTCATTAGAAAACGAAAACAAAAAATATAAAATGTAAAAAGAAATAATTCAAAAAATGCTTACATTTAGAAAAATCATATCATCCAAGCCCTTTAGTAGTGATGACTTAGACATGTTAGATGAATCCCTTAAGGAATTCCTCTCACTAAGATCATCTACTAAGGGTTTGACACAAAGGGATGCAAGCATCAATAATCATGATAATCATAATTGTTCTTCTCCTGATATCTCTCCCATTGGTGATGAAGGTATCTTGGTGAAAGAAGATACAATCATTGAAAATAATGAAAGTCGTGTTTGTCTCCCTCCTCCCCCCCCTTGTAAAGACACTATGACACACAAAACTGAGATCATGGCCACTACTCCCAACACCTACCCTACTTGTGAAAATTCTTTAGTGAATAAGGATACAATCGTGAATGATCATGACAAACACATTTGTGAGGAGGATATGTTGATATTTGAGAGCTTTGACAATCCTATCTCTCCTACTCAAGAAGACATTATAGGACATGTGGATATACATGCAGATAATCATGAAAATCAAATATTTTCTTCTCCTACTATCTTCTCTAGACATAAATAAAATAGATAGGATGGTCTACCATTGTAAAATAAATTCAAAAAATACCCTTTCCGTAGGTATTGATGTCCTTGTTTCACCAAAAGGAAAAAAATGGATTTTGATATATATACAACAAGATAGGATGGACAACACACACATATGTCAAAAGTATAGTTATAGTGACTTTAAAAATTAATTAAAAAAATATGTATCAAAAAGTTATGAAAAAATTTCCTTGCCCTAGATATTGATGTTGAGAATCTATAATTCAAAAAATAGAATTTTATCCTTTATAGAAAAAAATTATGTTGGACGACACAAACGTTACTTTTTGAAAATGTTATTTTCTATTTAAACCTAGTTATTAAAGGAGATGCTGAAAGATTTGTCATTGATTTCAAATATATATATATATATATATATATATATATATAGAATCTACATACAAATTGCCACAAAGCACTAGTTTTCGTCATCTTTAAGTTCTTAATGATTTAGCTACTATAGGTCTCAGAAGATGAAGATTTAGTTAAAAATATTGATGTAAATGTCCATCTTGGGAAAAAAGTGAGACACGGTATTGTGATTTCACCTGAAACTCATTTCCTTTCATTATTTTAAAAAAAAATCTTCTTATGATCTTGATTCTATTTGATGGTTCATACTTATAGACACTCACAATATTATTACCAGCACACCTCTACAAAGACTTAAAAGAGTAAACCCTATGTTTCATCACCAAAAATTTAGAGCATGTGTATAACCATGTGTGGATATGAAAAAGTTATATATTTTTAGAGCTTTAATTTGTCTTCTGAATGCTCTACCTTTTGTACCCATAATTTTTCTTGTCTTATGATGCTTATTGGTTATGAAACTATGCTATTCAAATTCATCAGGCTAATGTTTTTGATAAAGGAAAAAATGGATTTTATAGGGACCCGAAACCACAAAGTTTACAAGCTGAAGAAAGATAAAGCATTACAGTACACAAAAAATAGGAAGGCTGCAAAATAGAAAAAGCCAATTGAAGACCACAGCGACCAGCCTAGACCTAGCATAGGCCAGCAAAAAAGCCTACACAAAAAAAACCCAAAACTAACCTAAGAACTTTAAAGTATCAACAACCTCAGCTTCAAGGTTGCACATATCCTGGGTGCCCTTTTTTAGAGTCTGAATCTCCTGGGGCATAGAATATTCCTTTCTCTTTAGGTGAGATCTCATCCTCTTCAAGATGCCAGCATCCTCAATCTTTCTTTTCTCCTTATCAATGTCCAAATCCACAACTAGAGAACCCTGTTGGAAATTTTTCATTTTCTCAACCATAGTGCTCAAGATAGTGGCGTTATGTTTAGCAATTTTGTGGTTATACTCTGGTCGCGCCCACAAAAGGATATGAAAATCACGAAAAAACCTATCCTGGGAATTGGACATTCCAATAAGCAACTAATATCTTTTCATGGTCGTTCATTTACTTGTCAAACCAGGGAATGTATACTTGAAATGGAGTGGCACTGTATGTGCACTAAGAACCAATTTCAGTCACAACCTATCAAAAATAAATACTTGGAAAGAATTCTACCTACGTTATAGGAAGGTAATGCAAAGTTCTCTTAACTCAACCATAATTTAACCAAAGCAGAAATCATAACAGCTACGACTGAGAAACAAACTATGAACTGGCCTTATGTTGCAGCAACAGACACAGGGATGGATTCCTGATGCTGCAGGAACAATATAAGACTGAGTTTGCACTGAAACTTCAAGAATGAAATCTAACTTATGATCAATAGAAAATGAACGACTAGCTAACTAAATAAAGATACTTACTAAGTGGGCCCCCTTAGCAAGCATCAACTAATTATGCCAGTATTGAACTCAAAACTTCATCAAATTTTATTCATAAACTCAAAATGGTATACATTGTTCTGCTCATATGAAAACTAACACAAAACTCTATCTCCTGTTATCATACTAACTCTTACATGATATCCTTCTATCTCGTTATGCTTGCTCACTCGCACAGGAGGAACACTTATTTAAATCAAGAAAATAACTAACTAACTAACCCTAACAGAGAAAGACGTGGATGTAAATGTATCCTGGAATCGAGGAACAGACTAAATAAATGAACTTATCTGCTCAACACGGTTCAGAGAGAATTCAACATTCCACTCTTTCCAAATTATTTAACATTTAAATTCCTTCCCAATAATTTCGGTCAAAGAGTCTTCGCCAGAATAACTTCCTCGAAGTCATGTAGGAAATGGACTTTACTGCAAGGCTGAGATTAGCTGTGCTTGACTCGTTCATACTTTCTTCAACAACCTGCGAAACACCAGGCAACAGATAACATGCATGGCAACTACACGATATTCATTTATTAATCACATATCAAATTTACTTCATTATTAAAAAAAAACATGTGTTATACCAGTCATTTGGGAAGTCAAACAGGGTAATAAATATAGACATATCAACATGATAGGCTGCAAGAATATAAAAATGTATTTCCACAGGATATCCCCCAATAAAAGGTTTTTAAAGATTTAAACAACCATGAACAACAAAAGTAAGGGTATTAAAAGTACATCATGATACCCAAATTATGAGCATATTTTGGGCTCATCATTTTCCCCCTACATAACCTAATGCTAGTCCTCTAGCATTAAACTTTCTGGTGGTCTCTCTGAAATCAGTGGTTGAGGCATGACCCTGAAATGAAGTTCCAAATTTGTAATAAAAACCTATGAAACTCTACCATCTTTCATACCTACGAGCTTTTGTATCTTCATTAATATTTGTAGCTTGGTAGGGATAAAGAGGCCACATCAGCACAGGAGGTCTAAATGTCAAGAGCAACCACAATTCAAACCTCTCTTGAAGGCCCAACTGTATGTATCTGTTTGATCTTCTGAGAGCTGTCGTAAAATTCAGGGGACTGTGAGGCTCAGACCTTCTTAACCCAACAGTCAATCTCTCCCATCTCTTCTCAATTCTGGAGTATGACAGCTTCCAAAACGAGTATGTTTTTTCTTGAAACTCATCATACACCTATTTTCTGAGATCAAATATTTTCATCCTGACTGTATTATTATTATGGACATATGCCACAGTAAGCCAGGTTTTCAACATTGTATAGGGGTCTGAACTCTTAGGGCGCAATGGAATAGGCTCATCCCTTTCGGCTTCTTCATATGCTTCCAATTGCCTGCCATAATTAGCTTTGTTTGCCGCCCAAGACATGAGTGATCTTAAATGAATGTCGCCAATGTACAAAAGTGGATTCCACTATGTTTCAAAGGGAATTATAAAGCCATGTAAATAAAATTCGCACAAAGAATTCCATAGCCAATTAGGAGCCGCCTGGTATGCATCATAGAATTCTTTAGCATTGTGAAGAACATGATCTAGGTTCTTGGAAATTCTCATTAACTGGAACCACAAAAATTGTTCCTTGAGACACAGAGCATAAACTCTAGGCGGTGGTCTACACTCCATAATCATACTAGTTATTGTCATCATTTCATCCATTTTCTTATTCATTTCTTGGATTTCGTGTTTCTGCTTTTCAATGTCTCTTTTCAGTTTCTTCTTTTCTTCCTCCTAAAGACTTTGTTGCATTTCAATCTTGGCTAGGTGGTGGAAACTCAAGGTCTGCAATGTGACCGGTCTCCTTGTGATTCTAAGATTTTCCAAGAATTCAATCAAAAATGTCTTTTTATAGACAACCATGGCTTGAAAAGTTTCAAGGGGTAATAAAGCTTCATTGGCCACTTCCAACTGTTCAAGTTGTTCTTCCTCTAGCTGCAGGATGAATTCTTGTTGCTGTAGTGGAGAAGACTGTGGTTCCTCCAAAATCTGCATAGCCGTAGTAGCCAAGTCATTGAGACTTGGTACCCCCCTTTCATTATGCTCAACTTCCCTTGTCTTAATTTGTTCTTTTTCAGGAATAACAAATGGAATCTGTGCAGTATTCTCAGATACATCCTGAGAGACATTATGTTCAGAACCTACAGATTCTTCTAAAATTATGATAACTTCAGGTTGAGGTGAAGCAGGGGAGACTTTACATTTTTTTCTTGTTGAAACTCTTCTTGGCAATGTTGCAGCTGCCGGAGGTGCTCTCGTAGCTTTCCTCTTTCTGAATTTCCTAGAGGGCTCTGCCTTATCAGAAGATGATGGTGAACTTGTGGTGGCAACAGGCGTTGTTGTAGGAGAAATTGTTGCAGGAGAAGATGCTGCAGGAGTAGAGCGTTGCCTTTTCTGAGGATGAGGGTCAGATTCTGGGGTTTGTTCCACCCCAGATGACTCTCATGTCTTACCAGTTGACCACCCATATACACAATTGTCTCAGCTGAAACTTGAACTCTTTTCTGAAAATCCAAAGAAAACATTTTACTTTTCTGCTCTGCTTTTTCTGCCCTGCCGTCACTTTCTCTTCTTTTCCAAGAATGAACCCAAAAGATATTTGCATGTAATGATTGTTATAGCTACTTAAACAAGCAGTTTTAATTGTGATTTAGGATGAAACATGCAGTCATATTTGGAAAGTACAAGAAAATAATAAAGAAAAATATCTGAACAGTTGTGACAGCAGCGTAAGTGAAATGGATTATTCTGCCCCCTACTTAAAATATGACATGTGTCCACACATGTACTAAATAATAGGCAGAGATCGGGAAATAATAACTGATATAGACATAGTAGTAAATGAATAAAATGAAATAAATCAATGATGCGACAACAAAAGATATTGCGTACCTTTCAATAAATGCGCGTGCGTGCCGAGAAAGATGATGGCTTCAGCATGAAATGATAGTTGGGAATGAAATCATAATTAAGGGTGGTGCAGATGAATGAGGTGGATGGGTGATGTGGACGGATGAAATGTATGGATGGAATGGATGGATGGGATGGAAGATAAGGAAGTGAGATGTGGCGATGAGTGGGAACGAAGAAAAAGGGTTTCCTTAAAAAGGAAACCTTTATTATGAGCATGCATTGTAACATTATGGTGAAGTTGCAGGAGAAAGGCTAAAGCCTTTTGCTGCAGGAAGATTAGTGGTAGGATCCTGAACAAACTACTGCATAAATTCTTCTTTTGAGACTGGATTACGATACAACCGAAGACGGTGTCCATTAACCAGTAGCTTGAATCTAACAGGATCAATTGTGACTAATTGAACTAAACCATTATCAAATACATTCTCAATTTCATATGGGCCAAGCCATCAGGTGGTGAGTTTACCTTGATTTTCTTTATACCTCGAGTCATAGAGCAGCGCTCAATCACTAGTAGAGAATTGCTTAGTTTTAATATGTCGGTCATGCCACCTTTTTTTTGCTGCTGTATGATTTTAGTATGCTGCAAGGCTGCTTTTCTGATTTCGTCTAGTGCATTTAGCTACAGGAGTCATTCCTTTTGGGCGTTAGAAATGTCAATATTAAGCTCTAAAGTAGTCTTCAAGGTCTTGTGCGCAAATTCTATTGGCAACATGGCAGTCTTTCCATAGAGTAATTCAAAAGGAGTAAACCCTGTAGTTGTCTTCCACATTGTCCTATAGGCCCAGACGACTTCAGGAAGTCGACTGCTCCAATATTTCTTGTGTAGCTGAACTGTCTTTGTAAGTATCGCCTCAATTTCTTTGTTGGTAACTTTTTCCTAACCATTGGCTTGAGGGTGATAGGGGCTAGACTTTCTGTGTCGGATCTTGTAATCATTCATTAGTGCATTGATTAAATTGGATGTAAATTGAGCTCCTTGATCTGTGACAAGTTCCCTTGGGACTCCAAATCAAGTAAAGATCTGCTCATATAGGAATTCAACAACCTTGTTGTCACGGGCATGAGTCATTACTTTCACTTCCACCCATTTGGTTACATAATTAGTACAAACTAAAATATATGATTTCCCATTAGATGGAGGATCAATGGGTCCAACAAAATCCATGCCCCACTTATCAAAGGGACTGACTACCACTTGACGATATAGGGGCATTTCATCAGACCTTGTTGGTCTTCCCATGCGTTGACATCTGTCACATTTCCTGGTATAGGCTACAGCATCTCTGTGTAGTGTAGGCCAATAATATCCAATAGTAAGCACCTTCATAGATGTTCTTTTGGCTGCAAAGTGCCCACCGCATGGCTCATCATGACAAGCATGCAGTATGTCATAGGTTTAATCTTCCCTTACACATCTTCTCATGACTTGGTCAGGTCTTGTGTAGAATAAACAATCTGCAATCCATGAAAAGTTAAAACTTTTCTCCACCAACAATTGTTTTTCCTTTGGAGAAAAATGGGCTGGAATCTGGTTGACTGCCAAGTAATTTGCAATATCTGCATACCATGGGGTGCGAGCAGCAATGAAAAATAGATGTTCATCAAGAAATCTATCATCAATTACCTCTCGTGTGCCAGGTGTAGTCGTTTGAAGCCTTGATAAGAAATCAACAACTACATTATCCCGTCTTGGTTTATCAATGATTGTGATATCAAATTTCTGCAACAACAGGAGCCATCTTTCTAATCTGTCAGATGTGGCAGGCTTATTCATTAGGTACCTTATTGCTGCATGGTCTGTATGAACAAATACTTGGTAACTAGTGACATAGTGTCAGAACTTGTTTAAAGCATACACAATTGCTAACAATTCTTTTTCTGTGATAGTATAATTTAATTCAGGACCTTGCAAGTTTTTGCTAATAAAATATATAGCATGCTCAATAGAATTCTCTTTTTGTCCTAAAACTACCCCTATTGCATAATCAAAAGCGTCTGTGTGTATATGGAAAGGAAAACTCCACTTTGGTCCTTGAAGAACAGGTGCCTGAGTAAGCAAGTTCTTAAGCTGCAGGAAAGATTTGTCACAGGCTTTAGTCCAACTAAATTCAGAATCCTTAGTCAACAAGGCATATAATGGACTGGCTATCTTGCTGAAATTTTTGATGAATCTTCTATAATATCCAGCATGTCCTAGGAAGCTTCTAACATCCTTTTGTTTTGTAGGTGTTGACAAAGTTAGAATAACTTCTATTTTTGTAGCATCAACTTGAATTCCTGCTTGAGAGATATGATGGCCTAAAACATTTCCCTCTTGCATCATCATGAAGCATTTCTCACTATTCAAAGACAAATACTGCTCCTAACATCTTTTCAACACTTTTTCCAAATTGGCTAATGCTTCTTCATAAGTAACTCCATAGGTAGTGAAGTCATCCATGTATATTTCCATAGAATCATGAGAAATATCAACAAAAATACCGATGACTGCCCTTTCAAATGTTCTAGGTGCATTACACAGCCCAAAAGGTAAGACAGAGTAGGCAAAAGTACCCCATGGATTGGTAAAAGTTGTTTTATCTTGATCTTCAGGGGTGATTCTTATTTGATTATAGCCACTATAGCCATCCAAAAAGGAGAAATACTTTTTTCCAAACAATGAGTCTAGTACTTGGTCAACAAATGGAAGTGGAAAGTGATCATTTTTAGTTGTGTTCAACTCCCTGTAGTCTACACAAACTCTCCATTTTCCACCTTTTTTAGGGACAATCACCAATGGAGATACCCATTGACTGTCTGAAATGGGGTATATAAAACCAACATCAAACAATTTTTGAAGCTCTGTTTTAACTATTTCCCTAAGTGTTGAATTTATCCTTCTTTGAGGCTGTCGGGCAGGTGAATAGTCTTCCTTAATGTAGATCCTATGAGTACAAAGTTGAGGATCTATTCCCTTCATATCCCCATAGTCCCATGAAAAAGCTATGTGGTGTTCTTGCAACATTGTGACTAGGGAAGCTTGTTGAGATTGAGGCAGCTTATTATTGATATTCAGACAACGGCCTAGAGACACTTCTACTTACTTGATAAGATCATTCATAGAGGCCGTTGATAACGGTGGTGTCTGTATTTCATATGGAAGAAAATTATGATAAACTGTAGGAGATTCAGGTGTCAGGCCCTCAGAATTTAGTTGCTATAGGAAACACTGCTAAACACAGCTATCTACAATAGATGGGCTATTTGGAATAGGGTTGGACTGCAAAATATGTAAAAGCAGGTCATCCTCACTCTGAAGATGTGAAAATGGATTATTTTGCAGCATCATTAGTTGAGCCAATGAATTGACTTCTTCAATTTCCTCTCCTAAATCTAGCCAAATTGGTTGAGACAAGTCTTGCTGAGGCTGAGCAGGTGGGTATAAAGCCAATTTATTTCTTGACTGACCATCAAAAATTGTCATGTCTCCTGAGCGACATCCTATAAAAGCATCAGCAGTGGCTAACCATGGTCTACCTAGGATAATAGGATATCCTCCCAAAGTTGTCTTAGTGGACAATATGGTGAAGTCTGCTAGGTATTCCCAAGACTCAAGGATGACAATAACATCTTCTACCATTCCATCAGGCTTTACTGTGGAGCTATCAGCAAGCTGCAGGATGGTAGGTGTAGACCGAATGTTTAAGATATTCAAATACTCCATTATATTCTTGGTCATTACATTGATGGTTGCACCAAGGTCAATCAAAACATTCTTTACTATCTGGCCATTAATATTTATTTGCACCATAGGACTCCCAAGGTCGGTATATTTTGGAATGACTACCTTCTCTAACATAATATTTTCCAACTGTCCTAGAACATGGATAGTTTGAAGATCCTTTTTCTTTCTTCCTAGTTTCTTTAAACAAGCCTCCTTAATGGCTTTTCCATAAATTGGGACATTTTTAATGGCTTGGAAAAGGGGAATTTGAATGTGTACATTCTTCAACTGATCCAAAATATCAAAGGTAGGCTCTTCCATAGACTTTGATGTAGTAATTTGCAATCTCTGAGGAAAAGGCGGTTTGGCCTGATCCTGTAGGATAGGATCCTTAGATACAGTATTTGATATAGGTATATGTTCTGCAGGTTCGGTAGATTGCTCAGAGGCAGAATCTAAAATTTCCATAATTACAGGTGGCTGTGGAGCAGGAAGTGTGGTTCCAGATCTGAGATGGATATCATGAATATTCAGGGCATAAGTTGGATACTGATTGGCTTCTGCAAAATACATAGGTTGTTGTTGTTGCTACTGCTTATTATTAGGATTTGGTAATGGTTGAGCAGGCATAGGCGTTTGTTTTGGAGGGCCAGTATTTGCTGCAGGTGTTGTAGGAGGTGGTATGAGGGCCTGAGGCTGTGGCTGTTGAAATTGCAGAGAGGTAGGGGATTGGTTCTACCATTGTTGTGGACTTCTCCATTGAGGGTTCTACTGCCAATTACCTAGAGGTGGAGTCCATTGTCCTTGTGGCTACTGCCAACCTCCTTGAGGAGATTGCCATTAAGGACTTTGATAGTTAGGCCAATGTGATTGAGGGGTATTCCAAGGGGATGATGGGCCATATGTAGGTTGCCACTGGTTATTATAATTAGAATAAGGATTACCAAAATTCAAAGGATCTTGAGGCATACCTTGTCTTTGAGCCCATGGTCACATTTGTGCGATGAAGAATACTTGGTCATCATCACTTTCTACCACCTTAAAGTCAGTAGGTAGCTACTTAGCCTCTAGGTTAGCCACCATCTTGCATCTACAGTCATGTTTCTTTTGTCTACAATGTGGACAGAACTCAGCCAAGATTGCTTCAACTTCTTCATGTTTCTTCCGAGCTTGCATAGTATCCAACTATGTAGCCATGTTCTTTATGATATCTTGCTTGAAATCAAACAGCAAATTTGTGATCTCCATCCGTGAAACTCCATTAATAGAAGACTTTCCCACTGTGGCTTGATGACCTCTACCCTTCTTAACAATTGCTCGAGAGTAGTTAAGACATATTTTCTTGATATCATCCCAAGGCAGTTGGGTTATATCACCTCCTCCCATCAGGTCCAGGGTATCTATACAGGTATCACTGATTCCCCTTAGAAAAAGTAGTTTATGAAATTCTTCATTGAGAGTATGGTCTGAATTCTTTTTAGGGAAAACAAGAATCTTGAGATAGTCTTCCAGGTTTTCATCATCCTTTTGTTGAATTCTGAATATATCATCTCCCTTACTACCACTTTTACAATATTCCTTGTATTTCTCAAGAAATTTTGTTTGCATGACTGCCCAACTATCGACAACATCCCTTCCTAAACTCATGAACCATCTAAGAGCTCCTTCCTTCAAAGTAGAAGGAAACAACCTCAGCTTGTGAGCATTTGAAGTGTAATCATAGCTGCGACAAAGGATGTCAAACTCGAACAAGAAAGTGTCTGGGTCCTCTGTAACTAATCCATAGAACTTGGGGAGTAATGAGGAAGGAATATTTTTAAGGTTATCAGTGTCTTGCTGAGCAATGATGGGAAACTCAAAAGCAGGAGGTTGATTAGGTGGATTTCGTGCCATATTTGCTTGACGGAGCATTAGAGCAAATGGATTTTCCTCAGGTTCTTCATCAGCTGGGTCAAATGGAAATTCAACAAACAAGTTTTTAGCAAATGGACTAATATCTTGGTCTCCTTCTTCCTCAAATAGATTATAAGCTGGTTCATAAAGGAATCTTCCCAGAGCGTCTCTTCTTCTATGCATGCAATAGAATGAATGGTGAATTGAAGGATTTTGAAAATGTTTGAATAATAGACTAAACTACTGCTAAAAATGACTTTTAATAGGTTCTTAGCTTGACACCATCCCCGACAACGGTGCCAAAAATGGTCGCGCCCACAAAAAGATATGAAAATCACGGCAAAACCTATCCTAGGAATTGGACATTCCAACAGGTGACTAATATCTTTTCATGGTCATTCATTTACTTGTCAAACCAGGGAACGTATACTTGAAATGGAGCGGCACTGTATGTGCACTAAGAACTAGTTTCAGTCACAACCTATCGAAAATAAATACTTGGAAAGAATTCTACCTACGTTACAGGAAGGTAATGCAAAGTTCTCTTAACTCAACCATAATTTAACCAAAGTATAAATCATAACAGCTACGACTGAGAAACAAACTATGAACTGGCCTTATGCTACAAGAACAGACACAGGGATGGATTCCTGATGTTGCAGGAATGATATAAGACTGAGTTTGCACAGAAACTTCAAGAATGAAATCTAACTTATGATCAACAGAAAATAAACGATTAGCTAACTAATTATAGATACTTACTAAGTGGCCCCCCTTAGCAAACATCAACCAATTATGCTAGTATTGAACTCAGAACTTCATCAAATTTTATTCATAAACTCAGAATGGTATACATTGTTCTGCTCATATGAAAACTAACACAAAACTCTATCTCCTATTATCATACTAACTCTTACATGATATCCTTCTATCTCGTTATGCTTGCTCACTCGCGCAGGAGGAACACTTATTTAAATCAAAAAAACACTAACTAACTAACCCTAACAGAGAAAGACGTGGATGTAAATGTATCCTGGAATCGAGGAACAAACTAAATAAATGAACTTATCCGCTCAACATAGTTCAGAGAGAATTCAACATTCCACTCTTTCCAAATTATTTGACATTTAAATTCCTTCCCAACAATTTCGGTCAAAGAGTCTTCGCCAGAATAACTTCCTCGAAGTCGTGCAGGAAATGGACTTTATTGCAAGGCCGAGATTAGCTGTGCTTGACTCGTTCATACTTTCTTCAACAACCTGTGAAACACCAGGCAAGAGAAAACATGCATGGCAACTACACGATATTCATTTATTAATCACATATCAAATTTGCTTCATTATTCAAAAACTACATGCGTTATACCAGTCATTTGGGAAGTCAAACAGGGTAATAAATATAGACATATCAACATGATAGGCTGCAGGAATATAAAAGTGTATTGCCACAGGATATCCCCCAATAAAAGGTTTCTAAAGAGTTAAACAACCATGAACAACAAAAGTAAGGGTATTAAAAGTACATCATGATACCCAAATTATGAGCATATTTTGGGCTCATCATACTCCATGATAATTTTCATAGTGTCCCTAATTTTGCCAATTTCTCCCTCCAAGAACTTAACCTTACCCTCATTATCCTTCTTCATCTTGTCTGTGAGCTCAACATTTCGTTGCAGGCTCTCGACCATCAACCTCATATTATCCTCAGTACACACAAACTCAATAGTATTTTGGGTAGTTCCTTGAGCTTTCATTTCTTCCAACTTACTAGTGAGAGCCCTATTTTTTAAGCTAAGGTCCTTTATCTCATGAAAGACCCACTTCATAATCCTGAAGTAATCAATAGCCCCATTTCTAGCAATAACTAAAATATCATCAGGAAACTCCTGGCCAGGCTTAAAGTAGTGGTCTTCAGGGTTAAGATTTCTAGGGAATTTGGGTCTATTTTCTCTCTCAATGGTGGGATAAGAGGTATAGGAATCCTCACTGGTTTTAGGGGCATCAATTTTATCCTCTGAGGAGTCCTCAAAATAAGAGACTAGTTTATTAACAGGGGGATTCTTATTCTTTAATTTCTCTTTTTGAGTAGAGCCAACGAGGGTTTTCACAGAGCAATCTTTTTTAGTCAAGGACTTTCTCAGAAAGGTTTTCTTACCTGATGTTTTGGGGGAGGGAGGGTCTTCCTCTTTCCATTCAGTGTTCAGGTTATCTTTTTCCTTGGACATGTTGTTAATGTCTATCATAGAGTGAGTCAGATATGAAATTTTTTATATGTCTCTCTCCACCTCTCTTAGCATGTGATTCTTAAAATTATGATAAGATTGTCTATATTTTTATTAGGTAAGATAGCCTTGATATATAGTTGATGACAATACAAGTTTATTGCTACAATATGATTGAAAGACTACCATACTAGTCTTCTAGTGTCCTTAAGGTACACAAAATTCATCCAAGTGCATCAAGGTATCCAAAAAGTGTGAGTGTATTGTAGTTTATGGCCTTTAGATTATCCAGACTTTCTACACCATTTTGGTAATTGTTTATGAAGGATATATTCCTAAGTGTTTTATTTGGATTATTAGAACCTTATTTGTGTGGTCCTTTTAATATTTTAAGAGATATTTATCTTCCCAGCACATTTTTTTGTATATGTAATGAATTGAATGCCACTCTCATTCTATTCCTTATATCAATAAGGTCATTGGATTGTAGATTGATGTTTTCTCTTTCTAATAGAGGAAAATTTACACTCTTGTAAAATCTTTTTTTTATACGTAAGATTGAGTATTATATTAATTTATCAAAAATGAATACATCAATAGCCCCCTAGGAAACATATTTTCTAGTGCTTTTACAGACACAGAAACACCAAAAGGACCAGATAGATGGTTGAAGCCCAATCCTTAACATAGCCCAACCCAACCCATTACATCTATATACACCAAGTTTCCAAGGGGACTATGCTCCTTTACTTTTTCATTACACAGGGCCATGAAGAGAGGCAATCATGTGACCCATTACATACAAAAGACTGACATAGTCAACAAAGCTAATCTATAAACAACTTTACAACACCCATCAAAATACACTAGAGAAAGACAAAAAAAATATCCATTCAATAGATACCTTCGAGTGGAGGCAAACTTACTGAAACCCGTGATCTTTGGCATATACCTCAAGTTTAGGAACCTAGTCAAAAGAATCCACATCCACCAGCCTCAATACTTTCTTCAGAAGACTAGTCATTGCCGATGTTAATTGCTTGTGGTAAACTAAAGACATTCATTTCAATTCCAACAAGAAAGGGTAATACTTCACAACTTCGCTAGGGACCTTGACTAACACCATGTCACTTGGATGAGGAATACCCATCCTTGGAATCACCGCCTGAAGAACTTCATCCAGCCCCCCAAGAAAATATTCACTAAATAGGCCATGCATTACAACCCTTACCTCCACCTTAGCCTAGTGTGTGTCAAGCGACAATTCCAGGAAGTGAGAAACAATGTGTTTGTTAACTTGTGTTTCACTGTAAGCCAAGTGACCCTTCCCAAGCACCATCGTAATCACCACCACTCTGACATGATCGATGTTACACAAAATTTTCTTTAGCCTCTAGTTGGTAATCCTACAAAATGTAGCTTGCTAGAGATCACATTCTAGATGGATTGGTGTGTCCACACCTAAGCGCACTAATGAATCTAGTAATCCTACAAAATGTAGTTTGCTGGAGATCGCATTCTAGATGGATTGGTGTGTCCACACCCAAGCCCACTAATGAATCTACCCACATTACTGCTAAAAACCTACACCTTTCTGCTACCCTCTCAGCCATTTTAGCCATCAAAATGTGAATGCAATGAAATCTAAATTGATGAAAATTGTATATTTCTGCTAGAGATATTTGATGTGTGACCCCCAACTATCTTGACATCATTGTGTAGTCCTTTTGTGAATAATTCACCTAGATTCCAGCCTGGGAATAATGCTTGGCCATCGCTTTAGCATTGAAGGATGTGAACTGGAGCCCTTGAAAGGACTTGAAACTTGCACACCAATTCTCTATGCAAAAGGCAATCTCAATCACCTTCCCTCGCCATAATTAGGAATATCTCCATTATATGGGTGATGAAGACATCACCTTGCTCGAACTCTGCCCCTTCAACCAATGTGGATACTTTTTGAACAAACCATCTTTCCTTTCCAACTTGGATTTCTCATCACCAGCCATCTTGCCACATAATGAATCCCCTTAGTCACCTTATCACGCCAAATAGTCATGGACCCCCCACACCACTTTGTGGGGGGATCGCCCACCCATCCATGCACTACACCCTTGTAAAGTCTTAATGATGACTTTGTCACAAATCTAGTCAAGTCTTCTACTCATGTTGTATTTTTTGGTGCATTGGTATTAGGTGTCTTATGTGTTTTTTATTTTTCACGTGTCATTGTATAATAAGAAAAAATAAAAGTAAACGTATGTGATTGTATAATGAGACAAAGTAAAAGAATTATTTATTATTCATTACATGAATATTAAAAATCCACTTAAGTTATAGTCAATCAACAATAAACATTCAATATAAATTATACGTTAAAAAATTATGCAAAGAATAGAAATGGGCTTTATTTAAGACCTTAAAACTTGACCACCATTAAAATAAGAAAAAATATCAACAAAGAAACAAAGTATGGATGATAAATAATACCAAATAAATAACCAAAAGTATCATTTGAATCATTCTTGAAGGAAGAAAATGGTCATAGTGAATAGAAACCCTAAATATGAAGCAAGAGGTAAAATTATAAAATAGAAATGACTAAAGAATTAAAAAGTAACATATAGAGCAACAATATATACTAAAATGGGGTGTCAGTAATGGCTTTAATTAGTGATTTTAATAAAGGCTACATGATAATTTACAAGACTATAATAAGATTTATCATGAGAAATAATGATTCACGCGTTGCCAATGAATTGGTAACTCAAAGAATTCACCATCAAGACTTATTTAGTAGAATGTTTCCTACTTGTAGTGGTTTCTAATTATATGGTATCCTAACTATAATGCATCAAACTATCGAAGCGCCCTTATATTTAGACCTAGCATTCCACATTTAAACCAAGCCAAAAAACTAGAAGGTGCTTTGATTTTCTTTTCTATTGAACAATAATTTGACCATCTCTTGATGCACCAAGTTTGTTTCAAAAAAATGGAATACACCTCAACTAACAAGTTGATGCTTTGAGTGAGTAGGCCATCTCTAATTTCACCACTTTTCAATATAATTTCATATATTGGAATTTCTAGGGTATGAAAGGTATTAAACTCATCACATATAAAAATCTTGAAAGGGATTTTCCATATAGTTTCATGACTATAATTCTATCAACCCAAACTACAAGCTTCAACTCGTCATCCCATCTTTTGTTTTTCCCCAAAGCCATTGTGATGATTCTCACTATTTTTTTCTTACTATACTCAAACATGTTGATTTCCTTAAAGATGATAAAGAGAAGAGTAAATGATGTTTTTGATATGATAAGTAGCATTTACAGGGTGCTGTACCCTTTACACAATGACCCACAAGGGCCAAAAAAGATCAAGTCCAAAAAACAAAAACAACTAGCCAAAAACCACAGACACAACAGACTAATAACTGACAGTAACACCATACATCAACAATAGACTAACTGGAATTCTCCCAATTCTGAGAGAGGAGATTGACAACATCGTCCACGACCCATTCAAGGCCTTCTTCAACACTCTTCTTATCCATCTCGTCCATCACAACAGAGAGGGTGCTAGTAAGAGTAAATGATGTTAGTCCCATATTTATTGCACAATTGATTAAATTTGTTTGCCTAAAATACATACAATTATCAACAATAATTATATGTAATACCTTTAATTTTAATAATAACATTCTTAATGAGAATGACTTCAACCCACATTATAAAATAGTTAATGGTTGCAAGAATAAATATGAAACATTTACTATAATACTTGCTGATTTTTATGATTCCTTTTAAATAACTTTTATACATTTTAGTAAATATATATTTATAATTATAACTTAATTTTATCTATATTTTTTCAAATGTCTATTATAATATATCATTTTAAAATTTTAATTTATATGAAATATAAACTACATTAAATATATTTATAAAAATTTAGAATTTCATTACAAAGCATAAAGTTTTTCTTTTCAATCATTTCAAATAAAAATAAATTAAAATGTAAATACATTAATTAGGCTAAATAGTGTAAACCAGGGAGCACATGGTACCATCCACTTATACCAAGGACACGATGACTTAAATAAATTGAAGATCATGTCTTCCTTTTTATTTTTTCAAGGTTTATCCTGATTAGAGACGATGTTGTACCTTATGTCATGATTGGGTGAATCATATCCAGCTGGGAGTTTAAAGAAAAACTCAAGTAAATGAAGGAAGCATTGTTCACGCAAAATAAAGCAGAAGAATGCATGACTAGACTTTATCTTTGCAAACTGTATATGGAATGTTGAACATGTAGGGGAGAGGGCCCAATGATGCGTCGCGAGGAGGTCCAATGGTCATGCAATGCGTGAATGCCAAAAATACCCAATGATGCGTTTATATAATACCCAATAGTTGTGATTTGACTACCCATAATTAAACACAAAGTATGCTTTTGATCTAAAAAGCAACCAATCATGTGATACCACATCAGCACTCAACTACTCATGATGTAATGCACGAGAATTGGTCTCACTATTTTTTGGGGCCTTTTTGGACACCTTGACAAAAACGCATGCTGATGTGGCATCATATTTGATGATGTAGCCTTGAAACCTTAGTTATAAAAGCTGAACTTTACCAAGTAAACTCGCGTAAAAAAATTAGGAGTGATTTAAGGAAATTTCGGCGTGGGATAATTAGAAGCCCTTGAGGGATTAAGAGTTGCGACTACTTGGGCCCCTCTCTAATAAGATTAGACCTCTTCAACGTATACAGATGATGGCCAAATGAATAACCACAAGTATCAGAGAAATTAAATGATTATAGTGAACAAAAACCACGAATATGAAGTAAGCAGTGGAATTATAAAATATGATTGTCTAATGTTTTAAACTCTAAAATAGAGTACCAATATTTAATGAAATGGGCTATTAATAATGGTTATAATTAGGGGTTTCAATAAATTTTATAGGATAATTTACACAATTTTGTAGTAAGATTTATTATGAGAAACAATGATTCAAATGTTGTCTATGATTTGATAATTCAAATAATTTACTGTTGAGAACATTGAGTAGAATGTTTTCTACCCTTTTTTAATCATGTGTGTTTTTATCTATAAGGCATCAAACTTCCCTAGTGTGCCTTTATATTTGTATCTAATATTCCACATTAAAACCATGTCACACAACTAAAAGCTCCTTTGGGTTTCTTTGTTGTTGAAGAATAATTTGGCTATCACTTGATGTACCAAGTTTATTTCAAATAAATGAAATCCAACTTAAATAACATGTTGATCCTTTGAGTGAGTAAGTCACCTCCAATTTCACTACTTTGCTATAGAATTTCATATATTGACATTCTAGAGTGTGAGTAGTATTAAACTCATCATATATATAAAAAACTATTGAAAGAGATTTCTGCTATATTTTTCATGAGATTAATTATATCAACTCAAAGAAAAAGCTTCAACTTGTCATACCATCTTCTTTTGGTTTTTCCCTAGATTTGTTATGTTGTTTTTTACTAGGTTTTGGTTACTATACTCAACATGTTGATTACCCTAAAGATGATAGAGAGAAGACTAAAAGATGTTAGTCTCATACTTCTTGTACAATTGTTAAAATTTGTGTGTCTAAAACACATACAAGTAGCAATAGTAATTATTTATGAAACTCTTAATAATTGAAAAAGTACATCTCAATTTTAATAATAAATTTCATCATGAGAATGATTTTAACTGCAATAATAAATTAGAAACATTTACTATAATTTTGACTAATCTTTTGTAATTTCCTTCAAATAACTTTTATACATTTAGTAAAATATATATCTATTATTGTAACTTCATTTTATCTATATTTTTTTCTCACATTTATTATAATATATCAATTTTAAAATTAAAATTTAATATTAAATGTAAAAAATTCAAATGAATAATCATAAATAAAAATAATTAAATACAATAAATACAAATGAAGATAAGTAAATGTGAAGGGAGAAAACATTTCTTACCTATAAATACAATAACAATCACTACTGATGAATTGAAATATAATTGCACTGCTCAGTCTAAATAGAGTAAACCAGGGACCACATGGTACGATCCACTGATACCAAGGACGCAATGACATAAATAAATTCGATATCATGCCTTTCTTTTTATATTTTCAGGGTTTATCTTGCTTAGAGACGATACTATATCTTATGTCATGATTAAGTGAATCGTATCCAGCTGGAATTTTAAAGAAAAAGTCGGGTAAGTGAAGGAAGCGTTGTTCACGCAAAACAAAGGAGGAGGTATAACTAAACTAGGTATATGGAATGTGTATTATGTAAACTAGATCACCCTCTTCCACGTATACAAAGGAGGTGGAATTCAAATCGTAGTAGGTGGGGATTACGGCTTATCCCTGAAACACGAAAAAAGTTGCAGGTTTTTTATTAAAACCGGAGGCTCGGGCTCATTCATTTGTCTATTAATACAATATAGAAACCTCAATGGATTTCATTCCAATCTCTGGTAGTCCAGTAATATTACTTACTCAGGTTTCATTACAGTTGAATTTAGTTTGTTATCCCTTTTTGTACAAATGGCTCATCCTCGCCCAGTCATATTATTTGCCCTGCTAATAGTGCTGGAAATGCTGGTCAGCACTGGTCACTCCACTTCCCAATTTACAGATTCACGGGCAGCTTATTACGGAACTCCAGATGGCTTAGGAACTTCCAGTAATACATTCTAACATTATATGTTCGCATTATGATTTAGTTTTAACTCTCTTATTAAATGAATGAGATATAAGAAAGCTTAATATGAATATGTAGGTGGCGCGTGTGGATATGGTGACTATGGGAGAGACATCATGGGTGGAGATGTTGCTGCAGCAAGTCAGTTTTTATATAGAAATGGGGCTGGATGTGGCGCTTGCTATCAGGTGACTAATGCACTTAAACCATATTATTAGTATATTTTGAATTAAGCTACAATACATTGGAGTTCTGAGTGATGTTGCTTGTTAAATAGGTGAGATGCAAAAATAAGTACCTCTGCACAGACAGTGGAGTAACACTAGTGGTCACAGATCATGGAGAAGGCGATCAAACTGATTTCATTATGAGTCCTCATGCTTTCAAAACTATGGCCAGGCAGGGGAAAGATAAGCAACTTAAAGCTTTGGGTGTTGTTGACATTCAGTACAAACGGTAAGTGTTAGGGAAAATTAGAAATTTTATGTGGATAAATGTTGTTTCCTGAGGATACTTAGCAACTTCTTATGGATAACTACTGTTGTTTTATTTTACTGTAAGGTGATTAAAGAATCTCTCTGGTTTTTCCCTAAATGCACCTTTTTTTTTTCTTAGATAAGTTTCCTTTCTTGAATAAGCTTTCTTAGATAAGCTTTTCTTCTTAAATAAACTTTTTGTTTTATTGCATGGACTAACTCCAGTTGAGCTCCATGCTTTATGTGAGAACTTGGGTTACCTCATGCTTTGTCTTGCTCTATATAAAGCAATGGCTCTTTGTATATTTTAATGTGCACTAGTCTCATTTACTATATAGAATATAATTTATTAAAACATATTTTTTCTATCATTCTGTCCTAATCTTTTATTGTGCAATTGTGTAATTTACAATTCAGCTAGTATTCTTAAAAATTATCACAGTAAGACTGAGCTTTTAACACTACACTGTTTGTTATATTTGAACTATAACTATAACAATCTGATGCTGACGCTGACTGCAATATGTCAGAGTTGCTTGCAAGTTGCAACTATACAGGCCAGAACATCTGGTTCAAGATTAACAAGAGCAGTAATAACCTCTATTATCTATCTTTGGTGTTGTTGTACCAAGGAGGTGAAAGAGATGTAGTGGCTGTTGACATTTCTCAGGTATACAGAACAAGATCATAAATTACAGTGCAAATTCATCTCTATATTACTATTTAGCTTGACAACTGAGGGTGTAATGGCAGGAGAAAACTTCTGATTGGAAAGCAATGAGGAGAAGTTATGGGGTTGTGTGGGACATAGTAATGTCACCTACCAAGGGCAATCTGGCTCTTCGATTTCAACTGTCAGGGGGACAATGGATTTATGCTCCAAATCTTATATCCTCTCATTGGAAAGGTCGAGCTCTCTATGACACTGGCGTTCAGCTCAAATACTGATAATTATAATAAGTAAATAACTTAGTGGCATTTAATTTAAATAAATTCAAGCAGGGAGATCAAATGTATTTCTTTCTCCTTGGACTTGCCTCAAAAATTTGTGTCTTACATGTCCTAAATAAGTATTCAAATAGAGCAATAATGTATTAATTACTGAGTGGTTAATGTGTGCAATAAATATAATATAAAAATATGATTGTACGGTACCTCTTTTCTTTTGGCATCATTTGTTTTTTTAATTTTAATTTTTTTTCTTCCTCATTAATTGATTTAAATTATGTCCATGAATGTTTCAGTTTATACAATTAATTATAATAATATGATCATTTATTTTTATTTTTAGAATCTTATTACTTGGATTGAAAAAAAATGAAATTAAGTATTTTATGTGGTGGAGCTTGTGGAGGGAACAACCTTTCCACTTAAATAAAATATGGAAAACAAGTTATGTGTTTGTAGATATGAGAATCTAATCATTCTTAACTCTTTCTTGGAAAAATACTAGACAATATTTTTGTTCTAGGACCTCAAATACTCTATAGAGCAATCTTCATAGTGTATAGAACATATTGGTATCTCCTATTTAAAATAGACATCATCTCTTATTAGAAGAATCTAACTAAAATAGTAAAATATTTTATATAAGATCCATGTGACATCATTATAAAATAAATTTAGATCTAATAGAATGATAAATTTGACAAAATTATTGTACTTTATTTAACAAATGATAATTACATTATATAATTTCAAAGAAGCACGACAAATTATTATCAATATAGAACTAAATATGATAGTATTAATTTTAATTGTGTTTTGACAATCTTAACATATCACTAACATTTACTAAAATAGTTGAATGATTTCTTCATTGGAAAAATTAATAGTGTTATTAACAATGATTACTTCTTTATCAATATTAATTACTATAATTATAATTATTTCTAAAACCCTTTTTCCACAATCCCAAGCATCATTTCCTTTCTCTTCATAATGAAGGCATTGCTTTGTCCTTTTCACAAGACTAGAACTTGATCCACTGGTATTTTTTCTCTTGGAATATAGTACAAGAAAATTCTATATTGGATTTTCCCCACTATTCTTTAAGCATCTTTCTTCTTCAAGGTGTCATAGGCATGCTTCCTAGACTTTGTGATGGTACATGTTCCCCAACATAGATACCATGTTGCCAAACATTAGTATCATACTTTTGAGTAATACAACTTTTGGATTATCTTTATGTATAGGTGATCAAATACTTATAAGTTGATTCATAAAAGACTTTTGTTTTCAAACATGACCTATAATTCTCTTACCTTATAATAATTTTAAATCAAATAGTTTTTAGTTGACTAGAACTTTCACATTATGTGTCGTTATAGAAAACAATTTATGAGAGCCTCCCATTAATTTTTATATGTCTTAGGAAAGTTGAATATTCCACAAATATTTTTCAATTAGGTGACTTCATATCTTGTTCTACCATATGTAGAAATTTTATCCTAATTAGTTTTTAGAACTTGAGCTAAAGACACTCTAAAAAATAAAGAAATTTAAAAATCAAGAGAAATAAATAATTATTATAGTTATAAATATTTTACTAGAGAATGTAGCTATATCCTCAAACTATTGTGTGAAATAATTTATTAATTTTTCATGTTAACTAAAAAACACTATGGTTATGCTCCTATAAAAAGGTACCTAATAGAATCTTGTGACATCTAACCTATCTCCAATAGGTGCTCAAAGTTGCGAAAGCCCTTATAAGATGACAAAAATTATTTGAAATAACAAAATAATTTATATTCAAAACAATATATTTATTAGATATATATTTTATATTTTATTCAACAAAAGATTATTATATTGTATATTTTCAAATAATCACAATAAGCTACATATCTAGAACACCTCTAGTTCTCCTACTATTAGTGGTATAGATAAATATTGTAGTAATTCAAATCATTTTTAATTTAATTATTTATTTATTCTAATATTTAAAGAATTATGGATTAAGGACAAAAATACTACAATGAATAATCATGCCAATACATATCAATAAATGTATACAAAATTAATATGTATTGCTCTCGTCATGTAGTTTTCAAATCAATTTTATGAAAAAATATTAACCACATACATTAATTTATAAAATTGAGCCTTCAAAATACATGTTTAAAAGGGTTTCTAATGGAACCCCTCAAAATTTTTCTTGGTCCATTTTAAAATCTCACAATATTTGGCTTAGACCTTTGTTGTTGGCTTAGGGCTATGTTCCTCATCATTGTTTTAGGGTTTGAGTCCTCAAAACCCTTCCAAATTAAACTCTAAGTCTGAATATCCTTACTGGCATTCTATTATGTTGTTGGCCTTCTAATGCAGGTTCACGGTTGTTTAAGTTGTGACTTGTGCCTTTAGGTTCATTCTTTTACTAGCCCCTAAATCCTAATGATATTGGTTGATGCTCATGCTCATTTTAAAATGTAATCCTTTGTGAAATTTTTTCATAAGTCTATGATCGGGTTTTAATATTTGCTAAGGGTCTTAATCCATGCCTTTATGTTCCTGACCATCATCTTCCTAGTAAGTGGCCCCCTTTTTAAGACTAACATTTGTCTCATGTAGAAAAATTAAGCTCTACACCAATCATTCGATCATTGCGAGCCAATCTCAACAGTTCCCCATGCACCCATTCCATTTCATTCTTCATTAAAATAATCAAGCAGACTAGTGGGTAGTTGTCACATGTCATATATTGCGATGGGTTCATTTATTCCAAAGGGTCAGCATGCAGAGCTTAAAGAAAGACCAATGACTAATATTGCGACACTTTTCTTCATCTTAGTCATTCCCCGCGTGCCTGTCTATTCTACGAATTATGGTGAAGTAATCACATAGGCTAGTGGGTAATTGACAACTGTTGCTTTTATGGAGGCACCTACCAAGCTTTGAAGATTGTGTATGCTTTATGAGGATAGAGATTGATGGTGGATGGTGGGTGATGTGGGTCAATCCTGCCTACTCCTCACCATCCCATGAGGGACCAACTTGTACCTCCCATTTCTCAATAGGTGAGTGGGCAACTGCCATGTGGAATATTTTAAAGGCTTTGATGGACTTTAATGGAGATAATGTACTACTAAAATTTGGTCGAGAAGACACTAAGATTAAAATGGTTCCATATTAGAACTAGTTTCTACACCATATAAAAATAGACCCTTGTCACTTTCATGGTCTTTTAGGCCTTGCTTCATGATGTTTGGTCTATTTTTCTAATTTTATGTCGTAACATGGCTTGAACATGCATATTTAGGTACTAAAATTCTAAATAATGACATATTGTGAAGGTAAGGTGGAAGTGTTGAAGACATTTCTCACACTCTTCTGTGACTCTATTCATTATAATCCACCTAAAAATTACTTTTCATCACTAATCAAATCCTATTTTAAAGTGTTCTAAAGTCTTGTAACAAGATTACACACATTTCTAGGCTTAATTTCACTATTTACACCTTTCTTATGCTTTTTTTGATCCCATTAAATACAAGATATAATTCCTAAAACTGTTTTAGGTCCTAGGTGGGACCTATTCCTGCATGGTGATAGATAGGCTCATAGCTCCAATTCAAAATTTTCATTCCTTTGAATTTTGTTCAGATGCTGATGCTCTTGTTTGATAATGTAAGTTATAATGCACAATGTATAAATAAGTGTTTTTACATCCATTTCAACCCCCATTCATTCAAGCATTCAATCTCATATCACATTCAAGCATTCAAGCATCTTACAACATCAAGGAAAGCACTATTCAAGCATTTTGGAGAATCCATTGATATAAGCTCAGATTTTCATCAACAAAGGTTGGTACTTTGATAGAATTTTCATGTTATTTGTTTCTCTTTCTCTTGAATTTCATTATTTTATTAAGGTTTGATTACCAAAGTGAGGGTTCACCAATGCATAATGCCTATTCCTAACCCTCAATATTTTCCCCTCTTTGCATGGACTTTTGTAGACCTGTGTGTGCTTAGATTGGCAACATTTAGATGATTGAAGATTGATCCAACAAGTCAAATGGGTACTTCAGTCAAATTAACTACTGTTTTAGTTTGGAAGGTATTTGTCATTTCCTGCTAAATTGACTAACCTTCGACAAGCGAGACATTCTATATATCTGGTGTAAAAGTTGTCTCAATTCTAAAATTTTTGGGAAGTTGATTCTACCGATGTGAATATTACCTTAAGACTAAAAATCTAGTTTTTGTTAGATTCCAAATCCCGACAGTTAGAAACTTGTTTCTAAAAGTTTTTGACCAATAATAGGACTAATTTTCCACCCTAGTTGAATGACTCCCACTATTGATTTTTTAGTAATTTCAGACAACATTCAGGCTATTCTAGATTCCTCAAATCTTTCCCAAGTGCACTCCAATTCAACCTTTCTTTTTCTATTTTGTATTTTATTCATTCTTAGTTCATTGTTTGTATATCACATTGTGGTTTCCAACATAGCCTAAATCTTAGTTTTGCATTCATAATCAGTCATATAGATCACTTAATTGCATTTATTTCACTTCATTTAGTTTAAAAAAAATCGCACATAACATAATTTTAGTGAACTAGTTAGCTTTTTTGGCCCTACCTCTCTCGTTTTAGGTGAAAAAACCCTAGAAGAGCTAAAAATGTGCATTGGTGCCAAAAATCTATGGTTCATTTTGGTGAACAAGCATTTTGAAAACTTTTCATTTCTAATTTCATTCACATATTTCATCCTATACTACATTTGAAACAACATTCAATTAGGATATTATTTTATTTTTACATTCTAGGACTTCTCATATTGCATTCATGAAAGCTTTGTTTATATTTCATTTTTGCATTACATATCTTTGAAAACACTAAAAATCTGCATTCTACATCCTTAATTGCATTCTGAAAAGCATTAGAATCATTTTAGAATTTCTAAAAAACAAAAAAAATACCATCCTAGGACTCATTCACCATCGTGGGCGAATCAGTCCCTCTACACTTTTTACATAGCAATTTCAAACATTTTCTGGCATTTTTCTGCATTACAGTCTTCTGTAGTTACTTTATGTTTTCATTTCCTGAATCTTTGTTTTTAGTCACTTATTCCATCTTAGTTTACTTGCATCATGGCATTTTCTTTTAATAAGTTCTGGAATTCCTTAAAATCCTTAGTAGACATGTCCAATTGTGCCTTTGGAAATTACTCTAATGACCTTGAACTTCCACATGCTCCTTCAACTCTTCATGATTGTCCTCCTTGTGAAGTAGACATCATTGGAGAAGATTATGATAGCATGAACAATTTTTACAATGAATTCCTTGATAATCTAGAAGCCAATGCAACCTTTTATCCATCCATGAGGACACAAGACCTTCCTACTATTGGACCTCCTAATCACTTTACATACTTGCATCTTGAAATCAATAAAGGACCTAAGGTTTCTCCCTAAAGTGGACCTAGTCCCTCAAAATGAGCACACTCACAACCATTTTATGATCACAAAGTCACAAAAACTCCAATAAACCTTGAAGAAATATATGGAAAAGGATTTACTATCCTCAGTAAACAAGGTTGTGAAAAAACACATGAGCATGAAATTCACCAACTTCTTGAACAAACACAAATCAAAGAAAACACAATAGGATTAGGATATTAAGATCCTTCTCATCCTGATAGACCTCCTTTTCAACCTAGGAGACTTCAGCATGATGGTACAATGTTCTTTGATGCTCCTCCTGACTTGAATATTATCGTTCCACGTGAACAACCATTACCCCCTTCTAATGACAAGGATGCTAGGATCCCCATGGGTCCTCTTCCTCCTTCTATTCATGAACAAGGAGAATCTCACAAGCAAAAACAACCTTACAAATTGAAGAAACTCAATTTTCCTACACATCCTCCACCAAAATGTGAAAGGATGCTTCAAATGCTTTTAAACAAATATCTTGTACTTTTACCACCTATGAATAGGTTTTTTATTTATCCTAATTATTATAACATACCATTTTGCAAATATCATCACATTCTTGGTCATCAAACAGAAGAATGTTGAATGTTGAAGGACATACTGGATAAGTATCACTTCATTGATACCGATTGTTTGTCCATCATACCTTAAAGCAACCAAATCCCATCATCATGTCATAGTTGTAGAATTCTTTATTCTCACTATCGCATGACCATTTTCCACCACTCACCTCAGCTCATTATTGCCTTTACACTTTGAGGGGGAAATAAATTGTTAGCCTTGTCCTTGTAATGTATTTTTCTTTATCTCTTAACTATGTTTTTGAAAGAGGAAAAAATAGGTTTTACAGGGACCCGAAACCACAAAGTTTACAAGTTCAAAAGAAAATATCATCAAAGACCCCATAAACAGAGAGGTTGTAGAGAGGATAACAAAATGACAAAGCCACAGCCAAAAAAAAAGTCCAGCAAGGGCCACAGAAAAGACCCAAAAACACCAGACCAAACACCAAAAACAACTAAACTTGGGACTTTAAAGTTTCCACTGTCTCAGCTTTCATGTCATTCATTTCCTAAACCCCCCCTTTTAAGAACTGGACCATCTGAGTAGTAGGAGGTGCTTTCCTCTTAAGGTTGGCATGGATCCTCTTCGATATTCCTTGGTCCTCATTCTTGCTTTTATCCTTTTCCTCTTCCAAATCAACAACCAGCAAGCCCTATTGTGACTTTTCCAAATTTTAAGACATTGCATTGATGATAATGGAATTGCGCCTTGCCATTATATGGTTTTGTTCCACAACAATTTTCATGTTGTTTCTTATTTTAACAATTTCAACTTCAAGAGTCTTATACTTGTCCTCAATGTCATCATCTTCGGTTCTGGTATTGTTCTTTTTCTGTTTTCCTTCTTCATTGCTCAGAGCAAACAACTTCAATTCTAGTTCCTCCAAATTGATATTTAGAACCCTATTTCTGAGATTAAGATCATTAAACTTCTTGATATACATGTCGGGGCATTTCATAACTTGCGAAAAGCCTCTAACCACTTCTATAAGCCAATATCTCTAGGCTGATCTTGGCAGGTATGAGCCAAGTTCAAAAATATCCAGATTGAGAGCTAAAATTGGCTTCATCATCTAAAAAGCGAGAGGCAAAGAAACAAGTTTCTACTAGCTTGAGATTCTCAAATTTTTTCTCCAAAGAGGCGCAGGTAGGGAAACCCTTGCGCTTATTGGCGGGAACCCTTGACAATGAGATTCTTTAAAGGGACGGGCAATGAATCCTAAATCTGAGTTAACTTTCCTGCCAGGTTTCAGCCTGATTTTCGGAGGCGGATAAGGCAGTTATATGGTGTTCTCTAGGTTAAACAGAACAGTTCTTTGAACCCTCATGTGGTTCTCCAGTTTTGCGTGGAGTCTCTTGGGTTGGATAAGCCGTGGGCTTGAAAATATTAGATCAACCTAATGGGCAGATGAAGAATAAGTGCTCTACCAGTTTTCTTATGGTCTCAAACTATATTATTATATTACCTTTCTCCAAAGTACCTTGATGGAGTTGACTTCAAAGTAGTTGTTGGAAACTTTGACCAGTTTCATTTTCTCCTTTTCTTTCTTTGGGAAATTTATTACCCCCTCATTTGAAAACCTTCTATCATGATAAAATTGCATGCCCTCAGTGGACATTCCAGCCACCTCTCCTATGATTTGCTCATCCAGTTTCACATTTCTTTCAAAGAGGATAATTTATCCATTATTATAGTTCTTCTCAAAGTAGTCAGTGGCCTTAGGATCAAGCCCATGAACTTTTTTCAGCAATGGAACCAAACCACCACGCTCAATCTATTTCTAGACCTTAGAATTCCTCATGCATTTTGTAGCTATTTGGCTCAATTCTTTTCCTATCCCCCCATATTTGTATGCACCTCACTACAATCTCTACCAGCATCAAAAACCTATTGCAAATTTATGCAACCATTCCAATGAACCCATAAAGTGTGTCGCTTTTTCTTACCAACTAAGTTATTTGACATAGCCCCATCAAATCTCTTGATTTTGATGTACTTAGCCCTTTTCCCTATCATCCATAAAGATATATTCCTCTTTCCCATGCATAACAACATAATATAATAAGGCTCTGGCTTCAACTCCCAAGTCCCTGAAATTCTGCCAAATGTTCAAACCTCCCCTCTTAACCCCGTCATTCACAAATTAATTTTCCACTTTGTTAGATTCCCTATAAACGTGGGAGATTTTAACTTTATTGAACTTGTCTAAGATAGATTTTGTGTCTTCAATCCAATTCTTAATAGACCAAGAGGGAGGGGTCCTACCTAGGAGATAGTCAATGATGTTTTTGGAGTCCCCTTCAAGCCATATATATTTTATATTCAGATTATGTGCTAAAGTTAATACTTGAAAAGCTCCTATAGCCTCTACCACATGGTTGGTTTGATGACCTGAAATAAGCCCACAGCCACCATAAAATTGCAGTTGAGTCACCAACACCTCACATACGGCCATCCGTTGCCCTTCCATTATCAGTTGTTTGATCACCCATTTAGAGAAAGGTCCATGCACCTCCATGCTTTCAGCTTTCTTGGATTACGCCGACATCCATTTGTACAACTTATGGATATCCATTAGATCATAGGAGTGCACCATAACAAGATTAAAGAGAACTTTGATACAGAACATTAAAGTTTTCCTTTATAAGATTTTTTTTTTTCAAAAAAATAGTCTCCGACATCTCCTTATCCCTAAATAGTCTATTATTACACTCTTTGCACACTCCCTAAACAACAAAAGGGAAAATAAAAGCCCATAACCTTAAAATGAAAGGATTTTGAGATGGAGCTTTCCATTGTGAAAAGAAATCTCCAATGGATAGGGGAACACCCAAGAAATATTCTAGAGAGCCAAAAAAATTCCCCAAATTGTAGCAAAAAATAGACAGTGGAGAAACAAATGGTTTGTTGACTTTGCCTGACTCTTGCAAAGGTAACATCTATTGGGGATTTGAAATCCCTGTATGCAAATATTATCCACTGTTAGCAACTTATTTTGAAGAAGAATCCATAAGAAAATGTTGGCTTTAGGAGTCAAGTGTTTTATCCATGCTTTAGACTAGAAAGGAGGGGGGGATTGAGAAAGGAATAGCAAATAGACAGTCGAAGAAACAAAGTAGTTACTCAAAGGGTTGTCCATCCACACAAGATTATCATCCAATTGATTCTATCCCAATCTGACAACCATTAAGGAAGATTGAAGTAGAGCCAACTCCTAACTAACCACACATAATCTACCAATATCCTTCACTCCAATAATATTTAACATACTCTTTGAAATTTGCTTTGTAAAACTCAACCCATTTGTTGAATCTTTCGATTTTGATTAGGGGATACTTAAAAAGCCATCTATCCTCTGAGAACCTGGCTAGATTGTCGATTCTAATGTGCCATCCAACCTTTTATTCCAAAATATTTCTACTAGCAATCATGTCATTCCAACAAGCTAAACCACGAGGAAAAATAGGAGAATCCAGCAAGGCTTTGAGGGACACACAAATGGTCATATATTTACTTCTTAAGATATCTTTCCATTCTCCATCAGACAAGAAGTATCTGCATATTTTTTTAGCAAGAAGAGTCTTATTAATCATTCTAACTTTTCTAAGACCTAAGCCCCCAAGGTTTTCGGTCTGCAAACCAAATCCCATCCTATAAGAGGCATCCTCTTTTTCTCCTCCACACCAGACCAAAAGAATCTTTTTTGGATCTTTTCAATGGCTTTTACAAATTTAGCAAGAATTTTGAAAAGGCTTAAAGCATAAACTGAGAGATTTTGAGGAGAAGCTTTGAGGAATTGAATTTTTCCAACTTGGGTCAAAAGAGATCCTTTCCATCCTGCCAACTTCTTACTGAACCTATCAACCAGTGAACACCAAAAAGATTCAGAGGTTTAAGGCATAGAGGTAGTCCAAGATAAGTAGAGGGTAAGGATTCCACTCTACAACCAAGGATTCTAGAAATCTTAACATGTTTATGCTCAGGGCTATTAAAGGAAAAAAAGGAGCTCTTCTGTCTATTGACCATCTGCCTAGTCACCTTTTCATACATGTTCAAAGTTTTTTTGAATGTCTTAGCAGCATTCACCATTGATCTTCCTAGGCATTCACCATTGATCTTCCCATCAACATAGTGTGTCTTCCATGTTGACCCAAAAGGTCCTTCTCTTTTTCTTTTTCATTTTGTGTTTTCCTTTTGGGAATAATGCAAAGCATAGAGATGGCCTATGTCTCTTCCATGTTGACCCAATCGGTCCCATTTTCTTTTTGTCTTTCTCTTGTGTTTTCCTTTTGGGGATGATGCAAGGCATCAAGACTACAATGTCTCCTTCATGTTGACCAGAAAGACTTTTATTTTCCAT
>VDFB02105785.1:458471760-458544552 GCA_007258455.2 Sequoia sempervirens
AACACAAAAATCTATCTCTTATTATCATACTAACTCTTAGATGATATCCTTTCTATCTCGTTATGCTTGCTCACTCGCGCAGGAGGAACACTTATTTAAATCAGGAAAACAACTAACTAACTAACCCTAACAGAGAAAGACGTGGATGTAAATGTATCCTCGAATCAAGGAACAGACTAAATAAATGAACTTATCCGCTCAACACGGTTCAGAGAGAATTTAGCATTCCACTCTTTCCAAATTATTTGACATTTAAATTTCTTCCCAACAATTTCGGTCAAAGAGTCTTCGCCATAACAACTTCCTCAAACTCGTGCAGGAAATGGACTTTACTGCAAGGCTGAGATCAGCTGCGCTTGACTCGTTCATACTTTCTTCAACAACCTGTGAAACACCAGGCAACAGAAAACATGCATGGCAACTACACGATATTCATTTATTAATCACATATCAAATTTACTTCATTATTCAAAAACTACATGCGTTATACCAGTCATTTGGGAAGTCAAACAGGGTAATAAATATAGACATATCAACATGATAGGCTGCAGGAATATAAAAGTGTATTGCCACAGGATATCCCCCAATAAAAGGTTTCTAAAGATTTAAACAACCATGAACAACAAAAGTAAGGGTATTAAAAGTACATCATGATACCCAAATTATGAGCATATTTTGGGCTCATCATACTCCATGATAATTTTCATAGTGTCCCTAATTTTGCCAATTTCTCCCTCCAAGAACTTAACCTTACCCTCATTATCCTTCTTCATCTTGTCTGTGAGCTCAACATTTCGTTGCAGGCTCTCGACCATCAACCTCATATTATCCTCAGTACACACAAACTCAATAGTATTTTGGGTAGTTCCTTGAGCTTTCATTTCTTCCAACTTACTAGTGAGAGCCCTATTTTTTAAGCTAAGGTCCTTTATCTCATGAAAGACCCACTTCATAATCCTGAAGTAATCAATAGCCCCATTTCTAGCAATAACTAAAATATCATCAGGAAACTCCTGGCCAGGCTTAAAGTAGTGGTCTTCAGGGTTAAGATTTCTAGGGAATTTGGGTCTATTTTCTCTCTCAATGGTGGGATAAGAGGTATAGGAATCCTCACTGGTTTTAGGGGCATCAATTTTATCCTCTGAGGAGTCCTCAAAATAAGAGACTAGTTTATTAACAGGGGGATTCTTATTCTTTAATTTCTCTTTTTGAGTAGAGCCAACGAGGGTTTTCACAGAGCAATCTTTTTTAGTCAAGGACTTTCTCAGAAAGGTTTTCTTACCTGATGTTTTGGGGGAGGGAGGGTCTTCCTCTTTCCATTCAGTGTTCAGGTTATCTTTTTCCTTGGACATGTTGTTAATGTCTATCATAGAGTGAGTCAGATATGAAATTTTTTATATGTCTCTCTCCACCTCTCTTAGCATGTGATTCTTAAAATTATGATAAGATTGTCTATATTTTTATTAGGTAAGATAGCCTTGATATATAGTTGATGACAATACAAGTTTATTGCTACAATATGATTGAAAGACTACCATACTAGTCTTCTAGTGTCCTTAAGGTACACAAAATTCATCCAAGTGCATCAAGGTATCCAAAAAGTGTGAGTGTATTGTAGTTTATGGCCTTTAGATTATCCAGACTTTCTACACCATTTTGGTAATTGTTTATGAAGGATATATTCCTAAGTGTTTTATTTGGATTATTAGAACCTTATTTGTGTGGTCCTTTTAATATTTTAAGAGATATTTATCTTCCCAGCACATTTTTTTGTATATGTAATGAATTGAATGCCACTCTCATTCTATTCCTTATATCAATAAGGTCATTGGATTGTAGATTGATGTTTTCTCTTTCTAATAGAGGAAAATTTACACTCTTGTAAAATCTTTTTTTTATACGTAAGATTGAGTATTATATTAATTTATCAAAAATGAATACATCAATAGCCCCCTAGGAAACATATTTTCTAGTGCTTTTACAGACACAGAAACACCAAAAGGACCAGATAGATGGTTGAAGCCCAATCCTTAACATAGCCCAACCCAACCCATTACATCTATATACACCAAGTTTCCAAGGGGACTATGCTCCTTTACTTTTTCATTACACAGGGCCATGAAGAGAGGCAATCATGTGACCCATTACATACAAAAGACTGACATAGTCAACAAAGCTAATCTATAAACAACTTTACAACACCCATCAAAATACACTAGAGAAAGACAAAAAAAATATCCATTCAATAGATACCTTCGAGTGGAGGCAAACTTACTGAAACCCGTGATCTTTGGCATATACCTCAAGTTTAGGAACCTAGTCAAAAGAATCCACATCCACCAGCCTCAATACTTTCTTCAGAAGACTAGTCATTGCCGATGTTAATTGCTTGTGGTAAACTAAAGACATTCATTTCAATTCCAACAAGAAAGGGTAATACTTCACAACTTCGCTAGGGACCTTGACTAACACCATGTCACTTGGATGAGGAATACCCATCCTTGGAATCACCGCCTGAAGAACTTCATCCAGCCCCCCAAGAAAATATTCACTAAATAGGCCATGCATTACAACCCTTACCTCCACCTTAGCCTAGTGTGTGTCAAGCGACAATTCCAGGAAGTGAGAAACAATGTGTTTGTTAACTTGTGTTTCACTGTAAGCCAAGTGACCCTTCCCAAGCACCATCGTAATCACCACCACTCTGACATGATCGATGTTACACAAAATTTTCTTTAGCCTCTAGTTGGTAATCCTACAAAATGTAGCTTGCTAGAGATCACATTCTAGATGGATTGGTGTGTCCACACCTAAGCGCACTAATGAATCTAGTAATCCTACAAAATGTAGTTTGCTGGAGATCGCATTCTAGATGGATTGGTGTGTCCACACCCAAGCCCACTAATGAATCTACCCACATTACTGCTAAAAACCTACACCTTTCTGCTACCCTCTCAGCCATTTTAGCCATCAAAATGTGAATGCAATGAAATCTAAATTGATGAAAATTGTATATTTCTGCTAGAGATATTTGATGTGTGACCCCCAACTATCTTGACATCATTGTGTAGTCCTTTTGTGAATAATTCACCTAGATTCCAGCCTGGGAATAATGCTTGGCCATCGCTTTAGCATTGAAGGATGTGAACTGGAGCCCTTGAAAGGACTTGAAACTTGCACACCAATTCTCTATGCAAAAGGCAATCTCAATCACCTTCCCTCGCCATAATTAGGAATATCTCCATTATATGGGTGATGAAGACATCACCTTGCTCGAACTCTGCCCCTTCAACCAATGTGGATACTTTTTGAACAAACCATCTTTCCTTTCCAACTTGGATTTCTCATCACCAGCCATCTTGCCACATAATGAATCCCCTTAGTCACCTTATCACGCCAAATAGTCATGGACCCCCCACACCACTTTGTGGGGGGATCGCCCACCCATCCATGCACTACACCCTTGTAAAGTCTTAATGATGACTTTGTCACAAATCTAGTCAAGTCTTCTACTCATGTTGTATTTTTTGGTGCATTGGTATTAGGTGTCTTATGTGTTTTTTATTTTTCACGTGTCATTGTATAATAAGAAAAAATAAAAGTAAACGTATGTGATTGTATAATGAGACAAAGTAAAAGAATTATTTATTATTCATTACATGAATATTAAAAATCCACTTAAGTTATAGTCAATCAACAATAAACATTCAATATAAATTATACGTTAAAAAATTATGCAAAGAATAGAAATGGGCTTTATTTAAGACCTTAAAACTTGACCACCATTAAAATAAGAAAAAATATCAACAAAGAAACAAAGTATGGATGATAAATAATACCAAATAAATAACCAAAAGTATCATTTGAATCATTCTTGAAGGAAGAAAATGGTCATAGTGAATAGAAACCCTAAATATGAAGCAAGAGGTAAAATTATAAAATAGAAATGACTAAAGAATTAAAAAGTAACATATAGAGCAACAATATATACTAAAATGGGGTGTCAGTAATGGCTTTAATTAGTGATTTTAATAAAGGCTACATGATAATTTACAAGACTATAATAAGATTTATCATGAGAAATAATGATTCACGCGTTGCCAATGAATTGGTAACTCAAAGAATTCACCATCAAGACTTATTTAGTAGAATGTTTCCTACTTGTAGTGGTTTCTAATTATATGGTATCCTAACTATAATGCATCAAACTATCGAAGCGCCCTTATATTTAGACCTAGCATTCCACATTTAAACCAAGCCAAAAAACTAGAAGGTGCTTTGATTTTCTTTTCTATTGAACAATAATTTGACCATCTCTTGATGCACCAAGTTTGTTTCAAAAAAATGGAATACACCTCAACTAACAAGTTGATGCTTTGAGTGAGTAGGCCATCTCTAATTTCACCACTTTTCAATATAATTTCATATATTGGAATTTCTAGGGTATGAAAGGTATTAAACTCATCACATATAAAAATCTTGAAAGGGATTTTCCATATAGTTTCATGACTATAATTCTATCAACCCAAACTACAAGCTTCAACTCGTCATCCCATCTTTTGTTTTTCCCCAAAGCCATTGTGATGATTCTCACTATTTTTTTCTTACTATACTCAAACATGTTGATTTCCTTAAAGATGATAAAGAGAAGAGTAAATGATGTTTTTGATATGATAAGTAGCATTTACAGGGTGCTGTACCCTTTACACAATGACCCACAAGGGCCAAAAAAGATCAAGTCCAAAAAACAAAAACAACTAGCCAAAAACCACAGACACAACAGACTAATAACTGACAGTAACACCATACATCAACAATAGACTAACTGGAATTCTCCCAATTCTGAGAGAGGAGATTGACAACATCGTCCACGACCCATTCAAGGCCTTCTTCAACACTCTTCTTATCCATCTCGTCCATCACAACAGAGAGGGTGCTAGTAAGAGTAAATGATGTTAGTCCCATATTTATTGCACAATTGATTAAATTTGTTTGCCTAAAATACATACAATTATCAACAATAATTATATGTAATACCTTTAATTTTAATAATAACATTCTTAATGAGAATGACTTCAACCCACATTATAAAATAGTTAATGGTTGCAAGAATAAATATGAAACATTTACTATAATACTTGCTGATTTTTATGATTCCTTTTAAATAACTTTTATACATTTTAGTAAATATGTATTTATAATTATAACTTAATTTTATCTATTTTTTTTCAAATATCTATTATAATATATCATTTTAAAAATTTAATTTATATGAAATATAAACTACTTTAAATATATTTATAAAAAATCAGAATTTCATTACAAAGCAGAAAGTTTTTCTTTTCAATCATTTCAAATAAAAATAAATTAAAATGTAAATACATTAATCAGGCTAAATAGTGTAAACCAGGGAGCACATAGTACCATCCACTTATACCAAGGACGCGATGACTTAAATAAATTGAAGATCATGCCTTTCTTTTTATTTTTTCAAGGTTTATCCTACATAGAGGCGACGCTGTACCTTATGTCATGATTAGGTGAATCATATCCAGCTGGGAGTTTAAAGAAAAACTCAAGTAAATCAAGGAAGCATAGTTCACGCAAAACAAAGCAGAAGAATGCATGACTAGACTTTATCTTTGCAAACTGTATATGGAATGTCGAACATGTAATCTGGGTCGACCTCTTCAACGTATACAGATGATGGCCAAATGAATAACCACAAGTATCAGAGAAATTAAATGATTATAGTGAACAAAAACCACGAATATGAAGTAAGCAGTGGAATTATAAAATATGATTGTCTAATGTTTTAAACTCTAAAATAGAGTACCAATATTTAATGAAATGGGCTATTAATAATGGTTATAATTAGGGGTTTCAATAAATTTTATAGGATAATTTACACAATTTTGTAGTAAGATTTATTATGAGAAACAATGATTCAAATGTTGTCTATGATTTGATAATTCAAATAATTTACTGTTGAGAACATTGAGTAGAATGTTTTCTACCCTTTTTTAATCATGTGTGTTTTTATCTATAAGGCATCAAACTTCCCTAGTGTGCCTTTATATTTGTATCTAATATTCCACATTAAAACCATGTCACACAACTAAAAGCTCCTTTGGGTTTCTTTGTTGTTGAAGAATAATTTGGCTATCACTTGATGTACCAAGTTTATTTCAAATAAATGAAATCCAACTTAAATAACATGTTGATCCTTTGAGTGAGTAAGTCACCTCCAATTTCACTACTTTGCTATAGAATTTCATATATTGACATTCTAGAGTGTGAGTAGTATTAAACTCATCATATATATAAAAAACTATTGAAAGAGATTTCTGCTATATTTTTCATGAGATTAATTATATCAACTCAAAGAAAAAGCTTCAACTTGTCATACCATCTTCTTTTGGTTTTTCCCTAGATTTGTTATGTTGTTTTTTACTAGGTTTTGGTTACTATACTCAACATGTTGATTACCCTAAAGATGATAGAGAGAAGACTAAAAGATGTTAGTCTCATACTTCTTGTACAATTGTTAAAATTTGTGTGTCTAAAACACATACAAGTAGCAATAGTAATTATTTATGAAACTCTTAATAATTGAAAAAGTACATCTCAATTTTAATAATAAATTTCATCATGAGAATGATTTTAACTGCAATAATAAATTAGAAACATTTACTATAATTTTGACTAATCGTTTGTAATTTCCTTCAAATAACTTTTATACATTTAGTAAAATATGTATCTATTATTGTAACTTCATTTTATCTATATTTTTTTCTCACATTTATTATAATATATCAATTTTAAAATTAAAATTTAATATTAAATGTAAAATATTCAAATGAATAATCATAAATAAAAAAAATTAAATACAATAAATACAAATGAAGATAAGTAAATGTGAAGGGAGAAAGCATTTCTTACCTATAAATACAATAACAATCACTACTGATGAATTGAAATATAACTGCACTGCTCAGTCTAAATAGAGTAAACCAGGGAGCACATGGTACGATCCACTGATACCAAGGACGCGATGACATAAATAAATTGGATATCATGCCTTTCTTTTTATATTTTCAAGGTTTATCTTGCTTAGAGACGGTGCTATATCTTATGCCATGATTAGGTGAATCGTATCCAGCTGGAATTTTAAAGAAAAAGTCGGGTAAGTGAAGGAAGCATTGTTCACGCAAAAAAGGAGGAGGAGGTATAACTCAACTAAGTATATGGAATGTGGATTATGTAAACTAGATCACCCTCTTCTACGTATACAAAGGAGGTGAAATTCAAATCGTAGTAGGTGGGGAAAACGGCTTATCCCTGAAACACGAAAAAAGTCGCAGTTTTTTTATTAAAACCGGAGGCTCGGGCTCATTAATTTGTCTATAAATACAATATAGAAACCTCAATGGATTTCATTCCAATCTCTGGTAGTCCAGTAATATTTAGCCGATAGGCTATTCTACGTGGGGAACCCCACCGGCATTTCCCCCAGTCTGACGCCGGGGGGAACCCCCACGAAAGGCGCGTTCATTGTTAGCATTCGGTTTCATCGAAAACGAGGTACGGCACGCTACGCCACGACGAAAGACCATTTCATAAGATGAGGACCGTTTCTTGCGTGTACATTTCCCCAAATCCAACAATAATCTCAATCTTTCATTCATCTCATTTAACGGAAAAACAGCAGTTTACAGCCATGGGCGAAGGGGATCTGCACAGTCTTAAAAACTACGAGAAAATTGGGGCAGGGCGGCCATTGAGCGGCGGCCACGAGATAGCTCTACAATGGAGGAAGAAAGCACTGGTCATTTTACTCATAACGTGTTCGATAGTCCTGGCCGTTAGCGCAGTATTTTGGGAACTTCTAATTTGTAAACAAGAGCTGACAGTATTTGGTATTTTGAATTGAGTCTTGCTTCTTTTTTCACAACTTGTAACAGAGAGTACAAGAATTGCAGAGTGAGAGAGAGATAGAGATAAAAAATGGGTTCTTTCATTTTTTATCAATAGAATTTGTATGTGGGTGAACTAGATGTTATGAAATCTAATGGTGGGCAATAGGATAGTGGAGTCTGGGCATTGTGGGTCTGTGTAGGGGAGTGCCTTGCAGGTATGGATTTTGGGCAGGGAGGAGATGGAGGCTTTGGTTCAGGAGGAGAAACAACAATGGAAAATTTATTACATGATCACCGACATAGAAGCAATAGCAGTGATGTTGCAGCTGCAGATGGTGCTTTGAAGCCTTCTAGATCTGTTCCAGAGATGGGTTTCTGCAAGTCCAGAGATGACGATGACAGAGCAGCAGATAATCAGAATCCCATGAAGCTTGCCAGGACTGATGGGGGTGTGTTGTTCAAGACTGATGGCTCGTGTAAGAATGAGCTTGCGTTTTATACAGATAGGACTGCTCTGATGCAGCACCACCAGCAGCCTTATTTCCCCTACAAAACTGCAGGTATGGTTGATATATATCTATTGTATATATACTTACGTACACAGAATATGTGGACATATATACATATTATGCCTGTTACACAACATTTATATGTCTGGGTTTGTCTGAGCATGATTGCCATTGTCTATGGGGAGAGGAGAAAGCGTGGGCAACGTCGGCATTGGGATGGGCAGTTATGGTACTGCTGTACAAAGATCCAGGTTTTGCTTCACTGCATCTCAGTGGCAGGAGCTTGAACATCAGGTTTTGATTTTCAAGTACATGACTGCTGGTATACCAGTGCCTTCTGACCTGGTTATGCCCATTAGGAAGAGCCTCACTGAATTGACTGGTTTATCAGCTCTGTCTGCTTCACGTCATCCCACGAGTAAGATTTTTCTTGGACAGTTCATTCTATTTTGTCAAACCTAATAAAAACTGTCGGTAGACAATTTTCACAGTACACCCTTACTTAGTATAAAGCGCTCTTTACTTTTCAAAAAATAAAATATTTATTTATAGATTTTCCTAATAGCAATTTATATTAAAAATAAATTTATTTTAAATTTTAAATTTTATTTTTCTAATAGTAATTTTATAATCATAAAACATCATCCAATATGCATAATTTTTTTTCTGTAATTCAAAATTTGAAGATTTATAACAATTTATTCAGGTGCATAACTTTAATTTTCTATAATATCATTTTAATTTTAATTTTATCAATATTTATGCTAGATCTAATTTATTATAATATAATTATAAAAATATTTTTAATAATTTAAACATTCTTATGATATTTAAAAATAAATCATATCTTCAACATAAAATTGTAATATAATGGTCTAATTAAATAGATTTATTTATATGTATTATTTATTGTGTATAATATTTTTGAATATCATTTGTATATTTTGTAATATATATATTTTTCTAATGTATCTTAATTTTAAGTTTGATAATAATATATTCACTCTTAGATAAAAGTAATTCTCACTTCTTCCACTTAAATTATGATATTATATTTTTTCTATATATTATGTAAATATTTTAAATACTCTAATTTCATTGAGATTGAGATAATTTCTTTTGTATAATAATTTATTCTCATCTAATATTCTCATTATATAGACTTGGAATAGTCCTATATTTGCTTCACACCATCACAACATTAAATATCCATCAAGCATTGAGCATTTGAATCACTAAGGAATTGTCTTATGCTCCATATTGATAGACTCCTTAAAAGCATGTGTCTTAAAAATATTTAATTTTAGGGATACAATTCATGTAACAAACATAATTTTTTATGTATTGGGGTGTCTATTATTAGAGTTGGATTTAAGACTATGTGTTAGGGGATGCATAGGTTGTGCCCCTTCTGATTTAGAGAAATTATTCCACGGTTAACCCATCTTCTATTTCAAAATTTCTCACACAGTTTCATAAGAATAAAACCTACGTAACCTGGGTAATTCACACAAGGTAACCCATCTCACATTGCACTGCATTTTCATGTTTTTCACGAGAATTGAAACAGGGCCTCTGGAATTGGAGCTGGGAAGACTTCTAGAAAGTGAAACCCACCTTACCACTATACTACATTGCACTATTATGTGGGGGAGCCCCACCGGGATCTCCTCCAGTCTAATGTCGGCATTTTCTTTTCTTCTTTTTCCTCACATACTCACTAAATCAGCACATTCCCCAAAACAACAGTCATGCACATTTCTTCTCCATGGATTTTGTCGCTAATAAAAAATACCAAAGTATATCAGCCTATCGGCATAAGCATTGCACCTCATTGGTGCAAGTGCTAGTACTTACTTAGGTTTCATTATAGTTGAATTTAGTTTGTTATCCCTTTTTGTACAAATGGCTCATCCTCGCTCAGTCATATTATTTGCCCTGCTAATAGTGCTGGAAATGCTGGTCAACACTGGTCACTCCACTTCCCAATTTACAGATTCACGGGCAACTTATTACGGAACTCCGGATGGCTTAGGAACTTCCAGTAATACATTCTAACATTATATGTTCGTATTATGATTTAGTTTTAACTCTCTTATTAAATGAATGAGATATAAGAAAGCTTAATATGAATATGTAGGTGGCGCGTGTGGATATGGTGACTATGGGAGAGACATTATGGGTGGAGATGTTGCTGCAGCAAGTCAGTTTTTATATTGAAATGGCGCTGGATGTGGCACTTGCTATCAGGGGACTAATGTAGTGAAACTAGATTATTAGTATATTTTGAATTAAGCTACAATACATTGGAGTTCTGAGTGATGTTGCTTGTTAAATAGGTGAGATGCAAAAATAAGTACCTCTGCATAGACAGTGGAGTAACACTAGTGGTCACAGATCATGGAGAAGGCGATCAAACTAATTTCATTATGAGTCCTCATGCTTTCAAAACTATGGCCAGGCAGGGGAAAGATAAGCAACTTAAAGCTTTGGGTGTTGTTGACATTCAGTACAAATGGTAAGTGTTAGGGAAAATTAGCAATTTTATGTGGATAAATGTTGTTTCCTGTGGATACTTAGCAATTTCTTATGGATAACTACTATTGTTTTATTTTACTGTAAGGTGATTAAAGAATCTCTCTCGTTTTTCCTTAATTGCACCTTCTTTTTTTTCTTAGATAAGCCTTTCTTCTTAAATAAACTTTTTGTTTTATTGCATGGACTAACTCCAGTTGAGCTCCATGCTTTATGTGAGAACTTGGGTTACCTCATGCTTTGTCTTGCTCTATATAAAGCAATGGCCCTTTGTATATTTTAATGTGCACTAGTCTCATTTACTATATAGAATATAATTTATTAAAGCATATTTTTTCTATCATTCTTTCCTAATCTTTTATTGTGCAATTGTGTAATTTACAATTCAGCTAGTATTCTTAAAAATTATCACAGTAAGACTGAGCTTTTAAAACTACACTGTTTGTTATATTCTCAACTATAACTATTACAATCTGATGTTGACGCTGACTGCAATATGTCAGAGTTGCTTGCAAGTTGCAACTATAAAGGCCACAACATCTGGTTCAAGATTAACAAGAGCAGTAATAACCTCTATTATCTATCTTTGGTGTTGTTGTACCAAGGAGGTGAAAGAGATGTAGTGGTTGTTGACATTTCTCAGGTATACAGAACAAGATCATAAATTACATTGCAAATTCATCTCTATATTACTATTTAGCTTGACAACTGAGGGTGTAATGACAGGAGAAAACTTCTAATTGGAAAGCAATGAGGAGAAGTTATGGGGGTGTGTGGGACATAGTAATGTCACCTACCAAGGGCAATCTGGCTCTTCAATTTCAACTGTCAGGGGGACAATGGATTTATGCTCCAAATCTTATACCCTCTCATTGGAAAGGTGGAGCTCTCTATGACGTTGGCATTCAGCTCAAATACTGATCATTATAATAAGTAAATAACTTGGTGGCATTTGATTTAAATAAATCCAAGCAGGGAGATCAAATGTATTTCTTTCTCCTTGGACTTGCCTCAAAATTTTTTGTCTTACGTGTCCTAAATAAGTATTCAAATAGAGCAATAATGTAAAGTACTAAGTGGTTAATGTGTGCAATAAATATAATATAAAAATATGATTGTACGGTACCTCTTTTCTTTTGGAATCATTTGTGTTTTTAATTTTTAATTTTTTTCCTTCCTCATTAATTGATTTAAATTATTTCCATGAATGTTTCAGTTTATACAATTAATTATAATAATGTGATCATTTATTTTTATTTTTAGAATCTTATTACTTGGATTGAAAAAAAATGAAATTAAGTATTTTATGTGGTGGAGCCTGTGGAGGGAACAACCTTTCCACTTAAAAAAAATATGGAAAACACGTTATGTGTTCATAGATATGAGAATCTAATCATTCTTAACTCTTTCTTGGAAAAATACTAGACAATATTTTTGTTCTAGGACCTCAAATACTCTATAGAGCAATCTTGATAGTGTATAGAACCTATTGGTATCTCCTATTTAAAATAGACATCATCTCTTATTAGAAGAATCTAACTAGAATAGTAAAATATTTTATATAAGATCGATGTGACATCATTATAAAATAAATTTAGACCTAATAGAATGATAAATTTGACAAAATTATTGTACTTTATTTAACAAACGATAATTACATTATATAATTACAAAGAAGCACGACAAATTATTATAAATATAGAACTAAATATGATAGTATTAATTTAAAATGTGTTTTGACAATCTTAACATATCACTAACATTTACTAAAATAGTTGAATTATTTCTTCATTGGAAAAATTAATAGTGTTATTAACAATGATTACTTCTTTATCAATATTAGTTACTATAATTATAATTATTTCTACAACCCTTTCTCCACAATCCCAAGCATCATTTCCTTTCTCTTCATAATGAAGGCATTGCTTTGTCCTTTTCACAGGACTAGAACTTGATCAACTGGTATTTTTTCTCTTGGAATATAGTACAAGAAAATTCTATATTGGATTTTCCCCACTATTCTTTAAACATCTTTCTTCTTCAAGGTGTCATAGGCATGCTTCCTAGACTTTGTGTTGGTACATGTTCCCCAACATAGATACCATGTTGCTAAACATTAGTATCATACTTTTGAGTAATACAACTTTTCGATTATCTTTATGTATAGGTGCTCAAATACTTATAAGTTGATTCATAAAAGAATTTTGTTTTCAAACATGACCTATAATTCTCTTACCTTATAAGAATTTTAAATCAAATAGTTTTTAGTTGACTAGAACTTTCACATTATGTGTTGTTATAGAAAACAATTTATGAGAGCCTCCCATTAATTTTTATATGTCTTAAGGAAATTTGAATATTCCACAAATATTTTTTAGTTAGGTGACTTCATATCTTGTTCTACCATATGTAGAAATTTTACCCTAATTAGTTTTTAGAACTTGAGCTAAAGACACTCTCTAAAAAATAAAGAAATTTAAAAATCAAGAGAAATAAATAATTATTATAGCTATAAATTTTTTACTAGAGAATGTAGCTATATCCTCAAACTATTGTGTGAAATAATTTATTAATTTTTCATGTTAACTAAAAAACACTATGGTTATGCTCCTATAAAAAGGTACCTATTAGAATCTTGTGACATCTAGCCTATCTCCAATAGGTGCTCAAAGTTGTGAAAGCCCTTATAAGATGACAACAAATATTTGAAATAACAAAATAATTTATATTCAAAACAATACATTTATTAGATATATATTTTATATTTTATTCAACAAAAGAGTATTATATTGTATATTTTCAAATAATCACAATAAGCTACATATCTAGAACACCTCTAGTTCTCCTACTATTAGTGGTATAGATAAATATTGTAGTAATTCAAATCATTTTTAATTTAATTATTTATTTATTCTAATATTTAAAGAATTATGGATTAAGGACAAAAATACTACAATGAATAATCATGCCAATACATTTCAATAAATGTATACAAAATTAATATGTATTGCTCTTGTCATGTAGTTTTCAAATCAATTTTATTAAAAAATATTAATCACATACATTAATTTATAAAATTGAGCCTTCAAAATACATGTTTAAAAGGGTTTCTGATGGAACCCCTCAAAATTTTTCTTGGTCCATTTTAAAATCTCGCAATATTTGGCTTAGACCTTTGTTGTTGGCTTAGAGCTATGTTCCTCATTATTGTTTTAGGGTTTGTGTCCTCAAAACCCTTCCAAATTAACCTCTGAGTCTGAATATCCTTACTGGCATTCTATTTTGTTGTTAGCCTTCTAATGCAGGTTCACGGTTGTTTAAGTTGTGACTTGTGCCATCAGGTTCATTCTTTTACCAGCCCCTAAATCCTAATGATATTGGTTGATGCTCGTGCTCATTTTAAAATGTAATCCTTTGTGAAATTTTTTCATAAGTCTATGATCGGGTTTTAATATTCGCTAAGGGTCTTAATCCATGCCTTTATGTTCCTGACCATCATCTTCCTAGTAAGTGGCCCCCTTTTTAAGACTAACATTTGTATCATGTAGAAAAATTAAGCTCTACGCCAATCATTCGATCATTGCAAGCCAATCTCAACAATTCCCCATGCACCCATTCCATTTCATTCTTCATTAAAATAATCAAGCAGACTAGTGGGTAGTTGTCACATGTAATATCTTGTGATGGGTTCATTTATTCCAAAGGGTCAGCAGGCAGAGCTTAAAGAAAGATCAATGACTAATATCACAACACTTTTCTTCATCTTAGTCATTCCCCGCATGCTTGTCTATTCTACGAATTATGGTGAAGTAATCACATAGGCTAGTGGGTAATTGACAACTATTGCTTTTATGGAGGGAATTACCAGGCTTTGAAGATTGTGTAGGCTTTATGAGGATAGAGATTGATGGTGTATGGTGGGTGATGTGGGTCAATCCTGCTTGCTCCTCCCCATCCCATGAGGGACCTACTTGTACCTCCAATTTCTCAATAGGTGAGTGGGCAACTGCCATGTGGAATATTTTAAAGACTCTGATGGACTTTAATGGAGATAATGTACTACTAAAATTTGGTCGAGAAGACACTAAGATTAAAATGGTTCCATATTAGAACTAGTTTCTACACCATACAAAAACAAACCCTTGTCACTTTCATGGTCTTTTAGGCCTTGGTTCATGATGTTTGGTCTATTTTTTTCTAATTTTATGTCAGAACATGGCTTGAACATGCTTATTTAGGTACTAAAATTTAAATAATGGCATCTTGTGAAGGTTTTGTGAAGTGTTGTAATACATTTCTACACTCTCTAGACTCTATTCATTATAATCCACCTAAAAATCACCTTTTCATCACTAATCAAGTCCTATTTTGAAGTGTTGTAAAGTCTTGTAACAAGATTTCACACTTTTCTAGGCACAATTTCACTATTTACACCTTTCTTATGCTTTATTTGACCCGTTTATGCCCTAATAAGCCTTAATTAAGTGTGTTTTTGAATGTAAGCCCAAAAAACAACATTAAATACAAGATAATTCCTAACACCAATTTTTTAGGTCCTAGGTGGGACCCATTCACCATGGGTGATGAATGAGTCCCCCTTGGCTCCAAATTCAAAAATTTTAAAATATCCTTTCAGGTTTTTATTCAAAATCACCTGATGTCGACCTGTGATGAGGTAGTAACAAGTTACTAAGGCACAATATTGTATAAATAAGTGTCTTTACATCCATTTCAACCCCCATTCATTCAAACATTTAATCTCATATCACATTCAAGCATTCAAGCATCTTACAACATCAAATCAAGTACTATTGAAGCATTTTGGAGCATCCATTGATATAAATTTTCATTTTCATCAACGAGGGTTTGGTAATTTGATAGCATCTAGACGTTATTTGTTTATCATTATCTAGCATTTCATTATTTTATTAAGAGTTTGATTACCAAAGTGGGGTTTCACCAATGCATACGCCTATTTCCTAACCCTCAACTATTTTCCCCTCTTGCATGTGTTTTTGTAGACCTATGTATGCAGATTTAACAAGCATTTAGATGATTGAAGATTGGTCAACAAGTGAAATAGGTGCTTCAAGTCAAATCAACCATATTTCAAGTTTGGAGAAGGTATTTTGTCCATTTCCTGTAGAATTGACTTCAACAACTCGACAAGCAGACATTTCCATATCTGGTGTTGTAGAGTTGTCTCCAGAATTCTAAATTTTTTGGGAGAGGATTGATTCACCACCAGTGGTGAATGAGTCCCACCTTAAGACTAAAAATCTAGTTTTTGTCAGATTCCAAATCTCGACAATCACAAACTTGTTTCTGAGAGTTTTTGACCAATAGTAGGACTAATTTTCCACCCTGGTTGAATGAGTCCCACTATTAATTTTTCAGTAATTTCAGACAACATTCAAGCCATTCTCGATTCCTCAAATCTTTCCCAAGTGCACTCCAATTTAGCCTTTCTTTTTTTGTTTTGCATTTTATTCATTCTTAGTTCATTGTTTGTATATCACATTGTGTTTTCCAACATAGCCTAAATCTTAGTTTTGCATTCATAATCAGTCATATAGATCACTTAATTGCATTTATTTCACTTCATTTAGTTTAAAAAAAATCACATAACATAATTTTAGTGAACTAGTTAGCATTTTTGGCCCTACCTCTCTCCTTTTAGGTGAAAAACCCTAGAAGAGCTAAAAAAGTGCATTGGTGCCAAAAATCTATAGTTCATTTTGGTGAACCAGCATTTTGAAAACTTTTCATTTCTAATTTCATTCACATATTGCATCCTATATTACATTTGCATCAACATTCAATTAGGATATTATTTTATTTTTACATTCTAGGACTTATCATATTGCATTCATGAAAGCTTTGTTTGGATTTCTTTTTTGCATTACATATCTTTTAAACACTAAAAATCTGCATTCTACATCCTTAATTGCATTCTGAAAAGCATTAGAATCATTTTAAAATTTCTACAAAACAAAAAAAATACCATCCTAGGACTCATTCACCATCGTGGGCGAATCAGTCCCTCTGCACTTTTTACATAGCAGTTTCAAAAAAATTCTGGCATTTTTCTGCGTTACAATCTTCTGTAGTTACTTTTTGTTTTCATTTCCTGAATCTTTGTTTTTAGTCATTTATTCCATCTTAGTTTACTTGCATCATGGAATTTTCTTTTAATAAGTTCTGGAATTCCTTAAAATCCTTGGTAGACATGTCCAATTGTGCCTTTGGAAATGACTCTAATGACCTTGAACTTCCACATGCTCCTTCAACTCCTCATGATTGTCCTCCTTGTGAAGTAGACATCATTGGAGAAGATTATGATAACATGAACAATTTTTATAATGAATTCCTTGATAATCTAGAAGCCAATGCAACCTTTTATCCATCCATGAGGACACAAGACCTTCCTACTATTGCACCTCCTAATCACTTTACATACTTGCATCCTGAAATCAATAAAGGACCTAAGGTTTCTCCCTCAAGTGGACCTAGTCCCTCCCTCAAAACGAGCACACTCACAACCATTTTATGATCACAAAGTCACAAAAACTCCAATAAACCTTGAAGAAATATATGGAAAAGGATTTACTATCCTCAGTAAACAAGGTTATGAAAAAACACATGAGCATGAAATTCACCAACTTCTTGAACAAACACAAATCAAAGAAAACACAATAGGATTAGGATATCAAGATCCTTCTCATCCTGATAGACCTCCTTTTCAACCTAGGATACTTCAGGATGATGGTACAATGCTCTTTGATGCTCCTCCTGACTTGCATATTATCCTTCCACATGAACAACCATTACCCCCTTCTAATGACAAGGATGCTAGGATCCCCATGGGTCCTCTTCCTCCTTCTATTCATGAACAAGGAGAATCTCGCAAGCGAAAACAACCTTACAAATTGAAGAAACTCAATTTTCCTACACATCCTCCACCAAAATGTGAAAGGATACTTCAAATGCTTCTAAACAAATATCTTGTACTTTTACCACCTATGAATAGGTTTGTTATTCATCCTAATTATTATAACATACCATTTTGCAAATATCATTGCATTCTTGGTCATCAAACAGAAGAATGTCGAATGTTGAAGGACATACTAGATACGTATCACTTCATTGATAGCAATTGTTTCTCCATCATACCTTAAAGCAACCAAATCCCATCATCATGCCATAGTTGTAGAATTCTTTATTCTCACTATCACATGACCATTTTCCATCACTCACCTCAGCTCATTATTTCCTTTACACTTTGAGGGGGAAATAAATTGTTAGCCTTTTCCTTGTAATGCATTTTCCTTTGTCTCTTAACTATGTTTTGAAAGAGGAAAAAATAAGTTTTACAGGGACCCGAAACCACAAAGTTTACAAGTTCAAAAGAAAATATCATCAAAGATCCCATAAACAGAGAGGTTGTAGAGAGGATAACAAAATGACAAAGCCACAGCCACAAAAAAAATCCAGCAAGGGCCACAGAAAAGACCCAGAAACACCAGACAAAACACCAACAACAACTAAACTTGGGACTTTAAAGTTTCCACTGTCTCAGCTTTCATGTCATTCATTTCCTGAACCCCCCCTTTTAAGAACTGGACCATCTGGGTAGTAGGAGGTGCTTTCCTCTTAAGGTTGGCATGGGTCCTCTTCGATATTCCTTGGTCCTCATTCTTGCTTTTATCCTTTTCCTCTTCCAAATCAACAACCAGCGAGCCCTATTGCGAATTTTCCAAATTTTAAGACATTGCATTGATGATAATGGAATTGTGCCTTGCCATTATATGGTTTTGTTCCACAATAGTTTTCATGTTGTTTTTTATTTTAACAATTTCAACTTCTAGATTCTTATACTTGTCCTCAATGTCATCATCTCCCGTTCTTGTATTGTTCTTTTTCCATTTTCCTTCTTCATTGCTCAGAGCAGACAACTTCAATTCCAATTCCTCCAACTTGATATTTAGAACCCTATTTCTGAGATTAAGATCATTAATTTCTTGATATAGGCCCATTTCATAACCTTGAAAATATCACCAACGCCACTTCTAACAGAGGCAAGGATATCTCTAGACTGATCTTGGTGTAAAATGAGGTTAAAATCATCCGGGTTAGGGGAGCTAGGAAATCTGGTACCATCATCTCTAAAAGAGACAAGAGGGGTAGAGATAGAGTTTCTACTAGCTTCAGGGTGCTCAATTTTTTCCTCCAAAGAGTCTGTAGAGTAGGAAACCAACTTAACGGCAAGGGAACCCTTGACAACGGGATTCTTTAAAGGGACCGGGCAGCCGGGGTAAATCTCAGAGTTAACTTTCATGAGCTAGGGTTTACAAAGCTAGGTTTTCTTACCAGACAGGACAGGGGACGGATGGCCTTCAACAATTCTCTCTGGGTTAGGCTTAGAACAATTCTTTGAACCACCACTATTTGTATCATAGTCCTCAGACGCTGTGGAGGCTACTGGTTTGCATAAAGCCGACAAGCTTTGAAAATGTTCATAGATCAACCTAATAAGACCAGGATGAAAAATAGGGTATCTGCTCGGATTTTTCTTGTGGTCGTCAAAGCTATTGCTCAACAAACATAACAAGTAATGAGGAAAATCAATTTGTACCTTATGGCGGAAGTGGTTAAGGAGAGAAAAATGATGACCATAAACTCTGGTGAATCTCCCGTCCAAGGTAATATACTCCATTATGGCACGAAGAACCTTTCTCCAAAGTACCTTGATGGAGTTGATTTCAAAGTAGTTGTTGGAAACTTTGACCAGTTTCATTTTCTCCTTTTCTTTCTTTGGGAAATTTATTACCGCCTCGTTTGAAAACCTTCTGTCATGATAAAATTTCATGCCCTTAGTGGACATTCCAGTCACCTCTCCTATGATTTTCTCGTCCAGTTTCACATTTCTCTCAAAGAGGATAACTTATCCATTATTACAGTTCTTCTCAAAGTAGTCAGTGGCCTTAGAATCAAGCCCATGAACTTTTTTCAGCAATGGAACCAAACCACCACGCTCAACCTATTTCCAGACCTTAGCATTCCTCGTGTGCATTTTGTAGCTATTTTGCTCAATTCTTTTCCTATCCCCCCATATTCGTATGCACCTCACTGCAATCTCTACCAGCGTCACAAAACTATTGCAAATTTATGCAACCATTCCAATGAACCCACAAAGTGTGTCGCCTTTTCTTACCAGCTAAGTTATTTGAAACAACCCCATCAAATCTCTTGATTTTGATGTACTTGGCCCTTTTCCCTATCATCCATAAAGATATATTCCTCTTTCCCATGCGTAACATCATAATATAATAAGGCCCTGACTTTAGCTCCCAAGTCCCTGAAATTCTGCCACATGTTCAAACCTCCCCTCTTAACCCCCTTATTCGCAAATTAATCTGCCACGTTGTTAGATTCCCTATAGACGGACCCGAGATTTTAACTTTATCGAACTTGTCTAAGATAGATTTTGTGTCTTCAATCCAATTCTTAATAGACCAAGAGGGAGGGGTCCTACCTAGGAGACAGTCAATGATGTTTTTGGAGTCCCCTTCAAGCCATATATATTTTATATTCAGATTATGTGCTAAAGTTAATACTTGAAAAGCTCCTATAGCCTCTACCACATGGTTGGTTTGATGACCTAGGGAAATGGCCACAACCACCATAAAGTTAGCAGTTGAGTCCCTTAACACACCTCCACTTCTGGCCATCCCCAGATTGCCCTTTGCAGTGCCATCAAAGTTGGCTTTAGTCCATCCATTTAGAGGAAAGGTCCATTGCACACCCTCCATGCTTTTCTTAGCTTTCTTGGATGCCTTAGAAACATCCATTTTGATATTCGAATCCTTGGCTATCATTAGATCATAGGGAGTGCACACCATAGCCTCAAGATTAAGAGCTTTTTGGGGAACAACATTGAAGTTTTCCTTTATAAGCTTTTTTTTTTTCAAAAAAATAGTCTCCGACATCTCCTTATCCCTGAATAGTCTATTATTACACTCTTTGCACACTCCCTAAACAACAAAAGGGAAAATAAAAGCCCATATCCTTCAAATGAGAGGATTTTGAGATGGATCTTTCCATTGTAAAAAGAAATCTTCAATGGATAGGGGAACACCCAAGAAACATTCTAGAGAGCCAAAAAAATTCCCCAAATTGTAGCAAAAAATAGATAGTGGAGAAACAAATGGTTTGTTGACTCCGCCTGACTCTTGCAAAGGTAACATCTGTTAGGGATTTGAAATCCCCGTATGCAAATATTATCCACTATTAGCACCTTATTTTGAAGAAGAATCCATAAGAAAATGTTGGGTTTAGGAGTCAAGTGTTTTATCCATGCTTTAGACTAGAAAGGAGGGGGGATTGAGAAAGGGATAGCAAATAGATAGTCGAAGAAACAAAGTAGTTACTCGAAGGGTTGTCCATCCACACAAGATTATCATCCAGTTGATTCTATCCCAATCTGACAGCCATTAAGGAAGATTGAAGCAGAGCCAACTCCTGACTAACCACACATAATCTACCAATCTCCTTCACTCCAATAATATTTAACATACTCTTCAAAAGTTGCTTTGTAAAACTGAATCTTTCGATTTTGATTAGGGGATCCTTAAAAAGCCATTTGTCCTTCGAGAACCTGGCTAGATTGTCGCTTCTAATGTGCCATCCAACCTTTTATTCCAAAATATTTCTACTAGCAATCATGTCATTCCTGCAAGCTAAACCACGAGGAAAAATAAGAGAATCCAGCAAGGCTTTGAGGGACACACAAATGGTCATATATTTACTTCTTAAGATATCTTTCCATTCTCCATCAGACAAGAAGGATCTCCATATTTTTTTAGCAAGAAGAGTCTTATTAATCATTCTAACTTTTCTAAGACCTAACCCCCCAAGGTTTTCAGTCTACAAACCAAATCCCATCCTATAAGAGGCATCCTCTTTTTCTCCTCCACACCAGACCAAAGGAATCTTTTTTGGATATTTCCAATGGCCTTTACAAGTTTAGCAGGAATTTTGAAAAGGCTTAAAGTATAAACCAGGAGATTTTGAGAAGCTTTGAGGAGTTGAATTTTTCCAACTTGGCTTAGAAGAGATCCTTTCCATCCTACCAACTTCTTACTAAACCTATCAACCAGTGAACACCAAAAGGATTCAGAGGTTTAAGGCATAGAGGTAGTCCAAGATAAGTAGAGCGTAAGGATTCCACTCTACAACCAAGGATTCTAGAAATCTTGACATGTCTATGCTCAGGGCTATTAAAGAAAAAAAAGGAGCTCTTCTGTCTATTGACCATCTGCCTAGTCACCTTTTCATACATGTCCAAAGTTTTTATGAATTTCTTAGCGGCATTCACCATTGATCTTCCCATCAGCATAGTGTCTCTTCCATGTTGACCCAAAAGGTCTTTCTCTTTTTCTTTTTCGTTTTGTGTTTTCCTTTTGGGAATGATGCAAAGCATAGAGATGGCCTATGTCTCTTCCATGTTGACCCAATCAGTCCCATTTTCTTTTTGTCTTTCTCTTGTGTTTTCCTTTTGGGGATGATGCAAGGCATCAAGACTACAATGTCTCCTTCATGTTGACCAGAAAGACTTTTATTTTCCATTGACCTTTTCATTTTCTTTCTTTTTGCATGTGTTTTCCTTTTGGGGATGATGCAAATCATTGAGACCGCAATGTCTCTTCCATGTTGACCCAAAATGGACATTTGTTTCCTTTCGTTTTCGCTCTCTTTGTCTCATTCTTCCAGTTCTATGTGCTTTGGGGAATGATGACAGTTCAAAGCTCTTTTATAAAAACATTGTAGGAATGAACATACTGACCCCAAATCCATAGATCCCTTTTGTGTTTGGTGTGTTCCTTTTTAGGGGGAAACTCCCTTTCGTTTGGTTTTCCTTTTCATTGATATGATGTAGCCTTTCTCAAAAATATATGACTTGGCATAGGGGCTTTCAAAGTTGGCTCTCATGTCTTGTTTTCTATTTGCATTTTCTTTCTTTTTCTAATTTCAAGTAATTTCTCACAAAATGTTGTGTCGCAATTGTTTTGAAGTGGGGGGCATACATTACCATTAATTCATTTGCATTCTTGGTTCCTAGTGTAGCCTTGTCATTTATATGATGCAATAGTCACTTTGTGGATGGCATTGGCTGTGATGTCCTTCATAAGTGTGAACTATCTTAAAAAATTACATTCCTCTTGGTGGCCTGATGTGATGAACTACATCCCCTATGTTGTGAATATATTATTTTTAGATTGGTCTTCTCTTGGAGACATTAGACACACTTAGACATTAGACACAATGTTCCCTAAGTGACTAACCTTGCATAAACTTAACAAGAATCCTTTGAACATCTTTCCCATTTTACACTTTTCTATTTTACATTTTTTCATTTTTATATTTTATATTTTCATTTTTTCCACCTTGCATAATGCAACATGCATGCCTTTGGTACCTACCTTTTTGTTCATGAGTTCTAAGCATATGGAGCTTTTATTGTCTCATGAAGCACGAACCAACATTTTCCTTGCATGACACCTTGTTAAAGTTATCATGAGGTATAAATCTGATATGGTTGAGTGGGAAGCACATCTAGCAGCATGACTTTCCCCATAGCCACCTTTTTGTTTGTGAGTGCATACCAACTAGTATATGTATCTCCCCTTTTGGAATTTCTCACTCTACGGACATCAAAAGTTTTGTAGCCCCAAAGCGAGTATACTTGGGATTTCTCACCTAGAAAACCACAATGAGTTATATCGCCCTAGAGTGAATATACATTCTCTTTTAGCCTAGATCTAATCCACAACTAGTTGGACAGATGATCAAAACTTCATCTGATTCTAAGCATTTGTGTGTTCATTTGTTCTTGTGTTTAGTTTTCCATGGGATCTTCATCATGGGGGCTTCATCATCCCTCTTGATTGTTGTATTTCATCTTGCTAATGTAAGTACATTTGAACCGTCCTCTCGATATTCACAACTACTTTAGTGTGAGTTTGAAGAAAGTTCATCCTCTCACTAAAGTGGGGGATAAATGCACCATAGAAAAATGGACCCTCATCATTTTCATGGTCTTTTGGGCCTTGCTTCATGATGTTTAGTCTATTTTGATCTGATTTATGTCGTAACATGGCTTGAGCATGCATATTTAGGTACTAAAATTTAAATAATGACGTCTTGTGAAGGTGTTGTAAGATATTTCTACACTCTAATAGAATCTATTTATTACAATCCAGCTAAAAATCACCTTTACATCACTAATAAAGTCCTATTTTGAAGTGTTATAAAGTCTTGTAACAAGATTTCACGCTTATCTAGGCACAATTTCACTATTTACACCTTTCTTATGCTTTATTTGACCCCTTAATGCCCTTATAAGCCTTAATTAAGTGCATTTTTTAATGTAAGCCTGACAAACAACATTAAATACAAGATAATTCCTAACACCCATTTTTAGGTCCTTGGTGGGACCCATTCGCCATGGTGGCAAATGAGTCCCCCTTGGCTCCAAATTCAAAATTTATAAAATTTCCTTTCGAATTTTTATTCAAAATCACTTGATGTTGGCTTGTGATGATGTATTAATGGGTTACTAAGGCACAAAATTGTACAAATAAGTGTTTTTACATCCATTTCAACCCCCATTCATTCAAGCATTCAATCTCATATCACATTCAAGCATTCAAACATCTTACAACATCAAAGCAAGCACTATTCAAGCATTTGGGAGCATCCTTTGATATAACTTTAGATTTTCATCAATAAGGGTTTGGTAAGTTGATAGAATTTTCATATTATTTGTTTATCTTTCTCTTGCATTTCATTATTTTATTAAGGGTTTGATTACCAAAGTGGGGTTTGACCAAGGAAAACACTTATTTGTTAAGCCTCAACCAATTTTCCCCTCTTGCATGTGTGTTTGCATACCTATGTATGCAGATTTAACAAGCATTTAGGTGATTGAAGATTGGTAAAAAAGTCAACTAGGTGCTTCAAGTCAAATCAACCATATTTCAAGCTTGGAGAAGGTATTCTATTCATTTCTTATAGAATTGACTTTGACAACCTGACAAGTAGGCATTTCCAGATCTGGTGTTATAAAGTTATATCTTGATTTTTTAGAATTTTGGGAGAGGACTGATTTTCCACCATTGGTAAATGAGTCCTACCTTAAGATTAAAAATCTAAGTTTTGTTAGATTCCAATCCCGATAGTCAGAAACTTGTTTCCGATAGTTTTTCACTAGTAGCAAGACTAATTCGCCACCCTGGGTGAATGAGTCCCACTATTGATTTTTAGTAATTTCAGATAGCATTCAAACTATTCCAGATTCGTCAAATCTTTCCCAGGTTCACTCTGATTCAACCTTTCCTTTTCTGTTTTGCATTTTATTCATTCTTAGTTCATTGTTTACATATCACATTGTGTTTTCCAACATAGCCTAAAGGTTTAGTTTTCCATTCATAATCAGTCATATAGATCACTTAATTACATTTAGTTCACTTGATTTAGCTTAAACAACACCACACATAACTTAATTTGAATGAACTAGTTAGCATTTTTAGCCCTGTCTCTCTCCTTTTAGGTGAAAAAACCTAGAAGAGCCAGAGAAGTGCATTGGTGCCAAAAAATCTATGGTTCAGTTTCTTTTGGCACATGTTCAATATTTTGGAAATTCTTTTTGATTGCGTCTGTTAGTTCTATCAAATGCTAGTACACATGGGAAGGCGAAATTGAAGTATGGCGGAGTACGAGCCGATATTCTAATATTAAATCAAGATTGCTCCCCACTATCGTGTTGTGATAAATTACAAGTAAATTAATTCCCATGGGTGAGCAAGTAAATATGACATGATAAGTTTTGTTAAATGCTAAGTATGTGGTTAAACATGGAAATAGAATGGGTGTATATCCACTTGGGATTTTTTGATTAGGAAAAGGCATCAATCACATGCAATTAAGCTTTGTCATGATTAATTACTCTGATTGTAACTATCTGTTGATTTATCTCAATGTTTGATGAATGGATGAGGTTCAAAAATCAAGCAGCCTATCAACTTGCTCACACAAGCTTTTCTTGAGTATTAATTGTTGGCATGCTTGCATGGCTCAATATAATTAGGAACGGTGACCATATTTTTCTTCATAGTTTTCAATTAGAAGTTAAAAATTAAGTTGAGTCTGTGAATAGGTTAGCAAGGAATTTCTTTGATAGAATGTTGGAGAGGTATTGTGATAAACCTTTCCCTAGGTAAGTAGGTACTTGTACTTTCTCTTTTCAACTACGGTTATAATAGTTTATGGGTTTTCGAATCCTGGGGTGGTGAGTGTTTTTATTGTGCAATGTTTTTAAAAATTAATAGGAATTGTTGAGGCTTGACTTCTTTATTCATCAAGAGTCTTTTTTAAGAGTAAGCCTAGGAGGGTCTTTTTGCAAATCTCGAGTCTCCTTGTTCTGATCCTAGTTATTATGAAAATGAGTAATCCAAATGAGTATTTCAAATCAGTTCGAGGGTCTAGGAGACTAAGTCTATTTGAGTCCAAAGATAATACTCTTCAAAATAAAGTTGAGACACTCAAAGGTCCTCAAACACCAAAGGAGAAGAAAGCATGCAAGAATTCTAAGAAGATTGTTGTTAGGAACACATATAATTTTTGAGGGAGGACCATTTCAAAAGAATTGGTCAAGTTTAAAGGCAAGGAACTGATCGAGCTTGCGAAGAAAGAAAGAAAAAAAACAAGTATCGTAAGGCTTACCTGGGGAGACACAGTTCTCCCATTGAGGTTCCTGATAGCCCTTCTAATGGTGGAGGTGACACTGATCTAGAGTATGTCCATTATCTCCTTTCCCTGGTGTCGTCTAAGGAGTTGATGAACATACTCTAATGCTGATGACTCAAAGTAGTGTCCCCACCCTATTTTGTTTTCTATTACACCATAAAATTGCATCAAGATCATCCCCTTTAGCATATCTGTGGATTTTTTTTTTTTAGTGATGATGTGGAAATATTTTGGGTTGGTCTGTTGGAGAAGTGTCAGACTCCTTAACTTCGATGGTAGGTATGCTTTTTTTGGGTGGTATATAATTTTTTTCTCTAGCTATGAACGGAGAATCTTCTTTGGTCAACAAGGACAAGGTGTTTTGGTGTCACTACAACAACAAACTACGACTTTTGGAAGGTTGTCTGGTCTACTTGAACTGAATCATGCTTGATTTTTTGTCTTTTTCTCTCCCTGCTCTAAAATGATTACATGTAGGCAACTAGGGAATATCCCAAACTCTGGTGAAATTAGTCATTGAATGAAATGAAATTTAACTATAATTCAACTAGATGCTTGTTTCTCCCTTGTTCTATAAAAGGGATTTCAAAGCTGATTACAAGGGTGCAAATTTTGAGTCTTAGAAAGGTCTCTAAGGTGAAAAGCTAAGTTGAGAGAGGAGCATGTTGTATAATAATGATGAATATAATAGTGAGGAGTTTATGGTATGACTCATGTATGTAATGATCTTAAAATAGTTTTATGATAGCAACAGTTATGGAAGAAAATTTTAGTTCTAAAGTGTATACTCTCCTATGTAATTCTCCTCCAAATTATGAATGAAATGGTTAATGGTCTTTTCATTTATCTTTAGTTGTTTTAATTTAATGAGTGGTTTTATTTTTGCTTCAATTCAAATAATTGATTAAATACTAAAATAAGGTTACAAATTTGTAAGGAAAGAGCATGGGATTTGGTAAGAAGTTATGTTTCAGACATAGTGAGTAACAATAGCCCATCAATTTTTAAGTTAAAGTCTACATTTTTAGGATTTCAAAGCACATATAGGTTTGTAGGTGCACCTCTCTAATTTCCTTGTTTTCAATCATATTTTTCATTCATTTCTAGGTCATTTTGTTAAAGGTTTGCACATCATTAGGTTTTTTCATTAGGTCTTGCATGTTACTTGTCTTTCCAAGCCCTTTCTTGGTGGTGAACCCTCTTTTAGTCTTTAATCATACCCTAGGACAACCTTTAGTAGATCTTTTTCCTTCATTCCATCTTGGGATTGAGATATCTAGGGTTTCCTTGAGTGAAACTAAGTGAAATAGGTTTAGGTCCTAACCCTAGTGTTCCATCTCCCAAAATATTTGGAACCCTTATTTCAAAGGTTTTAGATAGTATATTAACATTTTATCTTTGTCATATAGGAAAATTTATACTCTTGTAAAATATTAATGGTGACTTATTCATAAAAGTGGTTATTTTTTTAATTGTGTTGAAATTGTTGATGCATTAGTATTAGGTTTCTTATGTGTTGTTTTTATTTTCCATGCCAAGTTTTATATGAGATTGCATAATGAGATGTGGACATGAAAAAATTAACCCTTCTAATTTTTCTTGTTTTGTCCCTCATGCTTAATTGGATTTATTTTTCATTTATTTTATGTTGCAATTGTTGGCAACACAAGGGCAGACAACTGAGAGGGGGGTGAATTAGTTGTCCCAAAAATTTAAACTTATCAAACTTATTATCCTTATTCTTAGATCTGATCAATAACCATGTCAACAACACATCAAAAACACACATAACACCAAGATTTTTTACATGGAAACCCTATTCAGGGAAAACCACGGTAGAGGTTAGTCCGCAAGATTATACCCTGTTAAAAGTATAAAATGAATGTGAATGGGGAATGCACATGCATTCAGGCACACTGCTTGGAGTTTAGTGCTCAATTACAAAAGGAAGACTCACTATCTTTAAAAAAAATTGGATTACATCCACAAGATTTTGAACTAAGAAAATAGCATTTGCTAATGCCTTATTACAGTTTTGGTTAAGCACATGAACGCTTCTTCGCACTCTACTTCTCCCTTTGAATGATTAGGAAATTATTCACACATCACATACACAATCACACCATCAAATGGAATAAAAAATCTCTTATATATATCCACAACAAAATATTACATCGCTACATGTGGGCTTCAAAAAAATAATAAAATGAATACAAACTATCAACTTAAAATAATAAATAATTTTCAATGCAAATCGACCAAGGTTAGCCACAACATAGTGAAGACCAAAAATAAGATCTCAAGCATGTAAAAACTTCAAATAATTATTCCTCAAAGATCCACAAGTTACAACACCTTGCTGGCCAAGAATATGAAAAACATGAACACACAAGAGAAAATATCTAATCAAAAGCACAACGATCAATGTCGACATGCAACACAGATAGAGCATGATCTAGAAACAGTCATAAACATCATGAATCACCATAGAAGCATTTGAAACAACTAAACTTAATATAATCACATCATCTTCATTCAGGAACACCAACTGAAGCAACAAAATGACTGTCAAAACACAACTGCTCATAACTCGTTCAAACCTTCATGTGGATCTCTAAAACTTAATGTGGATAAACTAGACATTCTCAACAAAAAAAGCTTTAATCCACAACCACTGATCATCAATGTACTCAGCTAACCAATAGACTAAACTACACTTCGGGTATGTGCAGGATCATCATGGAAAAATTAGGCCCTTAAGTGGTGATGAAATTCAGAAAAATCAAAGTTAATCAATTTGAAGTAAAAATTTGAATAAGTTATCTATATTATTTACAAAATATGTAAGAATATAATCTATGGAAAATTGAATGTAGTTTCTAAACTACTGGGTTTATTTATTTATTTTTAAATCTATCTAGTGAAAAATTGAAATTTCAATACAGTAGCACTTAAATTTCAGGAAAAAAATAAGTAGGTGTTTGTCTGACCACCCCAACAATAATAAAATGACAAATTTTTTTAATAAGATTTGATATATAAGTAGAAGACTCATGTCCCAATGTGATGCATATATTTTTGTAATTTTTTTCCAAATAAATAATTAATTATGAATTTTTTATTACAACTTTAAAAAATATAAATACTCGTATGTCTGACCACCTTAACTTGGTCAAAACTTCATGAAATTCATTTTTTTAAATCCTATATGTGAAGCATAGAATGTCACACATATTTTAGATTCAAAAAATGTGATACCATTTAAAAGCTATAGATGTTTTTCAATCAGCCTATCAATCAAGACTTTAGTTGTAATAAAATAGAAAATAAATAATAATTATTTATTAAATTCAAAGTAAAGTATAATCTATATTGGTGGAAAGTTGAGAATATCCTTTAAAAACCCTTTTTATTTCACCAACTTTGGGTAAAAAAAAGGTCGTCAGCCACATACCCTACACATTCCCATCATATTGCCACTTGTTGGGCCATCATGATCTTGCACATACCCCTTCACCATTGACAACTTGCAACTTATTTCATTAAAATTTTCTCAATATCCTCGACATATACAACTTCTAAGATATTAATTCCAATAGTGTCGACATCAATGACAACCACATATTAGCAACACAACCACAAAATCCAACAATCTCCCCCTTTGGCATTACGACAACACATGATGTGAAAAGCGCCATCAACACAACTATCTTGAACACTTACCCCCACTTAGGTTTTGACTCTTTTCTCCTCAACTATTTTGCATGACTCTTCTCCCCACATGACTCTTCTCCCTAGATAATTCATAGTTTTTCACATGACTCTTCTCCCCCTTTGACGTCAATGACAAAGATTTCTTTTCTCCACACAATCTCTTAACTACATATCTAAACATCTAACTACTCCTCCTAAGTAGCAACCACCACAACATCAATTTGTATCAAGATATGACTATGAAATGCATGGATTGATCACAAATGCTTATAACTCGATCAAATCTTCATGCAGATTTCTAAAACTTAATGTGGATGAACTAGACATACTCAACAAAAAAACCTTTAATCCACAAATACTGATCATCAATTTACTAAGCTAACCAACAGAATAAACTACACTTTGGGTATGTGTAGGATCATCATGGAAAAATTAGGCCCTTAAGTGGTGATGAAATTCAGAAAAATCAGAGTTAATCAATTTGATGTAAAAATTTGAATAAGTTATCTATATTATCTACAAAATATGTAAGAATATAATCTATGGAAAATTGAATGTAGTTTCTAAACTGGTATGTGCAGGATCATCATGGAAAAAATAGGCCCTTAAGTAGGAAAAAATTAAGAAAAATCAGAGTTGAGAAACTTGACGTAAAAATTTGAATAAGTTATCTATATTATTTCAAAAATATGTTAGAATAGAATTTGTAGCAAATTGAATGTAGTTTCTAACTACTAGGTTTTTTTAAAAAAAAAATCTATTTGGTGAAAATTTGGAATTTCAATGCGTAGTACTTAAATTTCATGGAAAAAATAAGTACTTGTTTGTCTGACCACCCTAACCACAATAAAATGATAATATTTTTTTATAAGATTTTAGATATAAGTAGATGACTCATGTCCCGATGTGATGCATATGTTTTTGTAATTTGTTTCCAAGTAAATAATTAATTATGATTTTTTTATTACAACTTTTAAAACATATAAAAAACTCGTATGTCTGACCACCTTGGTAAAAAATTCATGAACTTCAATTTTTCTTTTTTAATCCTATAGTATGTGAATCATAGAATGTGATGCATGTTTTGGATTAAAAAAATTTGATACCGTTTGAAAGCTATAGATGTTTTTCAATCAGCCTACTAATCATGATTTTAGTCGTAATTTGAATAGAAAATGAATAATAATTACATATTAAATTCAAAGTAAAGCATAATTTATATTGGTGGAAAGCTGAGAATCTCCTTTAAAAACCCTTTTCGTTTCATCAATTTTAGGTAAAAAAAATGGTCAGCCACAAACCCATCATATTGCCACTTTTTGGCCCATCATAATCCTCCACATACCTAACTACTAGGTTTAGTTTTATTTTATTAAATCTATTTAGTGAAAAATTGAAATTTCAGTACAGTACCACTTAAATTTCAAGGAAAAAATAGGTAGGTGTTTGTCTAACCACCCCAAAAATAATAAAATGACAATACTTTTTTATAAGATTTGATATATAAATAGAAGACTCATATCCCAATGTGATGTATATATTTTTGTAATTTTTTTTCCAAGTAAATAATTAATTATGAATTTTTTATTACAACTTTAAAAAAAAATTAAAACTCATATGTCTGACCACCTTAACTTGGTGAAAACTTCATGAAATTCTTTTTTTTTTTAAATCCTATATGCGAAGCATAGAATGTGACACATATTTTGGATTCAAAATATGTGATACCATTTGAAAGCTATAGATGTTTTTCAATCAGCCTAACAATCAGGAATTTAGTTGTAATAAAATAGAAAATGAATAATAATTATTTATTAAATTCAAAGTAAAGTATAATTTATATTGGTGGAAAACTGAGAATATCCTTTAAAAACCATTTTCGTTTCACCAATTTTGGGTAAAAAGAAGGTCGTTAGCTACATACCCTACATATTCCCATCATATTGCCACTTGTTGGGCCATCATGATCCTGCACATAACCCTTCACCATTGACAACATGCAACTTATTTTATTACAATTTTCTCAATATCCTCGACATATATAGCTTCTAAGATATTAATTCCAATAGTGTTGACATCAATGACAACCACATATTAGCAACAAAACCACAAAATCTAACAATCTCCCCCTTTGGCATTACGACAACACATGATGTGAAAAGCACCATCAATGCAACTAGCTTTAACACTTACCCCCCCTTAAGTTCTAACTCTTTTCTCCTCAACTCTTTCACATGAATCTTCTCCCCACATGAGTCTTCTCCCTTGATAATTCATAGTTTTTCACATGACTCTTCTCCCCCTTTGACATCAATGACAAAGATTTATTTTCTCCTCAAAAGCTCTGAACCACATAACTAAACGTCTGACTACTCCCCCTGAGTACCAGCCACCACAACATCAATCTAGATCAAGATATGACTATGAAATGCATGGATTGATGCAATCAAATGCATCTTAGTTTTGATCAGGAGGGGTAATCACTCCTAGCTTCCCTCTGAGATACTCAAAAGTATCCTTATATAATGGTTTGGTAAATATATTTTCAATCTATTCCTTAGTAGGCACATACTCCAGTTTGACTTCCTTTTCACTTGCCTTCTCTTTCAAAAAGTGAAACTTGATAGATATATGCTTGGTCTTTGAATGCAACATCAAATTCTTAGAAATGATAATTGTACTTGAATTATCACATAATATAACAATAGGTTCATCATACGCAACTTTGATATCTTTCAACATCTGCTTCATCCATAATACTTGATTACACTTATTAGCAGTAACAATGTATTCTACCTATACAATAGATAAAGAAATGACATTTTGATTCTTACCAAAGAAAAATACACCACGACTAGTACTCTTTCTACCATTCACATCTCCTTCCCAATCAACATTAGTAAAAGCACTCAAAGTAAGACCATCATCTTTAGGATACCACAACCCAAAATCAACTATCCCCTTCAAGTATTTGAAAATCCTCTTCATAGTAGTCACATGAGATTCCTTAGGATCAACTTGAAATATTTCAACAATGCATACAAATTCATGATATCAGGTCTAGTTTGAGTCAAATAAAGCAATCCAAAAATCATTGATCTATATCTATTTTGATTTTCTTTCGGAGAATCATCATCTTGTGTCAACTTGCATCCAGTCACCATAGGTGTACCAACTGGCTTTGAATCTTCCATACCAAACTTCTTTAGCAATTCTTTCACATACTTGGATTGAGATATGAAGATCCCTTTAACTAGTTGAGTAATTTTCAATCCCAAAAAGAATTTCATCTCATCAATCATAAACATCTCAAACTCATTTTGCATCTCATCATCAAACTTCATACACAAACTATCATCTCCTCCAAAAATGATATCATCAACAAAGACTTAAACAATCAAATCTTTATCATCATCAATCTTGAAATACAAATTACTATTAAACTAGTAACTTTATTAAATCCAAGCTTCAACAAATACTTGTCCAATCTAGCGTACCATGCTCTTGGGGCTTGCTTAAGTCCATACAATGCTTCAGTCAACAAACCATATGTCCCTAATCAGTCAATTCAAATCCATCAGGTTGCTCATCATACACTTCTTCCAATTCGCCATTTAAAAATGTTGACTTGACATCCATATAATAGATCGTGTAGTTTTTGTTAGCAACATAAGCAAGAAATAGTATGATAGCTTCAATCCTATCAATAGGGGCAAAGGTTTCTTCAAATTCAATTCCTTCCATGTGAGAATATCCTTTGCACAAAAGTCTTGCTTTGCTTCTAATAGCTTCACCTTGCTCATTTAGCTTGTTTCTAAAGACCCATTTAGGTCCAATTACATTTTTTTCGTTAGTTCTAGGAACAAGAATCCATGTATTATTCTTATCAAATTTTTGTAGCTCTTCTTTCATTACTTCCACCCAATGTTCATCTTTGCATGCTTCATTCACACTATTAGGCTGAGTCTTTGAAATCAAATAGTATTCTTCTTCAATTTTACTCCTAGCATGAACACCTTTGTTCTTATCACCTATAATTTGATCTTTTGAATGATTTAGTCTTAGATACCTTGGGGTCTTAGGATGTTCTTGACCTTCTGGCTCTTGTGATCTTCCTTTTGCACTTTCACTAGTTCCTTCCTCTTGATTTTCTTGATGCACTGGAATGATCTGGACTTGATTTTGAGTTGGAAATTTTTTTCTTGAGACTAAATTGTTATTATGATCATCTAAATCATATCCATAGGTTCTGGATGGCCTAACTGTGTCTTCATCAACCTTGACATTTACACTTTCAACTACTTTCCTCAATCGCTTGTTGTAGCACCGGTAGGCCTTGCTCTTAATAGAATAACCAAGAGAGATTCCTTCATCAATCCTAGCATCAAAATTTACTATATCATCATCTCTTCTAATATATCATTTACTCCCAAAGATTTTAAAATATCTAATAGTAGGCTTATGACTAGACCATAGCTCAAAAGGGGTCTTACTAGTATCACCTTTGACTTGTACCCGATTGAGGATGTAAAAAAAAATAGTCACAACTTCTCTCCAATAGATATGAGGAATGTTTCCTTCCAGCATCATAGTCCTATCAACATCTTGAACTTTCTTTTTCTTCCTTTTGAAAACTCCATTTTGCTGAGGGGTCTGTGGGGTAGATAATTGTATCTTTATCCCATGCACTTCACAAAAAGAATTAAACTCATGGGAAGTGAATTGACCACGTCTATCTGATCTCAAACATTTAATCTTCAGACCTGTCTTTGTTTCAACCATAGCCTTACAAATATTGAATTTATCTAGAGCTTCATATTTTTCCCTTAAGAAAGTAACCCATATCAATCTAGAGTAATCATCAATAAGTAACATGAAGTACATGTCTCCTTGTAAACTCCTAACTCTAGAAGGACCACACAAGTTTGTATGAACAAGCTACAACACTTTATCTTAACAATGTTTTTTGCTCTGAAATAAAATTCTAGTTTGCTTCCCCAACTAACATTCCTTGCATATAGTATTAATTAGTCGGATTTACCAACTTAGGAAGATCTCTCACTACATGAGTAGAACTTATATTGATAATATTCTCAAAGTTTATATGAAACATTCTCCTATGCCATAACCAACTTTCATAAACTTGAGCAATCAAAGAAATTTTACCAATAGGATTTAGGTGAAAGATGTTACCTTTTGTTTTTGTACCTCAATTAATCACATTTTTGGAACTCCCCAATATTCTACACTTTCCATTCTTGAATTGAAGATTGAATCCTTTGTCAACCATCTGTCCAACACTTAAGATATTATGCTTCAAACCTTCCACATATAGAACATCATCAATATTATTCTTACCATCAAGAGAAATGGATCCTCTACCACATATTACATCAACTTTGTCATCACTGGTTATTACATCACCACCATCATACTCTTTCAAGCTCACAAATTTTCTTTTATCACCTCTCATGTGATGAGAGCATCCACTGTCAATCACCCATTCTTCTCTCTTCAACTTGAGCAGCTAGGTCTTTCTCCACATTTGAGCAACTAATAGATTTAGTAGGGGCTGAATCATTTTCCTTGATAGCAATGAATACCCATTCATCTTCACTTGCATTCCCTTTATCAGATTCATCATCTGTCACACCTTCATCAACAACATAATAACACTTTCTTTGGAATCTAGGCTTGTTACGTCTTGGCTTATGGACTCTTTTTGGACACCTTGATGCAAAATGACCTATCTTATTGCAAAAAAAAAATTAATAGGAAATTTCCCTTTATACTTACCTTCTCTGGCTTCTCGCTTGACAATAAGTGCTTCAAGCTCCTCTAGTTTTCTCTCTTCTTCAATCTCTCTCATTTCATCCTCATACTTGAATACCTTTCTAGAAGAACTTTCTCCCAAATCATATCTCTACTTATCCTTTCTAGAGGTAATAGCCTTGAATGTAGATTCTATCTTAGGGAGAGCATCACCAAATTCACTCAACTCAAAAGCAGTAAGCTTACCAATCAACATGTCTCTAGTTACATTTGTTACAGACTGGAGCTCCTCAATAGAAATAGGTTTGACTTTGTATGCAATAGGAAAGGATCTAAATGCTTTAGCAACAATCTCCGATTCTTCCAATTGTCCACCAACACATTTGATACTGCACACAAGTTCATTCACTCTTTCCATGGAAGAAGTAATGTTCTCATCATCACCCATTCTCAACATTTCATATTTCCCTTTCAGACTTTGCAACTTAGCAATCTTCACATTAGCATCACCTTCATACAAAGTTTCCAACTTTTTCCAGATTTCCTAAGCAATCATCAAATCCATAACAATGCTTCCTTAGCCCTTATATTGTACTTGGCTTCATTAATATCATGTGCAATAGAAGGACCATTATGTGGAATGATATACCTATTCTTTGTAATTTTCTAGTAGGATTCACCAATGCATATCAAATGACACTCCATTTGATCCTTCCATAAAGAATAATTTGTTCCATTAAATCTTGCACTATCCTTCTTATATGTCACCATCCTAAATCAGCTCAAGTTATCAAAATTCTTCCAATGAACCTGCTCTGATACCAATTTTTGGAAACACAAGGGAATACAACTAAGAGGGGGGTGAATCAGTTATCCTAGAAATTTAAAAATTTCAAACTTATTAACCTTATTCTCAAATATGATCAATAACCATGAAAGCATAAATCAACAACACATCAGAAACACACATAACACCAATTTTTTTTATGCCGAACGTCTGTTAGGGGAAAAACCACGATGGAGGTTAGTCCACAAGATTATACCCTATTAAAAGTATAAAAGAAATGTGAATGGGGAATGCAAATGCATTCAGGTACACTACCTAGACCTCACTACTCAATTACAAAAGGGAGACTCATTGTCTTAAAAAAATATTTGGATTACATCCACAAGATTTTGAATTGAGAAAATAACGTATGCTAATGCATGATTATAGTTCCAATTAAGCACATGAACACTTCTTCACAATCTGCTCACTCTTTTTCACACTCTACTTCTAGCTTTAAATGATTAGGACATTATTCACACATCTCATACACAAGTACACCATCAAATGGAATAAACAATTGCTTATATATATCCACAACAAAAGATTACATTGTTACATGTCGACTTCAACAAAATAATAAAATGAATATAAACTATCGGCCTAAAACAATAAATAATTTCAATGTGAATTCACCAAGGTCAGCTACAGCATAGTGAAGACCCAAAATAAAATGTCAAACATGAAAACACTTGAAATAATTATTCCTCGAAGATCCACAACATGCTACAATACCTTGTCGTCCAAGAACATGAAAAACATGAACACGCAAGAGAAAATCTCTAATCACGAGCACAACAATCAATGCGTATGTGCAACATAGATAGAGAATGATATAGAAACATTCAAAAACATCATGAATCACCAGAGAATCATCTACAACAACTGAATCTACTAGAATCACATCATCTTCATTCAGGAACACCAACTAAAACAACAAAATGACTGTTAGAGCACAACTACTCATAACTTGATCAAATCTTCACGCGGATCTCTGAAACTTAACATGGATAAACTAGATATACTCGACAACGAACCCTTTAATCCACAACCACTGATCATCAACATATTGAGCTAACCAATTGACTGGACTACACTTCACCACTAACAACCTACACCTTATTTCATTACAATTTTCTCAATATCCTTGACATATACAGCTTCTAAGACATTAATGCCAATAGTGTTGACATCAATGACAACCACATATCAACAACACAACCACAAAATAAAATAGCAAAGTTGCCCACACATTCACATTATGTCTCAAATCTTTAAGAATTATCAAGACTTTATGATGTCCTGTAAAAGTGTTGTGAAGTGTTGTAACACATTTTCACACTTTTCTAGAATCCTCTGATTATAATCTTACATACCCTCTTTTTTTCACTTACCAAGTCTTATTTTAACGTTTTGTAAAGTCTTGTAACAAATTTTCATGCTTTTCTATAATTTTCATCGACAAATACACCTTTCTTATGCTTTATTTGGCCCCTTTATGCATCTACAAGCCTTAATTAAGTATATTTTTAAATATAAACCCGACAAACATCATTTAAGAAAAATTTATTCTTGACACCCACTCGCATTCTCTGAGTTGGACCCATTCTCCATTAGGGGAAAATGAGTCCCTCTTGCCACAAAAATTAAAATAGGTTCAAATTACTAGCACAAATTTTTATTTCTTAAGACCTAAGGTCGGCCCGTGATGTTGTATTTTCAAGAAATTAAGGCATATTTGTCTATAAATATATGATTTTCTATTCATTTTAACCCCCATTCACCCATTCATTCCATTCATCAAAATAATTCATTCATGCATCATAGCATTCAATAATTCTAGCATCTTCATCATTCAATCAAGCATTCAAGCATCTTGGAGAAGCATATCTTCAGACTTCAACATCAAGGGATTAGTGAGTTTATGACATTGCATGTTATTTGTTCATCATTCTCTCTTTATTTCATTTCATTATCAATGGTTTGATTACCAAACCAAGGTTTGACCAAGGAAAACCCCTATACTCTAACTCTTAACACTTTTCTCCTCTTTGCATGTGTGTCTTGCAATTATTGTATGCAGATTTATCAAAGAGATAGGTCTTAAAAGTGTCACCAAATTGTCAAAGATCATTCAAAGTTAACAAAAACCTATTTGAATCTTGGAGAACACTTTCCCATCAAAATTTCTAGATTCAGATCTGGTAATCTGTCAGGAAGAAAAGTGCAGATCAGGACCCACAAAGTTGACCCTTGACTTTTCAGAAATCTATAGGTGAGCTAATTCGCCATATGTGGTGAATGAGTCCCACTGCTATGCCTAAAAAAGTGTTTTCTAAAGTTTTTTGTTCTCAAAATCCCAAAACCAATTCTAATAGTTATCACCAAAAATAGGACTAATTCACCATTTGTTCATGAAATTCAATGTTTTTTAATCCTATAGTATGTGAAGCATAAAATATGATGCATGTTTCAGATTCAAAAAATGTGATACCATTTGAAAGCTATAGATTTTCTTCAATCAGCCTATCAATCAGGACTTTATCTCTAATTCAAATAGAAAATGAATAGTAATTATATATTAAATTCAAAGTAAAACATAATTTATATTGGTGGAAAGCTGAGAATCTCCTTTAAAAACCCTTTTCATTTAATCAATTTTGGGTTAAAAAAAGTTGTCAGCCACATACCTTACACATACCCATCATATCACCACTTTTTGGCCCATCATGACCCTGCACATACCCTAATTATATATAATTATATATATATGGATAGATGCACAAGTGGCAGGGTGATGTGTCGGGGTGATCAATTGTTTTAAAAACCAATATGGGCCAATGCACAAGTGGCAGGGTGATGTGGCATGCTAATATATATATATATATATCTATATATATATTTATATCTCTTCAAAATGAAAACAAGAAAACCCATTTTCATATTTGGGAATAAATTTTTTTTTATCAAAGCTAATTTGTAGAGTTAAAGTTCATACAATGTCAAACACGGGAATATAAGTTCATGCCAGAAAACCCTGTAATTGAGAACTAATCAGACACTATACATGTTTATGTATTATTTTGTTATTCCATTGACAATATGTATATATATGTATGGAAAGAAAAATGCATATATAAGAACAAAATAATATATTTGCATGGTAGGTTAACTTCAGAATGAAAACAAGTGAATCCATTTTCATATTTGGGAATAACAAACAAATATTAAAGGCAAATTGCAGAGTTAAATTTTGTGCATTGTGAAAGAGAGGAATACAAGTGCATGGAAAAAAACCCTGTAATTTTGAACCAGTGAAACCCTTTCCAATGTTTGGTAGTAACAATGAAATGAAGAGAATAGGATGGGAGTGGGAACAGGAGTAGGAATAGGAGCATGCAAGCGGGAAAAGTCAGGTTTGAATCCTCGAATAGTTTAGCGAGCAGGGGATCAGGGGAATCTCAGGCGGATGCAGAGAATTCATCAAGTCCTGAGAAAGGTAAGTCAGGCTCTGATGAAAAGGACATTTGCGAAAAGGTCTAGGTGGACCCTGGCGGTAAGGATGGGATAACTTCCCTAAATGGGAAGTGCAATGATAAAATCAAGGTAGCTGAGGACCTATTGGAAAAAGGGGGTGAAAAGGGTAAAATGTGGTCCTCGTTGTTTGGTGTTAAGCCAAATGACAAATCATCTTTCCCCCCTGTGCGCATTCTTTCTGATCCAGGGTCAAGTAAGTTTTCTATTTCTGTGCCGAACGAAATCATAGACCATAATATTGCAAAGATGGAGAATGTTCTGGTCGGAAAGTTTATGGGGCCCAGACCTAATATTGAAGTTGTAAGGGAGTTTGTCAAGAACAAATGGAAAACCAGTGGTTTGGTCTCGGTGGCGGCACTTCCTAAGAGTTTTTTTTCCTTTCAGTTTACTTGCAAAAAGGATTCCAGGGCTGTCAGGAGTGGTGGCCCTTGGATTATCAGAAAATATTCCCTGGCCCTGAAGAAGTGGTCTTCTAGGGTCGATCTATCTGACTCTATTTTTGAAATGGTGTTGGTTTGGGCTAGATTGCCTGGTCTTCCTATGGAATATTGGAATACGGAAATATTTAATGGGATTTCTAACTCCTTTGGAGAACTCTTGTCTATTGATACAATGACTGCGGCCAGAAAGAGAAAGATCTTTGCTAGAATCTGTGTAGGGGTCTTTCAAAATGCTGATCTCCCTTCATCGATTGACATCCAATCCAAGCTGGGTGCTTGGAAGCAAGCTATTGAATTTGAGACCATACCCTTTGTTTGCTTTAAATGTCAAAAGTTTGGGCATTGGGCAAAAAAGTGCCCGCTAAACAATAAAAGTGAAAAGGAGAAAGCTGCTAACCCTAAGACTCTATGGAGGAAAAAACCTAAGGAGGAGAGGCAAATTTCTGCCCCTAGCTCGAAGGAGAATCTAGAAAGACAAACTTTTGTTCTTGATCCAAAGGAGAACCATAGTTGTTTTCCTAAGGATGTTTTCCCTAGTATAGATTGTACTAGCTCTTCAGATCCTAAGGATCCTAAATCCTTGATCTCACCACATGTGGTTAGTGAAGGAAAATCTTACTCTATGGTGGGAGCCCGAGATATTCAGGAGAAGGTTGAAATAAGTTGTGAAGAGATGGGTTCTATCTCACCTTCACCTTTGGTGTTGGCTAGTATTGAGGATGGGCCTGGTCTTGAGGAAATACCCATTAAGGGTTTGTCTTTGGAGATAGGAATACCCTTCCCTTCCCAAATTCCTGCTAGTAGCTCTCATTCAAAGGGGGAACATGATCTGGAGAATGTCACTCCAAAAGTTGTGAAGGATACTTTTGAAACCCAAAGCCTGAAAATGATAACACCTCATGTTAATACTCTAGAGGCTAAGAATGGCATAATGGATACCCTTCCTTGGGATCAGAGGATTTTTTCAGAGGAGTGGGAATCAGGAAGAGAGTTGGAAAGCCAAGATGAGACTGAATGGGAGGAGGTTATCTCACATTCAAGGACAAAGAAGAAAAGAAATAAGAGGGTGGAAACTTCAAGTGGGATGATCACAAGAACTAGGGCCAAGGCGGATTGTGGGAACACTAAGCAGAGCCAAGGAAAAAGATCAGGAAAATGGCAAAGGGAACATGACAATCTTCAGGATATTGCGGATGGGATTCAAATGACCATCTCGAAGATTCTTCAATCCCCAGGTAAGAAATGAAAATCATGTCTTAGAATATAAGAGGGATAAATAGCCATCATAAAAAGGATGTTTCGCAAAATTTTGTTAGGGACCATAAACCTGATATTCTTCTTGTTCAAGAAACAAAAATTCCTAAAGATAAAATAGAAAGGTTTAGAATTTTTTAGAATTGTGGGGCTCATGGGAATAGTTCTGTTGGAGCTTCGGGAGGAATTGTTACTTTTTGGAACAAGTCGATTATTAGTGGTGAAACCTTAATGGAGAATGGTAATCTTGTGGCCACTAGATTTACTCACATAAGAGATAATTTTTGCTGGATACAATCCAATATATATGCTCTGAATTGTAAGAATGCTAGAAATTCTTTTTGGTGTGAGCTTTCTGCTTTTCGAAAGTGTTTTGCTAATGAACACTAGGTGGTTATGGGATACTTCAATACTCCCCTTTTGAATGATGAAAAATTTGGGGGTTCTCAAGTGAATTGGAATAGTAAATCAGGCCTTTCTGACTTCATTAATAGTAATGCTTTGATAGACCTTAACTTGCAAGGTGCCTCTTATACTTGGACTAATAGGAGGAATGGGAAAGATTTGATCCAAGTGAGACTCGATAGGGCCCTTGTTTCTAGATTTTTGTGCTTTGAGAGCTCTTTCAAGGGTGGGATCTGATCATTTTCCAATTTGTCTAACGGTGGACCCTACTAAGGTGAAAAAGAACTCCCCTTTTAGATTTGAAAAATTCTGGTTATCTCATCCTCAAATCTTTGAGGAAATCAGAAGCTGGTGGAATATTGATATTTCTGGCACAGCTATGTTTAGGATTGCTAAAAAATTAAAGGAAGTGAAATCTAATTTGAGGAGATGGAAAAAGGATGCCTTTGGGAATATCTTTGGAACTAAGTCAAATATTCAGAGTAATCTTCAGGAGATCCAGGCTAAAATCCAGAAATTGGGGTACATTGATAATTTTAGAGAAAAGGAAAATGAACTCCTCACTAAGTTGCATGATATTATTGCTAAAGTGGAAGTCTTTTGGCAGTAGAAATCAAGGGTATCTTGGCTGACTAAGGGAGATAGGAAAACTATATTTTTTCACCTATCTTCTTTGAAACATAGGGCTACTAATAGAATTGCTTACATTGAAGTGAATGGGACTAGGTTTGAGGAGGAAGATGATATCAAGAAATAGGTTCTTCTATTTTTCAATAACCATCTATCATGTAATGGAGAGATTGTGCCTGATGCTCAAGACTCCTTGCTTGAGGCTATTCCCTAGGTGATAGGTCAAAATGAAAACTCTTTGATCACTACTATTCCTACCAAGGCTGAAATTAGGAAAGTCGTTTTCTCTTTTGATGGCAATAAAGCTCTTAGACATGATGGGTTCCCTTTATTCTTCTTCCAAAAGTTTTGGGAAATTGTTGAGTTGGATGTTGAGAAGCCTATCAAGGAATTCTTTGGTTCAATATGTCTTTTGAAAGAACTAAATGCTACTTTTGTGGTCCTTATTCCAAAAAAACCCGGGGCTTCAGAGTTTGAAGCTTTTCGGCCAATCAGCCTATGTAATTATATCTATAAAATCATTTTGAAGGTTCTAACTACAAGAATGCTCTCTTTTCTTCCTCAAATGATCTCTCCGCAATAGAATGGTTTTGTGCCAGGTAGGTACATTCTGGACTCAGCTATCACTATTCATGAGAATTTACATTCCCTAATTGTTTTGAAGACTGAAGGGTTCATTCTTAAACTGGACATTTCTAAAGCCTATGATCGGGTAGATTGGAATTTTTTATTTAAAATTTTGGTCAAGTTTGGTTTTAATAGCAGAGTCATCCAACTGATGAACCAGCTTGTTTCGATGGTTACTACCTCTGTCATTGTCAATGGGTTGCCTTCGAGGTTTTTTTAGACTTCTAGAGGTCTCAGACAGGGAGATCCTATCTCTCCAATTCTGTTTACAATTGTGGCTGAGTGTTTGGGAAAAAATATTAAAAATCGTATTGATCAGAGATCCCATGTTGGTCTAAGACCTTCCTCTTCTCTTCTAACTTGTTCCCACCAACAATTTGTTGATGATACCTTTCTTATGGGAAGATCCACTGTGACTGAAGCTATGACTTTCAAAAGGATCCTGAATCTTTATGAATCTGCCTCTGGGCAAGTTGTTAAAAGGGCAAAGAGTTTAATTTTCTTCTTCAACACTCCTGAACATAGAAAAATTAAACTTGCTCAAATTCTTGGTTGCCGGATCGAGCCTTTACCGTCAACCTATCTTGGTTTGCCTCTATGCTTTAAACCCTTGGACTCATTTTGGATCTCTTTGGTTGAAAAATTCAATAAGAGGTTGTCGGGATGGAAAGGAGCACTTCTTAGTCAAGCTGGAAAAATCCAGCTCCTTAAAGCCTCTTTGCAAAATTTACCTGTGTATGCTCTCAATTTATTTAAAATTCCTGCTAAATTTTCTGAGGCTATTGAAAAAATTCAGAAAAGGTTTCTCTGGTCTGGTGTGGAGGATAAGAAGAGACTCCCACTTGTTGGGTGGGACCTAGTTTTCAGACCTAAATCGAGAGCTGGTTTGGGCTTAAGGAGAATTAAAGTGTTGAATTTGTCCCTTCTTCCTAAACAGCTCTGGAGATCTCTTACTTTGAGAGCGAAATGGCAAGAGACCTTAAAAGCTAAATACTTTAGCAATTGTGAGTCTCTTAATGATGTTATTACTTCTTCTCTTTTACCTCATGGGTCTATCTACTGGAATGATATGAGTAGAGGTAGAAAGTTGTTGGAGATGGGGACTGGATGGATTGTTGGAAAATGAAATAATATTAGATTTTGGGAAGACAAATGGCTTTTCAAGGATCCTCTAATCAGAATGGAGAATTTTAGTAAATGGATGAATGATTGTAAAAGGGAATTCGGGGTCCTGGTCAAAGATCACTGGAGGAACGGGGACTGGGTTGATTTGAGGACTATAAGTCTGGATCTTTGCCCAATTCAGTCTGCCTTCAGGGCCCTTAGATTGGATCAACACCAAGTGGATGATCTTGCAGTTTGGATAGACAATCCGTCTGGCTTTTTTTCAGTTTCTTCCACTACTTCTATGTTGGTTAGTCCGCAGGAGTTCCTGCCTTTCTGGGCTAAAGCTTGGATTAATTCTTTGATTCCTAAAATCAATATTTTCTATTGGATCATGCTACAGAACCAGATACTCACTTTGGACAATCTTGGCAAGAGAGGAATCCAATTACCTAACATATGCTATATGTGCAGGAATGATGCTGATACTGTTAATCATCTTTTTCTTCATTGTCCTTATGTGTCACATATCTGGGGAAAAATTCTTGTGCATCTTGACGTGGTTTGGGTTTCCCCTGCTTCGGTTGAAGTTTTTTTCTTGCAATGGAAAGCTCCATCAAAAAATCCTTTTGTGCGTAGGCTCTGGTCTTTTGTTCTACCTTTTGTTTCATGGAGTATTTGGAAGGAAAGGAACAATAGATTGTTTAGGGAAAAAGAGATGTCGGAGGGGGACTTGTATGAAAAAATTGTTAGGGCTATAAATGAAAATTTATCTTTATTCCCTAGAAAAATGGTTGATAAAGCTACTTGGTCTCCCTTTGATATTGCTACAACTGAAAAGTGGAATTCGAAATTAGTTGTTTTAAAATTCCCCACGCCAGCCCATTGTGGAAGGGAGAACGCCAGCTGAACTTTCCCGCCTTTTGGATGGGTGAAAGCCAATTTTGATGGTGCTGCTAAAGGCAACCCTGGGAAAGCTGGTAGTGGGTGTGTTTTAAGGGACAATGCAGGGGCTTTTATTGCGGCTTTTGTTGTGTACATTGGCACCCAAACTAATCATGTTGCGGAAGCTGTTGGGGCTTATCATGCGGTTAACCTGGCTTTCAATATGAATATGAAATTTCTTTGGTTGGAGGGGGATTCTAAGAACATAATAGACTGTATCTTGGGTTAACCCCCCCTTCGTGGACCATCAAAAAGTGGATCAAAGATACAATTGCTATATTAAGTAAATTTGACAAAGTGAAAGTTTCCCACGCCTACAGAGAAGCCAATAAGGTGGAAAATTACTTTTCCAATGAAGGGGTCAAGAGGGGTGGGGAAAACACGTGGAGGAAGAATGATTACCTCCATTCTAAGGTTAAAGCTCTAATCTATTATGATTCTATACATGGAAGAGAAGTTTGTCTTCACCATGATGAACCGGATAAAGATTAAGTACGTCGATCTCATTAGATTTGATGGGACCGACATCATTTTCCTTTTCGAGAAGCATTTTCGGCACATTTTCTAGGTGTCTGAGAAAATAAGCTCATACGGGACCTAGAGCACTTGTAGGGGTTGGTATAGTAGAGCTTTGAAGATGGGGGGAGAGAGAAAACATGTTGAGCCAAGCAGCTTTCAAGAGCATAGGAAGAATGTTAAAGCTTGAGAAAAAATTTAAAAGGGAGGTTTAGTTCTATTCTTGGAAAAGCTCCATGGTACTAATGAGATGATGCTGGACTATTTCGCCAAAAAATGGAAAAATGGTGAGATTGTGTTGTTCGGTAGGAATGTTAAGCTGAATGAGAAAATCATTGGTGAGATTACTAGTCTTTCGACTGAGGGTGTGAAATTTTATTGGGACCGCTGGTTCTCTGATGAAGCGGTTATTAGATTTCCTAAGAAAGATAAGGAGAAGGCTAAGCTGGTTAAGGTTTCTAATAGCTACTTTGATGTGGAGTCCATTAAATTGATCTGGAGCAAAGTTTTGAGAGTCATCATGGAGTACATCACAGTTGATGGGCGCTTCACCAGGGCGTATGGTTATCACTTTGCCATTTTGAACCACTTTCGTCACAAGGTTCGTATCTCTTTGCCTTTTTATTTATTCTCTTCTTTGAAGAATTGCCTTGATGATGTTGAAAGAAACCCTAGGAAGATTTCTATTATTCACCCTAGTCTTGTCAAGCTCATCTTTGAGCATTTCCAAAATTTACCCGCTCTGCCTAAAAATGTTGCTGCTGGGGAGTTGGATGATGAGGATACGGAAAGTAGCAGGGAGAATGATCCTTTGGCCCCTTTCACTTTTACTCATGCTGGTACTAAAACCATTGACCCTCAGTCCCTTTCTTGCCAGAATGTCCTTGATGGTTCTGCTCTGCCTTTTTGTCTTAACCCCCAGCCTCCGCATGGTTGCCCTATGTCGGGTTCTGCTCCGCCATCTTGTCTTAATCCCCATCCTTTGCCTGGTTGCCCTACCCCGGGTTTGGTCTCTGGGTTTAAAGGTGCCTCAGTTACGAAATTGGTTTCGTACTCTGGGAATTCTTTGGAAATTTATTTTGAAAATCCTATGGCTAGTAAAGAGTCGGTCCCTAGTGCCCCTGCGTCTGGAAGATTTGTGAATGCCCCTAAAAGATCCCCTAATCAGGACAAAATTAATTCTACCCCAAATAACTTTAGGTCTGATGACATAATGAGTGTGGCGAAAAAAAGTGTTGATGGCCTTTTCACTGTTCTTAAGTGGGCCCATAAGGAACTCTGTGATTTGAATGGCCATAATATAGATCTCAGCAACAGAGTCATGGAGTTGGAGCAGAAGGTGAGCTAGAGCCATAAGGAGAATGATGGACAGAACACCCCCTTAATGGAGAAAAGACAACAATTGCAGGAGGAAAGATTGTCTAGGGTGGAGAGCAATATGTCCAAGATTGGCCAAAATATCAAGGCCACTGTGGTGCATAATCATAAAATTTCCAGGAATAACACCATTATCATTAATGCTATGGTGGAAAAGTTGGAAGAAAATCAAAAGGGCTCGCTGTTCGTGGACTTGGATGTGGACAGAGGTTGTAGCAGAGATGTTGTTGAAGGGATTTCGACTCACACCAGAGCTAACACAAAGAGGAAGGTCCCTGCTTCTACACATATGGTTCAAATCCTCAAGTAGAGAAAATAGGAAATGAGTGAAGTTGAGAAGGAAGCCGAGGAGTTTTTGAACTTCATAGAGTAGTGTTGTTGTTGTCTTCTCTAGCTTTCTGGCGATCCTTTTTTGGACCTTGTTGTCTCTTTGTTGCTGTCATTTCTTTTTGGGACAGCTGTCTGTTCTCTTGGACCTTTTTGCTCTATCTTTGTATGTTTAAACTTTGTTGTTTCAGGTCCCTGTAAAACCTATTTTTTCCTTTTAAAAAACAATGAAATGAAAAGAGAATTTCATAGACATTACTATTATGCATGGAAGAACAAAATAATACATAAACATTCTAGAATATCTTCGAAATGAAAACCAATCATACCATTTTCATATATTAGAATAACATGAGAATATTATAAGGAAATTGCAGAGTTAAACATGAATGCAAGTGCATGGAAGAAACCCTCAAAATCATATACATTAAAACCGTATGAATATTTCCTAGTGACAAGAAAATATATTGTATCCATTTTGATATTTGGGAATAACAGAGTATGTAGACGATCATGATGGGCCAAAAAGTGGCAATATGATGGGTATGTGTAGGGTATGTGGTTGACGACATTTTTTTTACCCAAAATTGATGAAACGAAAAGGGTTTTTAAAGGAGATTGTTAGCTTTCCACCAATATAAATGGTGCTTTATTTTGAATTTAATAAATTATTATTATTCATTTTCTATTTGAATTGCTACTAAAGTCCTAATTGATAGGCTGGTTGAAAAACATCTAGAGCTTTCAAACTATATCACATTTTTTGAATCTAAAGCATGCGTCACATTCTATGCTTCGCATACTATAGGATTAAAAAAAATTGAATTTGATGAAGTTTTGACCAAGTTAAGGTTGTAAAAAATATGTGTTTTTTATATTCTTAAAAAGTTGTAATTAAAACTTCATAATTAATTATTTACTTCGAAAAAAAATACAAAAAAATATGCATCACATTGGCACATGAGTCCTCTACTTATATCTAAAATTTTATAAAATAATATTATCATTAAATATTATGGTTAGGGTGGTTAGAGAAACACCTACTTCTTATTTTGTCCCTGAAATGTAAGTACTACTACATTGAACTTTCAAATTTTCACCAAATAGATTTTAAAAAACAAAAATAAACCTAGTAGTTTAGAAACTACATTCAATTTTCTATAGATTCTATTCTTGCATATTCTTGAAATAATATAGATAACTTATTCATTTTTTATGTCGAATTTCCTAACTCTGATTTTTCTAAATTTTTTGCCACTTAAGGGCCTATTTTTTCCATGATGATCCTGCACATACCCAACAAAAAAATGTTAAAGGGTAATTGTAGAGTTAAATTTTGTGCATTGTGAAAGAAAAAACCCTATAATTTTGAATGAGTGAAACCCTTTCCATGTTTGGTAGTAACAATGAAATGAAAAAATCATTTCATAGACATAGCTACTATGCATGGAAAAACAAAATAATACATAAACACACCAGAATACCTTCGAAATAAAAACCATTCATACGATTTTTTGTATTTCAGAATAACATGAGAATATTATAAGCAAATTGTGGAGTTAAAGTATGTGGAGTGAGGAAGACACGAATGCAAGTGCATGGCAGAAACTCTCAAAATGATAAACATTAAAACCATATGAATATCTCATAGTAACAAGCAAATATATTGTATCCATTTCCATATTTTGGAATAAGAAACAAATGTGAAAAGCAAATTGCAAATTTAGTGTTTGAGCAATGACGAACACATAAAAAAAGGTGCATGTCTAAAAACTAGTCAAACCATTTTGATATTATGTGGAACAAGTCTAATAGTAATGAAAAACCATTTTAAACCAGTAAAATCCATTTCATATTTCATATAAAGAAGCAAACATGAAAAGCACAATGTAGAGTAAATGTCATGCAATGAAGAATAGAATATTAGGAGTGAATGGATGAGAATAGAGGAAAAGAAAACCACTGAAGCCCTCCCCACATTTCACTGCATGCATTGGATTGAAAGAAAAAAAACTTGCAAATAATTTTTTTTTAAAAAACTAAGTGAATAGTAGAATACTATCATAATTAGTGAGACTGCTAGAGGCTGAGTGAGGTATTAAACCCCACCTAAATGATAAGGGAGATACCAAGAGTGTAGAGACAAATGAAGAAGCACAAAGAGCCCAACAATGAAGCGTTCAAAGCCAAACAAGTTTTGGTGTGAAAGGAGACGAATAGTCAAGAATGTTTGCAAACAAAAGGAATGAGACTTAGCGGGATATGCGAGAATGTGAAGCATTGAATGAAACTTGATATCCAAATAATGAGCCTGGCATACAAAGTAAATGTGGAGCGATGTGTAAGGCAAGTTGGTTAGTGGAGGAAACAAAGGAGGCGGTGAGTGTTTAATGCTCTAAATTGCTGGTTTGGGGTGGCGAGACTATCTTGTACACATGGTTGTCCAATCTAGTGTATGTAGATGTGCTCATTGATTAAGGAGGCCAGTGGGTCCACTTTTGGGTGATGGGAAAAATAGGCCAATTTTGGACACATCGACATAAAATGTGCTTAACAGGTGGTGGGGTGATCGATTTAAAAAAAAAAAAAATGTGTCGATACACAAGTGACATGGTCACATGGCGGGATTTTTTTAAATTTTTATAGGTCCATGTGGACTGCCATGTGGACCTGCAAAGTTGACCTACCCTACTTTTGGCCCTTCTCCCCTTCCCTCCATTGATACAAAGGGTGCGATGAGATAAATAAATTGAATATCACGTCTTTCTTTTTATTTTTTCAAGGTTTATCCTACTTAAAGATGATGTTGTACCTTATGTCATGATTAGGTGAATCATATCCAGCTAGAAGGTAAATGAAGGAAGCATTGTTCAGCAAAACAAACGAGAAGGAGGAATAACTAGACTATATTTTTGCAAACTATATATGGAATGTGGAATATGTAATCTGGGTCAACCTCTTCCATGTATGTAGAAATGGTCAAATTCAAATTGGATAGGTGGGGATTATAGCTTATCCCTAAAACACATAAAAAATTTGTATTTTTTTAATTAAAACTAGAGGCTCGAGCTCATTCATTTGTCTATAAATACAATATAAAAACCTCAATGAATTTCATTCCTCTCTGGTAGTGCAATAATAATACGCAAGTTTCATTACAGTTGAATTGAGTTTCTTATCCCTCGGTGTACAAATAGCTTATCTTCACTCAGTCATATTATTATCCCTGCTAATAGTCCTGGAAATGTTGTTCAACATTGGTCACTCCACTTCCCAATTCACAGATTCATAGGCAGCTTATTACGGAACTCCAGATGGCTTAGGAACTTCCACTAATACACTCTAACATTATATGTTCACTTTATCATTTAGTTTTAGCTGTCTTATTAAATGAATGAGATATAAGAAAGCTCAATATGAATATGTAGGTGGCGTATATGGATATGGTGACTATGAGAGAGACATCATGGGTGGAGATGTTGCAGCAAGTCAGTTTTTATATATAAATAGTGTTGGATGTGGCACTTGCTATCAAGTGAGTAATGCACTTAAACCATATGATTAGTATATTTTTATTTAAGCATCCCATTAAAATACAATACATTGGAGTGTTAAGTGATGTTTCTTGTTAAATAGGTGAGATGCAAAAATAAATACCTCTACACTAACAGTGGAGTAACAGTAGGGGTAATAGATCATGGAGAAGGCAATCAAAATTATTTCATAATCAGTCATTCTTTCAAAAATATGGTTAGGTAGGGGAAAGATGAGAAACTGAAAGCTTTGGGTGTTGTTGAAATTCAATAGAAATGATAAGACTAGAGCTTTTAACATTACACTGTTTGTTATATTCTCAACTATAACTATTACAATTTGATGCTGACATTGATTGCAATATGTCAGAGTTGCTTGCAACTATCTGGACCAAAACATCTGGTTCAAGATTAACAAGAGCCGTAATAATCCCTATTATCTATCTTTGGTGTTGCTGTACCAAGGAGGTGAAAGAGATGTAGTGGTTGTTGACATTTTTTAGGTATACAGAACCAAATCATAAATTACAGTGCAAATTCATCTCTATATTATTATTTAGCTTGACAACTGAGGGTGTAATGGTAGGAGAAAACTTCTGATTGGAAAGAAATGTGGAGAAGTTACGGGGCTCTGTGGGACATAGTAATGTCACATACCAAGGGCAATCTGGCTATTCGATTTCAACTATCAGGGGGACAATGGATTTATGCTCCAAATCTTATACCCTCTTAGTGGAAAGAAAGAGCTCTTTATGACGTTAGCATTTAACTCAAATATTAATTATTATAATAAGTAAATAACATGGTGGCATTTAATTTAAATAAATCCAAGTAGGGAGATCCAATGTATTTCTTTCTCTTTGCACTTGCCTCCAAAATATGTCATCTTACACATCATAAATAAGTATTCAAATACATCAATAATGTACTAAGAATTGAGTGGTTAATATGTGCAACAAATATAATATAAAATATGATTATATGGTGCTTGTTTTCTTTTGGCATCTTTTGTGTTTGTAAATTGTTTTTTTTTTTTTTCGTTGTTCTCACTAATTAAGTTAAATTGTGTTTTTAAATTGTATTTTTTTAGGTTGTTCTCACTGATTAAGTTAAATTGTCTTACAATTATAAAAATTGTGATCATTTATTTTTATTTTTATAATCTTAGTTTATTTGGTATTATCAATGTTTACATTCTTTAATGCATTTTCTTCCTCAACTACATGCTCATGTTGAGCATCTTGTAGTACATTCATTTTAGGGATAGAGACACCACCATGCAATTGTTCTCCACTATCCATACCATTCATTCCTAATTTTTTTTCTAGATTGGAAAATTATTCAACTATCTCATTCCTTAAAGACGCTCCATATCATCCTTATCCTTGCTCATTAGGGTAGTGAGCCTTTGCTTTGGCTTGAATTTTTTGTTGTATAATTAAGATAATCTATCTCTATCCTCATCTATGAGTGGAGCATTGATATTTTCCATCGTAAATGTTCTCATTCTAAAATCTTCATCAAATGCTTCCTGCCTACTTTCATATAATACTTCTTTCAATTCTTCAAGTAGATGATCCTCTAGGTCTTTTAAGCTAACATCAAAAGAATTGAAGTACCTTACAATAGCTTCCTCAATAGTTGACTTGTCCACATTATCTACATTAGGGTACAATGCAATAGTCTCCTTAATATTTTCATATTCTCCTATGTTGCTCACCAAAGCTTCAAGTTTCATCAAACTATATTTTTGGACTAGACAAATCTTTTCTTTCTTGTTCTTCACCTTTGGAGACTTCTCACTTTTACTATACTTTTATTTCTTCTCCCTTACATAAATTTTGTATCTTTCTTTTTCCTTCTCCACCTCAACTTCACTGTTTCTATCTACAATATCAATCTTAACCTTCTTTGCACTTGTCTATTCTTGAGAGACACCTATTTTTGTCTTACTGATCATTTGTTTTTCTTCTTCCTCTTCTTCCTCTTCATCAAAATTTATTAAATTTTCTCTTTCTTCCTTATCTTCACTCTTCTCTTATGTTGATCACATTGTTGCTTCATTTCAGCACTCTTTTCTTTCACATACATACTCTGCTATTTTTTTAGAGCACCGGTTAACTCTTTTATTTTAACACAAATCATAGGTTTATTCCTAGAGGACTTAGAGGCAACCGAAGAGGGGTTAACTATTCTACCTACTCTTCTTGTGTTAGGGGCACCTCCTGGGGGACTAGATGTGATTTTGGCATTCTCCAAAACATCCTTAGGTATTCCCATAACATCCACAACCTGTGCTACCATATTCTATTTAGTCTTTTTGATCTCTTTTCTCTCTGCTCCATGTGTACTTCATAATACTTTTCTTCATAAGTGTCATATCTTCCTTCCTTTGTGTCTCTAGGAATGCTAATCATGTGATTTGCTAGACCAACAATTACCTCTTTTGCAACATCATTTCCCATTTTTGGAACCCATACTATTCTAGGCTAAATACCCTCCATTATGCAACAATCCTTATTCACCATGAAGATAATGTCATTTCTGTATTTCTCTACCACTCTCTTCAGAATCCTTTCTTTGGCTTACATATTCTCTTGGAAAGTTTTGAAGACTCCTCACAATGCTTTTTTCTAGGAGTCTCCATCACATAATCTCCTTAGGTGGTCTTTGATTTGAATAGCCACTAGTATTTCCTTCAACCATACAATATTCCTAGTTTTTGGGGGCCTTAATTAGAAAGTAAAATAGCAAACAAATGATCAAATTCCCGAATGTATCAAGAGTCCTTGGTATTTTATAGGTTTTATAATAATTGTATCGTTAGCAATTCACATAGGTCATAATGCATTCCTTTCTTCACCATCTCATGTGTTGTCTTGATTGTAGTAGCAAAGAATAAATTATTTTGTTTGTAAAGAAAATTTTATACCCAATCATCATTGATACATAATTAAAACTATAGTTTTTTTAGTGTTCTTAAGTGTCTAAGTCTCTTGTCATATTTTTCACCTATTAATTAAACTCATTACTGTTTCATTTTTCACTATTTTGAATGTTGGAACTAGTCCTTTAGAACATATAACCCTTTTACAGTTGACCCTAATCACGTCCTTATTAATCGTATATGGTATATCTAATCACATAAACCTATCTTCTCTATCAAGCTCCTGAATTTTTGTTTCAATTCAAATTCATCACTAATGAGATTATTAAACCATACATATCCTATCTTAGATTGGTTATACTCTTCTACTTTTTCATGAATGTAAATCCTAACATCAAGGTATGTGCAGTATCATCATGGAAAAAATAGGCTCTTAAGTGGCAAAAAATTTAGAAAAATTAGAGTTAGGAAACTTGATGTAAAAATTTGAATAAGTTATCTGTATTATTTCAAAAATATGTAAGAATAGAATATGAAGAAAATTAAATTTAGATTCTAAACTACTAGGTTTATTTTAAAAAAATAGAAATCTATTTGGTGAAAATTTTAAATTTCAATATAGTAGTATTTAAATTTTAGCGAAAAAATAAGTAGGTGTTTGTCTAACCACCCTAACAACAATAAAATGATAATATTTTTTTACAATATTTTAGATATAAGTAGAGGACTCATGTCCTGATGTGATGCATGTTTTTTTCTAATTTATTTCTAAGTAAATAATTAATTATGATTTTTTTATTACAACTTTGAAAAAATATAAAAACTCGTATGTCTGACCACCCTAACTTGGTCAAAACTTCATGAAATTCATTTTTTTAAATCGCATAGTATGCAAAGCATAGGATGTGATGCATATATTTTGGATTCAAAAAATGTGATACCATTTGAAAGCTATAAATATTTTTCAATCGGCCTATCAATCAGCCTATCAATCAAGACTTTAGTCATAATTCAAATAGAAAATGAATAATAATTATTTATTCAATTCAAAATAAATCATAATTTATGTTGGTGGAAAGCTGAGAATCTCCTTTAAAAACCCTTTTTGTTTCATCAATTTTGGGTAAAAACAAAGTCATCAGCTACATACCCATCATATCGCCACTTTTTGGCCCATCATGATCCTGCACATACCCATCATTTATATGCAAAACACCCTATAGAATCTTAGAAAATGCACCACTTAGATCCATCATCATTGAATTATGAGGGTGCCTCTTAAGTTTAGGTCAAGGATGATCTACAACCTTGACAAATGGTGGAGAATACATCGTGCAATACTCTTAAAACACATCTAAAACTTAGGGAAAAGTACAAATTTGTAAACACCTTTTGAATCTCTATCCGTCAGGGTTTCACACATAAATTATGAATCAATTCCCTTCTCTCCTTCTCTACTCTTCTCTACTCAAATACATTATTATAAGTGACTAAAACATATGTGAGATCACTTAGAAACCCTTTTGAATGACTTAAATTGAATTCATTGCATTGATTTGATTTCAGATAAAAAGTTGATGAACCCTAGCTATAATGACACAGTCACCTTCAAATTCACTAAAAATCTTCATAACAAAATATTTTCCACCGGTGTTTTCATCAGTAGGCCAAGCATGTTAGCCTAAACCTTGTTCCAACATGTTGAATCATTCATCACCATATCTTTGGTAGGGGCTTTAATGATTGTCTTGGGTATGTGCAGGATCATCATGGAGAAAATAGGTCCTTAAGTGGCAAAAAATTCAGAAAAATCAGTGTTAGGCAACTTGACATAAAAATTTGAATAACTTATCTCTATTATTTCAAAAATATGTAAGAATAGAATTTTTAGAAAATTGAATCTAGCTTTTAAACTACTAGGTTTTTTTTTTTTTTTAAAATCTATTTGGTGAAAATTTGAAATTTCAATGCAGTAGTACTTAAATTTTAGGGAAAAATAAGAGAAGTTAGTGTCGTTTGACCACCCTAACCATAAAATGATAATATTTTTTTATAATATTTTATATATAAGTAGAGGAATCATGTCTGGATGTGATCCATATTTTTTTGTAATTTTTTCCCAAGTAAATAATTAATTATGAATTTTTTATTACAACTTTTAAAAAATATAAAAACTTGAATGTCTGACCACCTTAACTTGGTCAAAACTTCAAGAAATTTCTTTTTTCTTTTTTTAATCCTATAGTATGTGAAGCATAGAATGTGAGGCATGTTTCAAATTGAAAAAATGTGATACCGTTTGAAAGCTATAGATGTTTTTCAATTAGCCTATTGATCAGGACTTTAGTTGTAATTCTAATAGAAAATGAATAATAATTATTTATTAAATTCAAATTAAACCATAATTTATATTTGTGGAAAGTTGAGAATCTCCTCTAGAAACCCTTTTTGTTTCATCAATTTTGGGTAAAAAAAGGTCATCAGCCACATACCCTACAAATACCCATAATATTGCCACTTTTTGGCCTATCATGATCCTGCACATACCCTCTATTAAAACTTCCCCTGAGCTGCAGCTCTTCATTTAATCTCTAGAGGAAAAATCTACACTAGAAGCTGACAAGGCTCATTCTTAGCCTCATTCTCTTCTTTCTTTTTCCATATCTTGTTCAAATCTTTTTTTAGCTTTATTGTATCAACCCTTTTAACTAGATCATTCTTCTTTACCAAATTAACCTTCACATTCTTTCTTCTACAACATGTTTGTATATGTCGAAGTTTATTACATTTGTGACATATGATGGCATTTTCAAAAATCTTACTTCCACTCATTCTAGATCTGAATAAGTTAGCCTTATGCCCAAATCTGATGCATGCATAGCAATAACCATTTAAACATTAAAACCTCATACCATTATTGTAACCATTCATTGTCTGATTTCTACATTCACTAGAATTTTGAACAAATCTATTACATGTAAAGAATTGACCAGGAAAATATTGAACATTCTAATTCATTTCACTTCTAAAGTCTTTTTCTCTTTATCCAAACTTATTGCAAGAATAGTAGTAACCATTAAAACATGAGTACCTTTTTCCATTTGGTTTTCTGATAGGTGGTCTTTAGAAGTATTTCCTTTGATTTTGGACATCCTTTCTATTGTTATTCTTGTCTTCAATATTCTTTTGTTCATTGTTCTTTTTAGTACTTGGTGTTTGATCTGATTTTGAATTTTCTCTTTTTTCAAACCCTAATCCTCCTTTTTCTTTAAAATTATTTTTATTTGCAATCATTCTATCAAGTATTGTAGAGCTCTTCTTGAATTTATCTTCTTGATTCTTTTCTTTCTCCAAATTTTATCTCAAGGTCACAACCTCTTCTTCAAGTCTTGAACATTCTATAGATTTACTTTCCAATTTTTCATTTAGGAATTCTTCAACTCTTTTTTCCTTCTTCAACTTGCACTTTCAGACTAGTGATTGTATCATTTGATTGTTTCAATTAATTATGAACCTCCTTACATATTTCTTTGAACTTCTTGATCTTCTCCCTCAATTTCATGATGCATTCATCTAAGTCTTCCTTGATATTTTATTTCAAATCTCTATTCTCAAGTTTAGTTCTTTCCAGATCTTCAAGGGCTAATCTGAGTTCTCTATTCATATCAACCATGCAATATTCTTTAGTGAATCCAACCAATGGAATTTCTTTTGGAGTAGGATATCTCCTTGTAGCCATGTGTTAAACCTCCAATATCTTCCTCAAGTATTTAAGCTTCTTCCAATGAGCCAAGCTCTGATACCAATTTTTGAACACCCAAATAAATGAGAGGGTGGTGAACCAGTGTTCTTTGAAACCACTTAAAAATTTAAACATCTATTTGAAACATCATATTAAATTTGCAATAAGGAAAAAACTCTGAAAGTAATCATCAAAGAACATAACACATGAACACCATATTTTTATGTGGAAAACCCTAAAAGGGAAAAACCATGATGATAATTAGCTCAAAATATGCTATAATCGGTCATAACATATTACAGAATGTCTCAATGCCTTCTAGACTCACTATCTAAATAATAAAAGAAATGGAAAAGAGGGGTGGCTCACCACCAATATTTTAACTACTAATAATGCATCGACAATATACAAGAGATACTATTCCACTGTAGCTCAAAATACTGAATCAACACACTTCATACAACTTTGAATCCACACTCTTCTCTACTTATATTTTCATCACATTTGCACTATATTCATGCAATTTGTATTATATTGCATACATATTCACATCAACATAAAAAATGATCTTACATTTTGTGTAGCCAAAAAATGTATAGTTGACATTTTTGTGCTCACTTGAGTCTCTCTTATGGACTTTGGACTGATTTTTCCTAGATTTAATGTTGCAATGTGGTCAAAACATTCACATTAGGTCTTGGACCCTTGTAAATTATTAAGACATCTAGGATGTCTTGTAAAGGTGTTGTCAAGTGTTGTAGCTCACTTTCACTCTTTTCTAGGCCCCTTTCATCATAATTCACTTAAATGACCCCTTTTTATCACTTAAAAATTCTTATTTCAAAGTGTTGTAAAGTTTTGTAACCCATTTTCATGCTTTTCTAGACTTACCATCACTAATTCAACCCTTTCTCATGTTTAAATGACCCTTTAATACACTTTTCAGCCATTTTTAAGTGTTTTTTTGAGGATATTCCCATTGGAAAACATTTAATGCCCTTTAATTCCTGAAACCCACTTAATTTTCTTAAGTGGGACTAAGTTTCCAATAGGGGTGACTTAGTCTTTTCTGGCACAAAACTCAAAATTATTTTAAATTTCTAGGGGGATTTTATCCTCTAACCCTTGAGGTCATCTTGCATGATGTGTTATTTTGGGAAAATTAGTAAAATAATGTAGAAATAAGGGATTCTCTCCTTATTTTCCATCTCTCCCACATCTCACAATCTTGCACTCATTAAGCATTCAATCTCTCAAGAATTCAAGCATCTCTAAGCACAATCAAGTCATCCATTGGAGCACTTCATTGCATATCTTTAGATTTAGACATCAAGGGTTTGGTAAGTTTATGACATTGCATTTTTTTGTATCATTCTCTTTCCATTTCATTTCATTATCTAGGGTTTTATTACCAAAGTGGGATTTGACCAAGGAAAATCCCTATACTCTAACCCTTAACCATTTTTCCCTCTTTGCATATGTGTTTGCAAACTTTGTAGGCATATTTGTCAAAGAAATAGGTGTTGAAAAGTGGTCATGAAGTCTTCAAAATGAATCAAGTCAACATAACCCTAATTCAAGCTTGAAGACACTTTTTATCCTATTTTTTACATAATCAAGTGTGGACACCTATCAAAAAAGTAAGTGCAGAACTTAAGCTACGGGATCCTGTCCCGAGATTCTCAAAATTTGTAGGTGGACTAAGTCACCACTACTAGCAGATTAGTCCCCCTACCAGGCCTAAAAAGTGGTTTAGGGTATTTAGTCCTCCTGAATATTTTACACTATAATTTCTAGGTATTTCCTACACTTCTATTTTTTGTTACTACATTTTGTCATACTTTCAAAATTTGTTGTCCATTGCATTTAATTTCCTTTCATCATGGGTTTTTTCTTTAATAATTTTTGGAATTCATTGAAATCCTTAGTGGACATGTCAAATTGTTCATTTGACTATGATCCTAATGACTTTGAGCTTCCTCATGCTCCTTCAAATCCTCATGAATGTCCTCCTCGTGTTGTTGACATAATTAGAGAAGATGATGATAGCATGAATAAGTTCTTAAACGAATGCCTTGACAACCTTGAAAACAATGGAGTCTTTTATCCATCCATGAAGTCACAAGATCTTCCTACTATCTCACCCCCAGATATGTTTGGTTATCTCCATCCTGAAACTAATGAAGGACCTAAGTTCACTCCATCAGGTGGACCTAGTTCCTCTAAACAAGTAACTCCTCAACCATTTTATGATCACAAAGTTACAAACAAACCAATCAACCTTGAAAAAACATATGGCAAGGGTCTTACCATATTAAGTGAACAAGGATGTGACACAACAACCCAACATTATATTCACCAACTTTTAGAACAAATACCAATAGATGAAAACACATGGCTAGGATATCAAGATCCTCCTCATAACAACAAGCCTCCTTGTGAAGAGACTTCGAGATGATTACATGGTGATCTTTGATTCCCCTCTTGACTTGAATGTCTTCCCTCCACATGAACAACCCTTACACGATTCCAATGATAATTATGATAGGATCCCCATGGGTCCTCTTCCTCCTTCCATCCATGAAAAAGGAGAATCTAGTAAACACAAGTGACCTTACAAATTAAAAAAACTCAAGTTTCCTCTCCATCTGCCACCTGAATATGAAAGGAAACTCCAAATGATTTTAAACAGAGACCTCATTCTATTACCACCTATGAATAGGTTGGTAATTTTTCCTAAAGACTCCAATGTACCTTATTGTAAATATTATCATGTTCTTGGACATCAAATTGATGAATGTTGGACATTGAAAGATATACAGAGTAAGTACCACTTCACTGATATCAACTGTTATCCTATCATCCCATAAGTACCCTATACCTTTATCATGCAATAATTGTATACTTTTCCATTCTCACTCTTACATGATCCTTCCCATCATCCATCTTGGATCATTCTTGCCTTGCACTGAATGGAGGCAAGTTGTTACCCTTTTCCTTGTAATATATTTGTCCATGTCCCTTAGCTACGTTATTCATCTTCCACTTATACCATTTGAGCTTAGGAGGTGGATGATGTGTTTAATGTTTGACTTACACTTGCATTACTAACTCCTTTTTTATTTTATTTTCTTTGATTCAATGTTTTTAATGTATTCCCCATGATGTGACTTTTGGTGTTCTCTCTCTCTTTGTACACTTCCTCTATTTGTACCTATTTTCTTCTATATGTCGTACATTTTTATATTCCTTTTCACTTTTGTTTTGTTTTTTCATTTTGGGGATGATGCAAAGTGTAGACTCCCTATGTCTCTTCCATGTTGACCCAAATGGTCCTTTTCCTTTTCACTTTTGTTTTTTTTTTTCCTTTTGGGGATGATGCAAAACATTGAGACGCCCTATGTCTCTTCCATGTTGACCCAAAGGGTCCTTTTCATTTTCACTTTTGTTTTGTGTTTTCCTTTTGGAGATGATGCAAAGTTTTGAGATGTCCTATGTCTCTTCCATGTTGACCCAATTGGTCCCTTTTCCTTTTTACTTTGTCTTTTCTTGTGTTTTTCCTTTTGAGGATGATGCAAGGCATTGACACCGAAATGTCTCCTTCATGTTGACCCAAAAGCTTTTCCTTTTTTTCGCCTTTTCATTTTATCTTCACTTGTGTTTCTCCTATTGGGGATGATGCAAAGCATTGAGACCATAATTTCTCTTCCATGTTGACCCAAAAAGGATCTTTCTTTTTCCTTTTTTTTCACTCTCTTTGTGTCATTCTTCCAGTTCTATATATTTGGGGAATGATGATAGTTTTGAGCTCTTTAATCAAAACATTGCAACAACGGAAATAATGACCCAAAATCCATAGATGCCTTATGTTTTTGGTGTGTTCATTTTTGGGGGAAACCTCTCTTTCTTTTGTTCCTTTCCCTTGACATGACACAACCTTACTTGGAAATGTATGACTTGGAATAGAGGCTTTCCAAGTTGTCTCTCATGTCTTGTTTTCCTTTTTTTGCATTTTTCATTCACTACTTTAAAGTAATTTCTCCCAGAGCAGTGTGTAGAAATTCCTTTAAAGTGGGGGAATACATTGAAATTATTCATTTTAATTTTAATTTTTCTTGGTTCTTAATGTAGCCTTCTCACTTCATATGATGCGTTTTTCACTTTGTGGATGACATTGGGTGTGATTTCGTTCATGAACATGATCTTTCTAAGCATATTACATTCCTCTTGGTGACTTGATGCAACACACTCCATCCTGAAAAGTTGTGAATATTCTATTGTTTGATTGGTCCTCTCTTGGATACATTAGACACAATGTTACCTAAGTTATAGACCTCACATGAACTTAACAAGACTCCTTTGAACACCCTTTGAATTTTACACTTTTACATTTTATACTTTGCATTTACATGGCCACCTTTAATAACACAACTTGCATGCCTATGGTGCCTTTGCATTTGTTCGTGAGTTCTAAGTATACAAAGGTTTACTTGTCTCATGAAGCTCAAACCAACATTTTCCTTTGTGGCACCTTATTAAAGTTATCAGGAGGTATAACTTTGATATGGTTGAGTAAGAGAGCCCATTGCACAACATCAATTTTCCCCATAGCCACTTACTTGTGTGAGTACATACCAACTGAGCATATGTTTCTCACCTTTTAGGATTTCTCATCCCATGAACAACCAAAAGTTTTGTGGGCCTAGAGTGAGTATAACTGGGCCTTCTCACCTGATGGACAACCATGAGTTCCATCGCCCCAAAGTGAGTACACATTTTCTCAAACACAAATGGCCAAGATCTAATCCACAATAGGTTGGAAATATGATCAAATATTTCTTTCATCCCTTCTCATCATCATGTGTGTGTTCCTTTGCGCTTATGTTTGGTTTTCCATGGGATCGTGATCTTAGGTGCTTGATCATCCCTCTTGATTATTGTTGTCTCATCTTATCAATGTGTGTGCATTAGGATCCTTCTTGATGTGTATGTTGGGATATTTTAGTAATATTTTGAAGCAAGTTCATCCTCTCACTAAACTGGGGGCTTAATGTGCTGCCAAAAAATGTATAGTTGACATTTTTGTGCTCACTTGAGTCTCTCTTATGGAATTTGGCTTGATTTTTCCCAGATTTAATGTTGTAATTTGGTCAACACATTCGCATTAGGTCTTGGACCCTTGTGAATCATTAATACTTCTAGGATGTCTTGTAAAGGTGTTGTGAAGTGTTGTAACTCACTTTCACACTTTTCTAGGCCCTTTTCATCATAATTTACTTAAAAGAACCCTTTTTATCACATACCAAGTCTTATTTCAAAGTTTTATAAACTTTTGTAACCCACTTTCATGGTTTTCTAGACTTTTCATCACTAATTCAACCCTTTCTCATGTTAAAATGACCCTTTAATACACTTTCTGACCATTTTAAAGTGTGTTTTTGAGGATATTCTCCTTTGAAAACATTTAATTCCCTTTAATTCATGACACCTAATCAATTTTCTTAAGTGGTAATAAGTCATCAATAGGGGAAACTTAGTCCTTTTTGGCAGAAAACTCAAAATTATTTTAAATTTCTATCAGGATTTTGTCCTCTAACCCTTGAGGTAGGCCTGTAATATGTTATTTTTGGGAAATTTATTAAAATCATGTATAAATAAGGGATTTTATCCCCATTTTCAATCTCTCCCACATCCTACAATCTTGCACTCATTAAGCATTCAGACTCTAAGCACAATCAAGTCATCCATTGGAGCACTTCATTACATATCTTCAGATTTAGACAACAAAGGTTTGGTAAGTTTATGAAATTGCATGTTTTTTATTTATCATTCTCTTTCCATTTCATTTCATTATGTAAGGTTTGATTACCTAAGTGGGATTTGACCAAGGCAAATCCCTATACTCTAACCCTTAACCATTTTTCCCTCTTTGCATGTGTGTTTGTAGAATTTGTAGGAAGATTTGTCAAAGAAATAGGTGTTGAAAAGTGGCCAAGAAGTATTCAAACTCAATCAAGTCAACATAACCCTAATTCAATCTTGGAGACACATTTTATCTTATTTTCTGTAGAATCAAGTGTAGACACCTATCAAAAAGAAAGTGAAGACTTGAAGCTACAGGATCTTGAAATCTATAGGTGAACTAAGTCACCACTACTAGTGGATTAGTCCCACTGCAAGGCCTAAAAAGTGTTTTTTGCATTTTTGGATACTCATTTGGTAGATTCATGTTTCAACAAGTTTTTCTCAATACTAGGACTAAGTGACCCAACCTGGCGTAAGTGTCCCAATCAACATTTTCAGTCAATTTTTTAGTATTCCAAAATATCTCCACATCAGATTTTAGTTTCCAGGTGCATCTCTACAATTCTTTTTAGTTATTTCATCATTTACTTGCATTTTTTAGGCATTTTTGCATATCACAGCGTGTTTTCCAGCACTTTGCATTTCTTGGGTTTAACATCATTAAACAATTTTATTTTTAGATTAGTTCATTACTACATCACTATTAGGCATATTACAACTCATTTAATTAAATATTGAGTGTAGAAATTTTCATTTTGGACCCCATTTCTTTCTTTTTTTAGGTGAAAAACCCTAGGAGGAGCTAAAGCAATGTGCAATCCAAAATAATTGTCCACACATTTATACCCATTACATTCACAAACACTTGCAATATCAATTAAGTTGGCCTAATTAGATGAAATGTGCAATACAATAACTTGTCAACTCAAGATTCAACTAAACATGCCTCAAAACTTGTAACACATAAAAATAGGTTTGCATGGACCTATAATCACTCCCTTAAGTTTTCATAATTCATATTTTAACTTTGGACAATGCTAAACTTTTTAGGTCGGCACTAGATAGTAAAGACTAGTTATATGAACCATCAGTTCTTTCACATAACAACATGCAAAGCACCAAAACACTTGCCACTTAGACAACACACTCCTCTAACACATGTAAATACCCCGACAAAACTGCATACCCAAATATGCTTCCATCATGGAATGTGAATCATTGCAATTATGTACATTGTACTGGTAACACTATCATTGCCAAACTTGGTACACTGTCATCATTATCTTCAATACTAGAGGACATAAATACATGAAACTTTAGATTTGTATTCCTCTAATGTACACTAATATTACCTTAGAACTGTAGACCAAAATTCTTCAAGGAGGAGCAATGCAAACCTAAAAACTAATACTCTATACATTGAGAGTTGAACTCTATGACTTAGTAAAATATTAACACATTTGTTTTGCACTAGGTCAAATATTCACTTAGTCAAATATCAACACATCTTTTCTACACTAGATCAAAACTCTTGCACTACTATAATGGATGACCATCGCCATACTTACCCATGCTTCACCAATCAACTATACCTTAGTGTAGAATTCAATGTTAACATCAAACCATTATGTTGACATCAATGACAACACTACATATGACCATGATCATATTATCAACAACCATATCAATGACAAGTAAACCAAAAATTTCCTCAAACTTCCAACATATATGTCTTCTTCTTGTAAACTATAAGTATGCATCTAAAATTCCCTTTCACACTTGATACTTTTCAAAGAAATTTTACAATTTATATGCCATAATTTGATACATTATCTCACCTAGTTATTTGTAACAACAAGATGTCTCAATAGTAAGAATAAAAATACATGATCTCACATGAATTTCTCTTATATTATTCTATTTATGCACCATTAATTAGGAGGATGATTTATAGATCACTAAAAAACTTTTCACCATGCCCTATGTGCACAAATAGGAATCGTGGCATGATTGAAGAAGAAATAATGCCTAAATGGAATGGATGTCCTTAACAAAATACTAATGAGAAGATTTATAACTTTCTAGGAAGATCATCACAACTCTCACTTTGGTCAAATATTTGAATACTTCCATACACCTTGGAAACTACCACCTTCTAGAGATGACCTTCTTGATAACTACACACACACACACACACATAATTAAATTCTACATTAAATAATTGATCTTTTTTTAGTAATCATAGTTGTTAGAATGGTCTATGGTTCCAAGTTGCATGGTTAGTGCAGTTTATTTTTGGAGAAGAATACTTATTAAAATAGAATAAGATTCAAAGTTTTAGTGCTATTTCTAATGAAAACTCTCCATGATAGTTCTCATATTTTTAGAGGATTCTCTTAGTTATTGCTAGGGTTCTTCTTTTCCACATTTTTTTCCATGAATTTAATATTTAAGTTGATGAATTTGATAGAATTCTAATTCATTATAAATCATTTAATGATCTCTTTAGAACTACAAATTAATTTATGTTTCTTTATCATAAATTTTTAAGCATACTTTATTATTTATTTCTCATATTTTGTGTAATTCAACGCATGGCTAATTATCCTTATGGATTTCATTTTCTTTTATCTTGATATCTTCTAACTCTATTCCCTAGTTGATATTCAACATAGCTAGGAGCTAGTGATTTAATAAAAAACCCAAAAGAAAAGAAAATATTAAACAAATAGCTTGGGATTTGAAGTAGTTTGTATAAATTTCATGATTCAATATTGTATATAGTAAATAGCCTTAGTGCATTGTAATATTGTATATTGTAGTGATTCATGTCATCCATCACAATTTCAACTTTTAAATAGAGGCCATAATATTAAGCTAGCCTTTTACCTAGTGATAGAATTTCAAGTCAAAACATACATCTCGATGTAATGTTGAAAAATGTCATTGGGGACATTTTCACACTTATTTGGGACCTCCTTGTGAGTTTGAGCTTAATGTTTCCTTGATGTAGTGTTGTAGTGTGGTTGAAACATTTACATTAGGTCTTGGGCCCTTGTGAACTAATGGATTTAAATGGTACCTTTCTAAAGTGTTGTGACAAACTTCCACACTTTTATAAGGTCTTATTAATTAATTATACCTAAATAACCTCTTTTTAACATTATTTTTCCTTAAATTTGAAGTGTTGTAAAGTTTTTTAACACACTTGCACACTTTTCTAGGATTTTCATTAATAATTGGGATTTCCTATGTTTTAATTGGCTCTATTTTGCATCCACAAGCCTCATTTATTTCATATTTTTTAGGATAATCTTGAAACCAATAATTGCTCCAATCATAACTCAAGTGTTTCAAGTTTGAGGGTATGTGCAGGATCATGATGGGCCAAATAGTGGCGATAGGATGGGTATTTGTAGGGTATGTGGCTAACGACCTTTTTTTAACCCAAAATTGATGAAACGAAAATAGTTTTTAAAGGAGATTCACAGCTTTCCACCAATATAAATTATGGTTTACTTTGAATTTAATAAATAATTATTATTCAATTTCTATTTGAATTACGACTAAAGTCTTGATTGATAGGTTGATTGAAATTTTTTTATAGCTTTCAAATGGTATCACATTTTTTGAATCCAAAACATGTATCACTTTCTATGCTTTGCATACTCTAGGATTTAAAAAAAATGAATTTCATGAAGTTTTGACCAAGTTAAGGTGGTAAAACATACAATTTTTTATATATTTTTAAATTTGTAATAAATAAATCATAATTAATTATTTACTTGAAAAAATTACAAAAAAATATGCATCACATCAGGACATGAGTCCTCTACTTATATCTAAAACCTTATAAAAAAATATTATCATTTTATTGTGGTTAGGGTGGTTAGACAGACACCTACTTATTTTTTCCCTGAAATCTAAGTACTACTCCATTGAAGTTTCAAATTTTCACCAAATAGATTTTGGCTTTTTAAATAAACCTAGTAGTTTAGAAACTATATTCAATTTGATACAGATTCTATTCTTACATATTTTTGAAATAATATAGATAACTTATTCAATTTTTTAGGTCAAGTTGCCTTACTTTATTTTTTCTAAATTTTTCACCACTTAAGGGATTTTTTTTTCCATCATGATCTTGCACATGCCCTTGAATGACCTGAATTTAGTGATCTGAGACTCATTAGCCACCTTGGGTGAATGGGTCCCACCTAGATCTTTTGGTCCCGAACTTGGTTTCACACCTTTCTAAGCATCTTTTAAATTGGTCCCAAAAGTTAAGCCTAGTGGGACTCATTCGCCACCTTGGGTGAATGAGTCCCATGTGGCCAAAAATAAAAATTAATTCAAATTTCTAGCAAGATTTTATTTTCCTAGATCTAATGTCGACTTTTAGTATTGTAATTTCGGGAATTCTTCCATAATTGAGTATAAATACAATGTTTTTTTGCTCTCATTTTCATCCTAACAAGAAATCAAGTCATCCTTATAGCAAGTTTGAGTTTACAAGAGTATTCAAGTTTCTTCAATTGCATTCAAGGGTAGATCATCAAACATTTAAGAGCAACATTCAAGCATATGAAATCATTATGTCAAATATTGTATGCATCATGTTTGTTATTGTGCTAACAATTGTGATGTGGGGATTTGTGATTCAAGCAAGTGTTTCATTCAAGATTTATCATATTCTAATAGGAGTCAAAGTCTACATCCATTATAGTCATTTCAAACATATTAGCAACACTTTATTGCAAGGGTTTGGTGAGTTGCAACATTGTTATTTTTTCATTCATCATTTTCAATTCTTATTTCATTTCATTTTAAGTATTGATTTCCAAGATGGTGTTTGACCAAGGAAAACCCCTATCCACTAACCCAACAATGTTTTCTCCTCTCCTTTGTGTGTGATTTGCAGGTCTAGGTTGCAGATTTCGTAAGGAGAAAGATTGGAGAAAAGTTTTCAAGTCATTCAAAGTTGTCATCAAGCCTTGAAGAAAATTGGAGAATATCTACAGGTTGCAAATCAGAGATTCAGATATGGAATTCACTCAAGAAGAAAAGAGTAGATAGAGAAGAGAAAAATCAGCCTTTGAAACTTTAGAAAAGCTCAACTGGACTATTCGTCACTTCTGGCCAGTGAGTTCCAGTTCCAGTTGTCTGTGAGTGAATTTAATCTACTAAAGTGCAAAAACTAAACTAATGAAAATATTAAAAACACAAGGCAAACACTCAAGATTAGGCCTAAGATGAACTCAAGAAAAAATGGAAGAAAATGGAACTTCTTACCTTGTTTGAGTTGATTTCTTTCGGTTGGCCCGTTGATTTCTTGAATGTGTTCTCCTTTGTTGGAAAAATATCTTGATACCTAGCTCTAAATGATCTTGAGATGATGGGGAATGAAAGTGTGCAAATGGGTAGTTGAATGGATGAAAAATGTGAGATCAAATGGTGCTGCAACAATGGTAGAAAATGCTTGGATGCTAAAGTGATGGATTTTTTGTTGGATGAAAATGAGGGAAAATTCCACCATTTTTAAGAGAAGTTCCTCTAAACAATGGAGGGCTAAGATCAAGCCATGATGGACAAGATCAAGGGCTAGGGTGACTTGAGAACTGACAAGCCCTCACATCTTGTCATGTGGCAAGTGAGATTGCAAAAAGGACGTTATGTGCAGGTACTACATAGTACCTTGGGATTTGGATAAGACCTCATAAAGGAGGTCCTTGTCCACTTGTGGATGATAGGACATGTGAGGAATTAAAAATTCCTCAAATATCCACATGGGGATGGGAGAAGGAATTAAAAATTCCTTAAAATGCTTTTGGGGATTAAAGGTGAATTAAAACTTTACATGGGGAAGGGGTTTCCTTCTCCAAAAGGAGAAAGCATTTAACAAGGTTGACTTAGGACACATGCCACAAATGGAATGAAGATTAGGTTAGGCTAAGCATGTGATTAAGGTTGTGCAAACATGGGATTAAGCAGATTAATCAAGAATTAGGAGCAAGTGGGAGATTATAGAGGATGTGACCCTAATGATGATTAGGAGTGTGCACATCCTAATCAAAGATTAATTAAATTAAGCTGGATTAGAGAACATTATGGAGGATGTGACAAGGAGAGAGAAATAATAAATTTAAAATTGATTTAAATTCATAAAGGAAAAATGACTAAATTAAATAAATTGGAGTATTTATTTAATTTAGAGAGGAAAGGAGGGATAAGGTATTTTATTGATTTATTGAATACCTTAGGGACATTAGGTTGCAGGGTAATATTAATCAAATAATAAATTATTTAATTAATGTGGTTGAAGGATGTGAGACAGAGGAATAAAAGTAGTGAATTTGACCATATGGGGGTGGTAAAATTTAGGTGTCTACAATTTTTCCCTCTTCAAAATATTGTTAGAATAACAGTGTTTCAAAGAAAAAAGAAATACAAACTACTCAATAGAAGAAAAGAATGGTAGATGATGCACTAGTGTCGTGGAGAAAACCAAGTGCAGGAAAAGTTGTGTAGGTTGTATAATCATAAAAAATGAAGGAGAATGCCCTGGTGTCACAGGGAAATGGATAGGACAGAAGAATGGAGGAAAATAACAAGGTATTCCTCCTCAATAGGGTGGATGGGGAAGAAAAAGGGGCCTTGAGCAACTTCTCGATATGAAGAATTAGAGGGCACGACGTGATAAATTGTGAAAAACCATTAAGAATGGCTTTTGAATGGTAGCCCATAGAAGAAAAGGGATGACTGAATTAATAAAAAATTTAAATAAAGGGTAAAAATTACCCAAAATTTAAAAGGCTAAATAGGTGCAAAAGTTCAAAAATATAAATAGTAAATTTGAAAAATTACTATTTACCTTTTGCACACTTGGCAACTGACTAGACAAGAGAGAGAGAGAGAGATAAATAATGATGAGGATAGCCGATAAGAGTAGTGAAGAGGGATTCGTGGACAATGAGTTCATCCACCAGGGTTAGGAGCTATGCTAGTACTACTACTACTGAGCAGTACCCCACCAGGTAGGATTCAAAATCCTGATTTGTCATTTGATTTGAAGTTTTAAGGATAATTTAATCTAGGATTTAGGTAGATTAGGGTATAGATTCACCATTAAGGGCTTCATTCACTTTCCTACAAGTAAATTCACTTGTCCAACAGGGTCAGCAAGGGAAGGGGCAATTTCGCACTCTGCAAGGGCGGATGTGCCGAGGGAGGGGCGATTTCAAAATAACCACTCTAGTGAAAGGGTATAAATGTATAACATAGAGGAAAAATCCTTGGGGAGGGATGATTTCAAAATTTCCACTCAAAGTAGAAGGGGGGGTCGTGCAATCTAGGGGAAGATGTGCTTGGGATAGGCAAATGTGAATTCACCAAAAATAGAAAAGGGGCAAAATTGATTTCACCAAAAGGGAAAACATGTAGATTTGAATCCACTCATTGGAGAAAAAGGGTGAGGGTGAATTCACCACTCGGTAAGGAAAAGATATAAGGGCGAAAAAAAAATGCCCCTCAGGGAGAAAGAGTGAAGGTGACTTTGCCTCTAAGGGAAAAATGGGTAGATTCACGTTCGAACAAGGAAAGGATGGATTCACCTAGAAGACAAATGAATTTACATCACTGGGAGACCCCATTTCTCGGACCCATGTTTTCAAATAGACCACTACATTTCCAATTTCACCGAACTGGCAAGCTAGTTGGTAAAATTGGCATCCTAAATTGGCCTATTTGAGAAAATGGGTCCAAGAAATGGGGTGTCCCAGTGATGTAAATCACTGAAAGACCCCATTTCTTAGATCCATTTTTTCAAACAGGCCACTACATTTGAAATTTCACTGAATTGGCAAGCTAGTCGATGAAATTGGCATCCTAAATTGGCTTCTTTGAAAAAATGGGTCCAACGAATGGGGTCTCTTGGTGATTTATTGGACCCATTTTTTCAAATAGGCCACTACATTACCAATTTCATCGAATTGGCATGCTAGAGGGGTTAATTGGCATCCTAAATTGGCCTATTTGAAAACATGTGTGAAATAGGGTCTCTCAGTGATGTAAATCACCAGGAGACCCCATTTCTTAGACCCATTTTTTTCAAACAGGCCACTACATTGCCAATTTCATCGAATTGGCATGCTAGAGGGTGAAATTGGCATCCTAAATTGGCCTATTTGAAAAGATGTGTCCAAGAAATGGGGTCTCTCAGTGATGTAAATCACCGGTAGACCCCATTTCTTGGACCCCATTTTTCAAACAAGCCACAAAATTGCCAATTTCATTGAATTGGCAAGCTAGTGGGTGAAATTGGCATCCTAAATTGCCATGTTTGAAAAAAAATTCACCCAAAGACCCCATTTCTTGGACCAATTTTTTCAAGCAAGCCAAGTTAGGATGCCAATTCTTTGATCCTCAACACTCAATTCTCAACCCTCATCCCTTAATCACTCAACCCTCTATCCTTAAACCCTTAACCATCAACCCCTATACCCTCAACCCTATACATTGAACCCTCAACCCTAATCCTTAAACTATATACTCTCTCGCACCCTCTCACAGTCTCTCTCCCACT
>VDFB02105785.1:458544652-458558763 GCA_007258455.2 Sequoia sempervirens
ATCATGACCCTGCACATACCCTAATTATATATTATTATATATATATGGGTAGATGCACAAGTGGCAGGGCAATGTGTCGAGGTGATCAATTGTTTTAAAAACCAATATGGGCCAATGCACAAGTGGCAGGGTGATGTGGCATGCTAATATATATATATATATCTATATATATATTTATATCTCTTCAAAATGAAAACAAGAAAACCCATTTTCATATTTGGGAATAACAAAAAATTATCAAAGCTAATTTGTAGAGTTAAAGTTCATACAATGTCAAACACAGGAATATAAGTTCATGCCAGAAAACCCTGTAATTGAGAACTAATCAAACACTATACATGTTTATGTATTATTTTGTTATTCCATACACAATATGTATATATATGTATGGAAAGAAAAATACATATATAAGAACAAAATAATATATTTGCATGGTAGATTAACTTCAGAATGAAAACAAGTGAATCCATTTTCATATTTGGGAATAACAAACAAATATTAAAGGCAAATTGCAGAGTTAAAGTTTGTGCATTGTGAAAGAGAGGAATACAAGTGCATGGAAAAAACCCTGTAATTTTGAACCAGTGAAACCCTTTCCAATGTTTGGTAGTAACAATGAAATGAAGAGAACAGGATGGGAGCGGGAACAGGAGTGCGCGAGCGGGAAAAGTCAGGTTTGAATCCTCGAACAGTGTAGTGGGTGGGGGATCGGGGGAATCTCAGGTGGATGCGGAGAATTCATCAAGTCCTGAGAAAGGTAAGTCAGGCTCTGATGAAAAGGATGTTTGCGAAAAGGTCCAGGTGGACCCTGGCGGTAAGGATGGGATAACATCCCCGAATGGGAAGTGCGATGATAAAATCAAGGCAGCTGAGGACCTATTGGAAAAGGGGGGTGAAAAGGGTAAAATGTGGTCCTCGTTTTTTGGTGTTAAGCCAAATGACAAATCATCTTTCCCCCCAGTGCACATTCTTTCTGATTCAGGGTTAGGTAAGTTTTCTATTTCTGTGCCGGACGAAATCATAGACCATAATATTGCAAAGATAGAGAATGTTTTGGTCGGAAAGTTTATGGGGCCCAAACCTAATATTGAAGTTGTAAGGGAGTTTGTCAAGAACAAATGGAAAACCAGTGGTTTGGTCTCGGTGGCCGCACTTCCTAAGGGTTTTTTTTCCTTTCAGTTTACTTGCAAAGAGGATTCCAGGGCTGTCAGGAGTGGTGGCCCTTGGATTATCAGAAAATATTCCTTGGCCCTGAAGAAGTGGTCTTCTAGGGTTGATCTATCTGACTCTATTTTTGAAATGGTGCCGGTTTGGGCTAGATTGCCTGGTCTTCCTATGGAATATTGGAATACGGAAATATTTAATGGGATTTCTAACTCCTTTGGAGAACTCTTGTCTATTGATACAATGACTGCAGCCAGAAAGAGACTGGTCTTTGCTAGAAACTATGTAGGGGTCTCTCAAAATGCTGATCTCCCTTCATCGATTGACATCCAATCCAAGCTGGGTGCTTGGAAGCAAGCTATTGAATTCGAGACCATACCCTTTGTTTGCTTTAAATGTCGAAAGTCTGGGCATTAGGCAAAAAAGTGCCCGCTAAACAATAAAAGTGAAAAAGAAAAAGCTGCTAACCCTAAGACTATATGGAGGAAAATACCTGAGGAGGAGAGGCAAATTTCTGCCCCTAGCTCGAAGGAGAATCTAGAAAGACAAACTTTTGTTCCTGATCCAAAGGAGAACCATAGTTGTTTGCCTAAGGATGTTTTCCCTAGTATTGATTGTACTAGCTCTTCAGATCCTAAGGATCCTAAATCCTTGATCTCACCACATGTGGTTAGTGAAGGAAAATATTACTCTGTGGTGGGAGCCCAAGATATTTAGGAGAAGGTTGAAATAAGCTGTGAAGAAACGGGTTCTGTCTCGCCTTCACCTTTGGTGTTGGCTGGTAGAGTGGATGGGCCTGGTCTTGAGAAAATACCCATTAAGGGTTTGTCTTTGGAGATAGGAATACCCTTCCATTCCCAAATTCCTGCTGGTAGCCCTCGTTCAAAAGGGGAACATGATCTGGAGAACGTCACTCCGGAAGTTGTGAAGGATACTTTTGAAACTCAAAGCCTGAAAATGATAACACCTCATGTTAATACTCTAGAGGCTAAGAATGGCATAATGGATACCCTTCCTTGGGATCAGAGGATTTTTTCAGAGGAATGGGAATCAGGAAGAGAGTTGGAAAGCCAAGATGAGATTGAATGGGAGGAGGCTATCTCACATTCAAGGACAAAGAAGGAAAGAAATAAGAGGGTGGACACTTCAAGTGGGATGATCACAAGAACTAGGGCCAAGGCGGATTGTGGGAACACTAAGCAGAGCCAAGGTAGAAGATCAAGAAAATGGCAAAGGGAACACGACAGTCTTCAGGATATTGCGGATGGGATTCAAATGACCATCTCAGAGATTCTTCAATCCCCAGGTAAGAAATGAAAATCATGTCTTGGAATATAAGAGGGCTAAATAGTCGTTATAAAAAGGATGTTTTGAAAATTTTTGTTAGGGACCATAAACCTGATATTCTTCTTGTTCAAGAAACAAAAATGCCTAAAGATAAAGTAGAAAGCTTTAGAATTTTTCAGAATTGTGGGGCTCATGGGAATAGTTTTGTTGGAGCTTCGGGAGGAATTGTTACTTTTTGGAACAAGTCAATTATTAGTGGTGAACCCTTAATGGAGAATGGTAATCTTGTGGCCACTAGATTTACTCACATAAGAGATAATTTTTTCTGGATACAATCCAATATATATGCTTTGAATTGTAAGAATGCTAGAAATTCTTTTTGGTGTGAGCTTTCTGCTTTTCGAAAGTGTTTTGCTAATGAACACTGGGTGGTTATGGGAGACTTCAATACTCTCCTCTTGAATGATGAAAAATTTGTGGGTTCTCAAGTGAATTGGGATAGTAAATCAGGCCTTTCTGACTTCATTAATAGTAATTCTTTGATAGACCTTGACTTGCAAGGCGCCTCTTATACTTGGACTAATAGGAGGAATGGGAAAGATTTGATCCAAGTGAGACTCGATAGGGCCCTTATTTTTGGTCAATGGTTTATAGAATATTTTTGTGCTTTGAGAGCTCTTTCAAGGGTGGTATCTGATCATTTTCCCATTTTTCTAATGGCGGACCCTACTAAGGTGAAAAAGAACTCCCCTTTTAGATTTGAAAAATTCTGGTTATCTCATTCTCAAATCTTTGAGGAAATCAGAAGCTGGTGGAATATTGATATTTCTGGCACAACTATGTTTAGGATTGCTAAAAAATTAAAGGAAGCGAAATCTAATTTGAGGAGATGGAAAAAGGATTCCTTTGGGAATATCTTTGGAACTAAGTCGAATATTCAGAGTAATCTTCAGGAGATCTAGGCTAAAATCCAGAAATTGGGGTACATTGATAATTTTAGAGAAAAGGAAAATGAACTCCTCACTAAGTTGCACGATATTATTGCGAAAGAGGAAGTCTTTTGGTGGTAGAGATCAAGAGTATCTCGGCTGACTGAGGGAGATAGGAACACTAGATTTGTTCACCTATCTGCTTCGAAACATAGGGCTGCTAATAGAATTGCTTACATTGAAGTGAATGGGACTAGGTTTGAGGAGGAAGATGATATCAAGAAACAGGTTGTTCTTTTTTTCAATAACCTTCTATCATGTAATGGAGAGATTGTGCCTGATGCTCAAGACTCCTTGCTTGAGGCTATTCCCCAGGTGATAGGTCAAAATGAAAACTCTTTGATCACTGCTATTCCTACCAAGGCTGAAATTAGGAAAGCCGTTTTCTCTTTTGATGGCAATAAAGCTCCCAAACCTGATGGGTTCCCTTTATTATTCTTCCAAGAGTTTTGGGAAATTGTTGAGTTGGATGTTGAGAAGCCTGTCAAGGAATTCTTTGGTTCAAGATGTCTTTTGAAAGAACTAAATACTACTTTTGTGGTCCTTATTCCAAAAAAACCTGGGGCTTTAGAGTTTGAAGCTTTTCGGCCAATCAGCCTATGTAATTCTATCTATAAAATCATTTTGAAGGTTCTAACTACAAGAATGCTCTCTTTGCTTCCTCAAATTATCTCTCCGCAATAGAATGGTTTTGTGCCAGGTAGGTACATTCTGGACTCAGCTATCACTATTCACAAGAATTTACATTCCCTAATTGTTTTGAAGACTGAAGGGTTCATTCTTAAACTGGACATTTCTAAAGCCTATGATTGGGTAGATTGGAATTTTTTATTTAAAATTCTGGTCAAGTTTGGTTTTAATAGCAGTCATCCAACTGATGAACTAGCTTGTTTCGACGGTTACTACCATTGTCATTGTGAATGGGTTGCCTTCAAGGATTTTTCAGACTTCTAGAGGTCTCAGACAGGGAGATCCTATCTCTCCAATTCTGTTTACAATTGTGGCTGAGTGTTTGGGAAGAAATATTAAAAATCTTATTGATCAGAGATCCCTTGTTGGTCTAAGACCTTCCTCTTCTCTTCTAACTTGTTCCCACCAGCAATTTGTTGATGATACCATTCTTATCGGAAGATCCACTATGACTGAAGCTATGACTTTCAAAAGAATCCTGAATCTTTAAGAATCTACCTCTGGGCAAGTTGTTAATAGGGCAAAGAGTTCAATTTTCTTCTTCAACACTCCTGAACATAGACAAATTAAACTTGCTCAAATTATTGGCTGCCGAATCGAGCCTTTACCATCAACCTATCTTGGTTTGCCTCTATGCTTTAAACCCTCAGACTCATTTTGGATCTCTTTGGTTGAAAAATTCAATAAGAAGTTGTCGGGATGGAAAGGAGCACTTCTTAGTCAAGCTGGAAAAATCTAGCTCCTTAAAGCCTCTTTGCAAAATTTACCTATTTATGCTCTCAGTTTATTTAAAATTCCTGCTAAATTTGCTGAGGCTATTGAAAAAATTCAGAAAAGGTTTCTTTGGTCTAGTGTGGAGGATAAGAAGAGACTCCCACTTGTTGGGTGGGACCTGGTTTGCAGACCTAAATCGAGAGGTGGTTTGGGCTTAAGGAGAATTAAAGTGTTGAATTTGTCCCTTCTTGCTAAACAGCTCTAGAGATCTCTTACTTTGAGAGCGGAATGGCAAGAGACCTTAAAAGCCAAATACTTTAGCAACTGTGAGTCTCTTAATGATGTTATTACTTCTTCTCTTTTACCTCGTGGGTCTGTCTGCTGAAATGATATGAGTAGAGGTAGAAAGTTGTTGGAGATGGGGACTGGATGGATTGTTGGAAAATAAAATAATGTTAGATTTTGGAAAGATAGATGGCTTTTCAAGGATCCTCTAATCAGAATGGAGAATTTCAGTAAATGGATGAATGATTGTAAAAGGGAATTCAGGGTCCTGGTTAAAGATTACTGGAGGAACGGGGACAGGGTTGATTTGAGGACTATAAGTCTAGATCTTTCCCCAATTCAGTCTACCTTCAGGGCCCTTAGATTGGCTCAACACCAAGTGGAAGATCTTGCGGTTTGGATAGACAATCCGTCTGACTTTTTTCAGTTTCTTCCACTACTTCTATGTTGGTTAGTCCGCAGGAGTTCCTTCCTTTCTGGGCTAAAGCTTGGATTAATTCTTTGATTCCTAAAATTAATATTTTCTATTGGATCATGCTACAGAACAAGATACTCACTTTGGACAATCTTGGCAAGAGAGGAATCTAATTACCTAACAGATGCTACATGTGTAGGAATGATGCTGAGACTGTTAATCATCTTTTTCTTCGTTGTCCTTATGTGTCGCATATCTAGGGAAAAATTCTTGTGCATCTTGACGTGGTTTGGGTTTCCCCTGCTTCGGTTGAAGATTTCTTCTTGCAATGGAAAGCTCCATCAAAAAATCCTTTTGTGCGTAGGCTCTGGTCTTTTGTTCTACCTTTTCTTTCATGGAGTATTTGGAAGGAAAGGAACAATAGATTGTTTAGGGGAAAAGAGACGTCGGACGGGGACTTGTATGAAAAAATTGTTAGGGCTATAAAGGAAAATTTATCTTTATTCCCTGGAAAAATGGTTGATAAAGCTACTTGGTCTCCCTTTGATATTGCTACAGCCGAAAAGTGGAATTCAAAATTATTTGTTTTAAAAGTCCCCACGCCGGCCCATTGTGGAAGGGAGAACGCCAACTAGACTTTCCTGCCTTTTGGATGGGTGAAAGCCAATTTTGATGGTGCTGCTAAAAGCAACTCTAGGAAAGCTGGCAGTGGGTGTGTTTTAAGGGACAATGCGGGGGATTTTATTGCGGCTTTTGCTGTGGACATTGGCACCCAAACTAATCATGTTGTGGAAGTTGTTGGGGCTTATCATGCGGTTAACCTGGATTTCAATATGAATATGAAATTTCTTTGGTTGGAGGGGGATTCTAGGAACATAATAGACTGCATTCTTGGGTTAACCCCCCCTTCGTGGACCATCAAAAAGTGGATCGAAGATACAATTGCTATATTAAGTAAATTTGACAAAGTGAAAGTTTCCCATGCCTACAAAGAAGCCAATAAGGTGGCAAATTACTTTTCCAATGAAGGGGTCAAGAGGGGTGGGGAAAACACATGGAGGAAGAATGATTACCTCCATTCCAAGGTTAAATCTCTAATCTATTATGATTCTATACATGGAAGAGAAGTTTGTCTTCGCCATGATGAAGCGGATAAAGATTAAGTACGTCAATCTCATTAGATTTGATGGGACCGACGTCATTTTCCTTTTCGAGAAGCATTTTCGGCACACTTTCTGGGTGTCTAGGAAAATAAGCTCATACGGGACCTAGAGCACTTGTAGGGGTTGGTATAGTAGAGCTTTGAAGATGGGGGAGAGAGAAAACGTGTTTAGCCAAGCAGCTTTCAAGAGCACAGGAAGAATGTTAAAGCTTGGGAAAAAATTTAAAAGGGAGGTTTAGTTCCGTTCTTGGAAAACCTCCATGGTACTAATGAGATGATGCTAGACTATTTTGCCAAAAACTAGAAAAATGGTGAGATTGTGCTGTTTGGTAGGAATGTTAAGCTGAATGAGCAAATCATTGGTGAGATTACTGGTCTTTTGACTGAGGGTGTGAAATTTTATTGGGACCGCCGGTTCTCTGATGAAGCGATTATCAGATTTCCTAAGAAAGATAAGGAGAAGGCTAAGCTGGTTAAGGTTTCTAATAGCTACTTTGATGTGGAGTCCATTAAATCGATCTGGCAGAAAGTTTTGAGAGTCATCATGGAGTACATCACAGTTGATGGGCGCTTCACCAAGGCATATGGTTATCACTTTTCCATTTTGAACCACTTTCGTCACAAGGTTCATATCTCTTTGGCTTTTTATTTATTCTCTTCTCTGAAGAATTGCCTTGATGATGTTGAAAGAAACCCTAGGCGGATTTCTATTATTCACCCTGGTCTTATCAGGCTCATCTTTGATTATTTCCAAACTTTACCCGCTCTACCTAAAAATGTTGCTGCTGGGGAGTTGGATGATGAGGATACGGAAAGTAGCAGGGAGAATGATCCTTTGGCCCCTTTTGCTTTTGCTCATGCTGGTACTAAAACCACTGACCCTCAGTCCCTTTCTTGCCAGAATGTCCTTGAGGGTTCTGCTCTGCCTTTTTGTCTTAACCCCCAGCCTCCGCATGATTTCCCTATGCCGGGTTCTGCTCCGCCGTCTTGTCTTAACCCCCAGCCTTTGCCTGGTTGCCCTACCCCAGGTTTGGTCTCTGGGTTTAAAGGTGCCTCGATTACGAAATTGGTTTCATTCTCTGGGAATTCTTTGGAAATTCATTCTAAAAATCCTATGGCTAGTAAAGAGTTGGTCCCTAGTGCCCCTGCGTCTAGAAGATTTGTGAATGCCCCTAAAAGATCCCCTAATCAGGATGAAATTAATTCTACCCTGAATAACTTTAGGTCTGATGACATAATGAGTGTGGCGGAAAAAAGTGTTGTTAACCTGCATGACTAAAGTAAAACCTAAAACTCTGAAATTGAATATATATAGGGATGGAAAACAAAATGCAGAGAGAAAAATTACCAAGGTAGAGAAACATATGTCCAAGATTGGCCAAAATATCAAGGCCACTGTGGTGCATAATCATAAAATTTCCAGGAATAACACCATTATCATTAATGCTATGGTGGAAAAGTTGGAAGAAAATCAAAAGGGCTCGCTGTTCGTGGACTTGGATGTGGACAGAGGTTGTAGCAGAGATGTTGTTGAAGGGATTTCGACTCACACCAGAGCTAACACAAAGAGGAAGGTCCCTGCTTCTACACATATGGTTCAAATCCTCAAGTAGAGAAAATAGGAAATGAGTGAAGTTGAGAAGGAAGCCGAGGAGTTTTTGAACTTCATAGAGTAGTGTTGTTGTTGTCTTCTCTAGCTTTCTGGCGATCCTTTTTTGGACCTTGTTGTCTCTTTGTTGCTGTCATTTCTTTTTGGGACAGCTGTCTGTTCTCTTGGACCTTTTTGCTCTATCTTTGTATGTTTAAACTTTGTTGTTTCAGGTCCCTGTAAAACCTATTTTTTCCTTTTAAAAAACAATGAAATGAAAAGAGAATTTCATAGACATTACTATTATGCATGGAAGAACAAAATAATACATAAACATTCTAGAATATCTTCGAAATGAAAACCAATCATACCATTTTCATATATTAGAATAACATGAGAATATTATAAGGAAATTGCAGAGTTAAACATGAATGCAAGTGCATGGAAGAAACCCTCAAAATCATATACATTAAAACCGTATGAATATTTCCTAGTGACAAGAAAATATATTGTATCCATTTTGATATTTGGGAATAACAGAGTATGTAGACGATCATGATGGGCCAAAAAGTGGCAATATGATGGGTATGTGTAGGGTATGTGGTTGACGACATTTTTTTTACCCAAAATTGATGAAACGAAAAGGGTTTTTAAAGGAGATTGTTAGCTTTCCACCAATATAAATGGTGCTTTATTTTGAATTTAATAAATTATTATTATTCATTTTCTATTTGAATTGCTACTAAAGTCCTAATTGATAGGCTGGTTGAAAAACATCTAGAGCTTTCAAACTATATCACATTTTTTGAATCTAAAGCATGCGTCACATTCTATGCTTCGCATACTATAGGATTAAAAAAAATTGAATTTGATGAAGTTTTGACCAAGTTAAGGTTGTAAAAAATATGTGTTTTTTATATTCTTAAAAAGTTGTAATTAAAACTTCATAATTAATTATTTACTTCGAAAAAAAATACAAAAAAATATGCATCACATTGGCACATGAGTCCTCTACTTATATCTAAAATTTTATAAAATAATATTATCATTAAATATTATGGTTAGGGTGGTTAGAGAAACACCTACTTCTTATTTTGTCCCTGAAATGTAAGTACTACTACATTGAACTTTCAAATTTTCACCAAATAGATTTTAAAAAACAAAAATAAACCTAGTAGTTTAGAAACTACATTCAATTTTCTATAGATTCTATTCTTGCATATTCTTGAAATAATATAGATAACTTATTCATTTTTTATGTCGAATTTCCTAACTCTGATTTTTCTAAATTTTTTGCCACTTAAGGGCCTATTTTTTCCATGATGATCCTGCACATACCCAACAAAAAAATGTTAAAGGGTAATTGTAGAGTTAAATTTTGTGCATTGTGAAAGAAAAAACCCTATAATTTTGAATGAGTGAAACCCTTTCCATGTTTGGTAGTAACAATGAAATGAAAAAATCATTTCATAGACATAGCTACTATGCATGGAAAAACAAAATAATACATAAACACACCAGAATACCTTCGAAATAAAAACCATTCATACGATTTTTTGTATTTCAGAATAACATGAGAATATTATAAGCAAATTGTGGAGTTAAAGTATGTGGAGTGAGGAAGACACGAATGCAAGTGCATGGCAGAAACTCTCAAAATGATAAACATTAAAACCATATGAATATCTCATAGTAACAAGCAAATATATTGTATCCATTTCCATATTTTGGAATAAGAAACAAATGTGAAAAGCAAATTGCAAATTTAGTGTTTGAGCAATGACGAACACATAAAAAAAGGTGCATGTCTAAAAACTAGTCAAACCATTTTGATATTATGTGGAACAAGTCTAATAGTAATGAAAAACCATTTTAAACCAGTAAAATCCATTTCATATTTCATATAAAGAAGCAAACATGAAAAGCACAATGTAGAGTAAATGTCATGCAATGAAGAATAGAATATTAGGAGTGAATGGATGAGAATAGAGGAAAAGAAAACCACTGAAGCCCTCCCCACATTTCACTGCATGCATTGGATTGAAAGAAAAAAAACTTGCAAATAATTTTTTTTTAAAAAACTAAGTGAATAGTAGAATACTATCATAATTAGTGAGACTGCTAGAGGCTGAGTGAGGTATTAAACCCCACCTAAATGATAAGGGAGATACCAAGAGTGTAGAGACAAATGAAGAAGCACAAAGAGCCCAACAATGAAGCGTTCAAAGCCAAACAAGTTTTGGTGTGAAAGGAGACGAATAGTCAAGAATGTTTGCAAACAAAAGGAATGAGACTTAGCGGGATATGCGAGAATGTGAAGCATTGAATGAAACTTGATATCCAAATAATGAGCCTGGCATACAAAGTAAATGTGGAGCGATGTGTAAGGCAAGTTGGTTAGTGGAGGAAACAAAGGAGGCGGTGAGTGTTTAATGCTCTAAATTGCTGGTTTGGGGTGGCGAGACTATCTTGTACACATGGTTGTCCAATCTAGTGTATGTAGATGTGCTCATTGATTAAGGAGGCCAGTGGGTCCACTTTTGGGTGATGGGAAAAATAGGCCAATTTTGGACACATCGACATAAAATGTGCTTAACAGGTGGTGGGGTGATCGATTTAAAAAAAAAAAAAATGTGTCGATACACAAGTGACATGGTCACATGGCGGGATTTTTTTAAATTTTTATAGGTCCATGTGGACTGCCATGTGGACCTGCAAAGTTGACCTACCCTACTTTTGGCCCTTCTCCCCTTCCCTCCATTGATACAAAGGGTGCGATGAGATAAATAAATTGAATATCACGTCTTTCTTTTTATTTTTTCAAGGTTTATCCTACTTAAAGATGATGTTGTACCTTATGTCATGATTAGGTGAATCATATCCAGCTAGAAGGTAAATGAAGGAAGCATTGTTCAGCAAAACAAACGAGAAGGAGGAATAACTAGACTATATTTTTGCAAACTATATATGGAATGTGGAATATGTAATCTGGGTCAACCTCTTCCATGTATGTAGAAATGGTCAAATTCAAATTGGATAGGTGGGGATTATAGCTTATCCCTAAAACACATAAAAAATTTGTATTTTTTTAATTAAAACTAGAGGCTCGAGCTCATTCATTTGTCTATAAATACAATATAAAAACCTCAATGAATTTCATTCCTCTCTGGTAGTGCAATAATAATACGCAAGTTTCATTACAGTTGAATTGAGTTTCTTATCCCTCGGTGTACAAATAGCTTATCTTCACTCAGTCATATTATTATCCCTGCTAATAGTCCTGGAAATGTTGTTCAACATTGGTCACTCCACTTCCCAATTCACAGATTCATAGGCAGCTTATTACGGAACTCCAGATGGCTTAGGAACTTCCACTAATACACTCTAACATTATATGTTCACTTTATCATTTAGTTTTAGCTGTCTTATTAAATGAATGAGATATAAGAAAGCTCAATATGAATATGTAGGTGGCGTATATGGATATGGTGACTATGAGAGAGACATCATGGGTGGAGATGTTGCAGCAAGTCAGTTTTTATATATAAATAGTGTTGGATGTGGCACTTGCTATCAAGTGAGTAATGCACTTAAACCATATGATTAGTATATTTTTATTTAAGCATCCCATTAAAATACAATACATTGGAGTGTTAAGTGATGTTTCTTGTTAAATAGGTGAGATGCAAAAATAAATACCTCTACACTAACAGTGGAGTAACAGTAGGGGTAATAGATCATGGAGAAGGCAATCAAAATTATTTCATAATCAGTCATTCTTTCAAAAATATGGTTAGGTAGGGGAAAGATGAGAAACTGAAAGCTTTGGGTGTTGTTGAAATTCAATAGAAATGATAAGACTAGAGCTTTTAACATTACACTGTTTGTTATATTCTCAACTATAACTATTACAATTTGATGCTGACATTGATTGCAATATGTCAGAGTTGCTTGCAACTATCTGGACCAAAACATCTGGTTCAAGATTAACAAGAGCCGTAATAATCCCTATTATCTATCTTTGGTGTTGCTGTACCAAGGAGGTGAAAGAGATGTAGTGGTTGTTGACATTTTTTAGGTATACAGAACCAAATCATAAATTACAGTGCAAATTCATCTCTATATTATTATTTAGCTTGACAACTGAGGGTGTAATGGTAGGAGAAAACTTCTGATTGGAAAGAAATGTGGAGAAGTTACGGGGCTCTGTGGGACATAGTAATGTCACATACCAAGGGCAATCTGGCTATTCGATTTCAACTATCAGGGGGACAATGGATTTATGCTCCAAATCTTATACCCTCTTAGTGGAAAGAAAGAGCTCTTTATGACGTTAGCATTTAACTCAAATATTAATTATTATAATAAGTAAATAACATGGTGGCATTTAATTTAAATAAATCCAAGTAGGGAGATCCAATGTATTTCTTTCTCTTTGCACTTGCCTCCAAAATATGTCATCTTACACATCATAAATAAGTATTCAAATACATCAATAATGTACTAAGAATTGAGTGGTTAATATGTGCAACAAATATAATATAAAATATGATTATATGGTGCTTGTTTTCTTTTGGCATCTTTTGTGTTTGTAAATTGTTTTTTTTTTTTTTCGTTGTTCTCACTAATTAAGTTAAATTGTGTTTTTAAATTGTATTTTTTTAGGTTGTTCTCACTGATTAAGTTAAATTGTCTTACAATTATAAAAATTGTGATCATTTATTTTTATTTTTATAATCTTAGTTTATTTGGTATTATCAATGTTTACATTCTTTAATGCATTTTCTTCCTCAACTACATGCTCATGTTGAGCATCTTGTAGTACATTCATTTTAGGGATAGAGACACCACCATGCAATTGTTCTCCACTATCCATACCATTCATTCCTAATTTTTTTTCTAGATTGGAAAATTATTCAACTATCTCATTCCTTAAAGACGCTCCATATCATCCTTATCCTTGCTCATTAGGGTAGTGAGCCTTTGCTTTGGCTTGAATTTTTTGTTGTATAATTAAGATAATCTATCTCTATCCTCATCTATGAGTGGAGCATTGATATTTTCCATCGTAAATGTTCTCATTCTAAAATCTTCATCAAATGCTTCCTGCCTACTTTCATATAATACTTCTTTCAATTCTTCAAGTAGATGATCCTCTAGGTCTTTTAAGCTAACATCAAAAGAATTGAAGTACCTTACAATAGCTTCCTCAATAGTTGACTTGTCCACATTATCTACATTAGGGTACAATGCAATAGTCTCCTTAATATTTTCATATTCTCCTATGTTGCTCACCAAAGCTTCAAGTTTCATCAAACTATATTTTTGGACTAGACAAATCTTTTCTTTCTTGTTCTTCACCTTTGGAGACTTCTCACTTTTACTATACTTTTATTTCTTCTCCCTTACATAAATTTTGTATCTTTCTTTTTCCTTCTCCACCTCAACTTCACTGTTTCTATCTACAATATCAATCTTAACCTTCTTTGCACTTGTCTATTCTTGAGAGACACCTATTTTTGTCTTACTGATCATTTGTTTTTCTTCTTCCTCTTCTTCCTCTTCATCAAAATTTATTAAATTTTCTCTTTCTTCCTTATCTTCACTCTTCTCTTATGTTGATCACATTGTTGCTTCATTTCAGCACTCTTTTCTTTCACATACATACTCTGCTATTTTTTTAGAGCACCGGTTAACTCTTTTATTTTAACACAAATCATAGGTTTATTCCTAGAGGACTTAGAGGCAACCGAAGAGGGGTTAACTATTCTACCTACTCTTCTTGTGTTAGGGGCACCTCCTGGGGGACTAGATGTG